>JACBWW010000008.1:24949453-25034923 GCA_020086605.1 Lanius collurio
TTGAGCCTGTTTTGCCTGTGACAATATTTGGTGAGTGATCTCTCCTGGTCCTTATCTCAAACCATGAATCCTTCATTAAATTTTCTCTCCTTGATCCAGCTGCAGAGAGGAGTGAGAGTAACTTTGGTGGGGGCCTGGCATCTGTCCAGGTTAACCCAGTCTTTTTATTGGACAATGAGGGCAATCATGATGATTTTAAGATGAGGATACTAATCGGGAGAAGTAATGGGCAAAACTAGTTGTTGGGGTTTTGGGAGTTCCCTTTTTTTTTTCCCTCTTGAGGAATTTTCTCCCATATATGTTACCGAGACAACAAATTGCTGGGTACTTGGGAGAAACAAAAGAACTGGCCACGGAGAGGAGGAGCCCATCTGGGGCTACTGTCCTCACCTGGGTGTGACTCGGAACTCGGTGTGGAGACGGGCAGACCACTCTTGTCAGCACTGCAGGCTTCCTGCTGTTTTTCCTCTCTGCTGGAATAAACCCCGGGATCCCAAACCTGTCCTTCCCTGCCTCGCTGGGAGCTGAGCTGCAGACCCTGCTGCCTCAGCCTTCACTGCTCTGCAGCCCTGCCCGTCCTGCCTGCTGAGACCTCCGGGGATTCCTACCACAGCTCCGCAGCTCGATACATCTCGCCTGCCACCCGGAATTTGTGCTCCTACTGCTGCTCCAGCCTGCCTGGACAGGAGAGCCCGGACAGACCCCAGGATCAGCTGCCCAGGGAGGTTTGTGAAGCCTTTCTTCCATCCCTTTTTCCCGAGATCTAATCCGCCATTACTGCGTGCTCCCTGAGCTCTCCCCACAGCGCCCCCTGCAGCCGCGGGAGAACCATCGCACCTGCCCTGCTCACCGGGAGCCGCCAGCGCCCCTGCCGGCTGTGACTGGAACTGCACCAGAGGGGAAAGGGCCTGACAGCCGAGAGAGGCTGCGCTGGGTTTGTGCTTCTGTTTGCTGTCACCACTGTAATTATTGTTGTTTGTTTGCCTGTTTATATATCTGTATTTTAGTAAAGAACTGTTATTCCTATTCTTTATATCTTTGCCTGAAAGCCCCTTAATTTCAAAATTATAATAATTCAGAGAGAAGGGGGTTGCATCCTTCACTTCAAGGGAGGCTCCTGTCTTCCTTAACAGACATCTGTCTTTTCAAACCAAGACACAAGTACTGAAAAGTGTTGAGTGTTAAACAGTAGAATGATTGTGGGGAATTTTTGTTGTAATTGCGGTGAAGGATCCAGTGGTGGATTTTGTGTAAATTGTCCATTTTTGTTCTGTGTTGTGACACTTTGATATTGGTTTTGGTGTTTTTTTCTTTAAAGTTCATCAAAAAAGGGATTTATTGGTATATCATGTACAATATCTTTTTAGTATCACCTACAATACCCTTACTTCTGCCTTGATTCAGACTTAGATATAGAAGCTCTCAATGAAGAAAGCCAGCACCAGTTTGCTCCTGGCATTGCTCATTGGCTTCCTTCATTCTCTTGACCAACAGCTTTGTATTCTGCTGCTTCCTCCTTGTTCTTTTGAGTGCTCTGCTTCTTCAGAGCAATATGCCTGTGCTTGTGCTGCAGCACTCCAGGAGTCCCTAGTAACTGGTTCTTAGGAGCCTTCGTTTTGGATTTCTTGCCCCCCTTGTTCCCAGGCTTCCTCACAACGAGGAACAGACAAGCATCATCCTTCTTAGGTTGAGCAGCTTGCAGATTCTGCTGGTCCTAAAGATGACAGGGTTGTGTCCATCAGCCCAGCAATGTCCTTTTCACCCTTTTTCACTATGACTAAGTTTAGGACACTCAAGTTTGCATCAACAATGCAACTGTGAATGGATTTGCGCTTTATCTCTCCAGTTCTTCTGGGGCAATAGCAGGAATGGCCCTTGCTGAGCAGAAGGCAGACACATCTGTGAGGCAGGACACCTTCATGGAGCAGCCTTTGTCATTGGCACCACTGATCCCAACAACATATCCCTTTCACTCCTCACCAAGGGAATCAGCCAGGACCTCCATGGCCATTCCTTTCTCATAGAATGTTCTTAGCTTGCACTCATTGTCCACTTCAATGAGCTTCTGGCAGCTGGTGGCTGGGAAAGAGATGTTCAGCTTCATCCTGCTCATGTCTTGACACTGCTGGAAAGGGCAGCATTAACTCAGCTTCCAGCATTCGCAGCAATTTTCAGCTCACTGAATCACAGAATCACACAATTAACTAGGTTGGAAAAAAGACCTTTAAGATCATCAAGTCCAACCTATGAACTAACACCCCCTTATCAACTAAACCATGGCACTAAGTGGCACATCCTGTCTTTTTTTAAACTCCTCCAGGACTGTGACTCCACTACCTCCATGGGCAGATGATTCCAGTGTCCAATCACCCTTTCAGTGAAGAATTTCTTCCTAATGTCTAGCCTAAACTTCCCTCAGTGCAGCTTAAGACAGTGTCTTCCTGTTCTGTCATTGGTTGCCTGGGAGAAGAGACTAACGCCCTGATGCCTAAAACCTCCTTTCAGGTGGTTGTAGAGAGTGATAAGGTCTCCCCTCAACCTCCTTTTTTCCAGGCTAAAACTAAATTTCCATGCATTCTTAGTGAGCTTTTGGGAATATTCCAATTTGGCCCCCACTTCCAGCTCCCCTTCTGGGGGTGGTTCCAAGAGTTTTTCTCTCAGTCTTGATTTTTAACTTTAGGAATGACTAATAATCTTAGAGAAAGCCAATGGAATATCAGCTCCTTCTGGGGCATTGTTTGGAAGCTCACCACTTCCCCCACACTCCCAGTATTTTGGAGTGGGCAGAGGGATCAGTTCACCCCTCCTTAACACGTCCAATCTTTTCATGTAACAGTAGGCATTCTGATTAAAAAACATAGCTCTTTGCCATGTGCTTTTTCTTCAGAAAGCTTTATTTCATTTCCCAACATCAGTAAAATTTTCAAAAGAGTCTCTGTCCTTTGTAACTTAGTTTATTCTGTTGCAGGGTGTGGTATCATCACCATCAGCATGCTCCATCATAGGCTAATGCCTCAAAAAAGAGCAGGCCTGAGGCTGATTATCAGGGGGTGGCTCCAATGAGTCACCCCCCTCCTCCAAAGTGTGGAAGGAGGTGACATCAGTGACCAGGGAGTCCCACATAGCTCTCTACCTCCTTACCTTTTACAGGTGGGCAGAGTTCAGGGTGTGGGGAGGAGTCTGGCTTGGTACAAACTCCTCCCCAGGGGCGAGGTCATGTTCAGGGTGGCCCAGCACTGCCCCTAAATTGGCATGCATGCTTTCCCTAAAGATGGTAATTTTCTTTGCTAAAGCTCTGCACAAACTGGTTTAACAGGTTTCACAGGTTCTGGGCTAGTTGCTTTTGGTCCATCTGCCCTGCCTCAGCCCTGAGGCAAGCAATTGTTTCTGCCTTCAAGGCAATTTGCACCTTTACCAGCTCCTCAGCAAAAATGTGCTTCTCTTTTTGGGTAGCCATTTCAGACTCCAATATGGTTTTTGGCCCTTTTAGGACAGCCATCTTAGACTGACCATGTGCTACCTGGCCAGGCGGTTTCTTTTCCCCCTTTGCCAAAGTTCCAATTCTCTCAGCTGTGACTTGTGGTTTTTGCCAGTTTTTTCTCAGAGATAAATTTTACAAGTGTACAGCAACTTCACCTGGATCCAGGTCTGCTCTTGACCTTATTGCTGGAGAACATTATTTTTAACCAAAAACTTTCTCCTCTTATATTTCAGCTAGCAACAATCTCCACACAAAGCAACTCTTTGCCAAAACTCAGAGTATCCAGCATGACTATGCCAATATCCTCTCCACTCCTCACCAAGGGAATGAGCCAGGATGTCCATGGCCATTTGTTTCTCATAGAATGTTCTTATCTTGCACCCATTGTCCACTTCAATGAGCTTCTGGCAGTCAGTGGCTGGGAAAGCGATGTTCAGCTTCATCTTGCTCATGTCTCGATGCCATGGGAAAGGGCAGCACTAACTCAGCTCCCGGCATATGCAGCAATTTTCAGCTCCCTGACCACTGTTGCTTTAAAGTCAGGTCTGTGCTACTGTCACCAAAACTGCTGAAAAAACAAAAACTCTCCAACAGCATTTTTTAGAGTTAGAGAATTAAGGCATTCTTTAGTTTGGCCAGGATGTTGTTCTGGCCAGGATGTGCAACAGAAATCATTTCATCCATGCATTGCCTGAGTTGTGCAGAGAAAATCATTCCATCACACATGGTTCTTTACTAGATTTTTCACATACTTACACCGTCAAAACCCAGAGAAATCCATTGGTTCAATGTTCATTAGTCCCAAGTTACACAGATCTTAGTATCTGGTTTTCTACTGGTTATTGATCCCTTTGCCTTCGATGCTAATTAGGTCCTCATTCTTCATCCTCTTTTTGATCTCTTCCCAGACCTGGTGTCTCAGATACACCAGGGAGGATGATAGGGCATTGATGTTCATTGTGGTCACTTATATCTTGTGCATCCTCTGGCAGCTCCCAGTGGATTGAGATGTTAAGCTCCTCAGGCCTTGCCCAGGGAACAGAGTCTCTTGAAAAGAAACTTCCATTCCCTGCCCCCTGGGTGAAGACGAACAAAACCCCTGCCTAAAGTTGGTTAAAAATTTTAGAAGTTGTATCATTTCCAACACTACTTCTTATTGCCTTTGTGTTCTGTGTCTGAAAGTATTTTGGAACTAATTTAGCTCTTTCAATGTATAAAACTGTAATTTGCCTAAGAGCAATGGAAGCCATAAGGATAATTTGGGAATAAAGAAAAATCACAATCATGTGTCAGGGGAAACAATCTAATGTGTGCCCAAACAAGCTGTGATGCACAAACTCCATTTTCTAACTTAGAAGTCATAAGCTACAAAATAAATATGTTACAGTCAAAATGGTGGGGTTTTGTTTTTCTCTTTTCAAGCAAACTTTCTATTGGCTTAATGGGATGTACATTTGATAAGGATGGCAGGAGTGAAGCAATGCAGCAAATGAAGTATCTTTATATTCATATATAGGAGAATGTTAGATCACATTTAGATAAACACACTTGCTTTCATTTATGGATATGATTTTAATGCCATGCCAGTTTTACAGAAATGTAACTCTCCTGATTTGAGTGGTTATCACTAAAAATACATTAATAAGCACCAGCATGCAATGAGACAAAGTAGCTTAGGAGAGACTGGCAGTTCCCCAAACAGCAGGTGTGCCTCTTTCATCTGGCAGATCAAAATGTTTCATGCTTTCCCAACAGAAGATGTTGGGAGACGAAATGTACCCACTGTTTTAAACCAGACAATGATTCCTTTCACATTACTGAACTGGTAACATTTTAAAGCCTGGAGAGAGCAAAAAAAGGTACAGCTTATTGTGTCTGGTGGAAAGACTGCTTTGAGGCCCTTCTTCAAAGACATTCACTATGTAAGGCTGGTGTCATAAATGTGACTTCAGAAGGTGTCCTAACATCCACAGGTCTCCAGATCTCCAATTTTTCCCCCTCCTGACTCTAGCTATCTGAATTTCAGGCAGCACATGCTACATTGCTCTACTTGCTGATCTGTGAGCAGTTTTGGTAACACGCAATGCACTCAGGAGCAATGGAGCAATGAGATGCACTCACTTCTGACCGTGTCTGAATTTATACACGTGAGTACACATATGACTGATGAGGTATCAGCCCACTGGCTTCTCAGTTGCCTTGTTCTTGCCTACATTTGGCCTTTGCTCGCTGGACATAACATCATAGTCACATGTGACATGATGAAATATAACTACAAAACAGGACACAGAGAAATTAACAGGACTTTTTGTAGACAAACCCCCACATCAGCCCATCTCTTAAGTGCTTTCTGTGTTGCTTTCCTGGAGAGCTCATCTCATAATGGGTGGTAAATCAGGGACAATTAAGCAAAGTAGTACTCTGTAAACACCAAAACAATGACTGCAGGGATTATAAGCAGGCTGTATTTAATTAAATCAGTGTTCCAGTGTACAAGGAGAAGAAGTCTCATTAAGACCCTCTACCAGGTTCTATAATCCTGTTTTATAAATAATTGAAGAAGTTGAGGGGGTCATGAACTTTAGACAGCCTCTTTCCAAATAATTAGGGATTAAGTTATACTAAAGAAATCTTCCTCAAAACAAATATAAAGCCACACAAACTTTTTTTTTGCTAATTAGGTTGCCATCATCATACGGATGAAGGGACATGAGAGTGTAGGAGGTAGAACAGGGGGCACTGCAACACAAGCAGATTAGATGGAAGTGCTAACAGACTTACTGCCTTCATGCAGAACTCCCCACAAATACAACAGGAGCATTTAAAAATGAGTTTTATGCTTTTCAGTGACTCACAGTGCGATGCTGCACGTCACTTGGCCTGTCTCTTGCTTTTTGTCACTGTCCTCACAACTACCAACACTGCTTTTGTAAAGTCTCTGGAGATCTGTGGGGAACAGTTCTGTGGAAAACCTTCTCCATTTACTACCTCCAGGACACATCACCACCATTTAAATCAAGGTTTGGGCCCCAGAGACTGCCCTTTTTCTGTGCCTGAGCCTCAGCTGACACATGCAAGCTCCACACAGAATATTTAACACCTGTGCCAGTGCCCTGCTCTGTGTGATCCTGGCAGTGACAGCCAGGACCAGAGGAAGGGATGTGCTGGGCTTAAGCAGTCACTTCTGTCACATTTGCTGTGGAGACAAGCAGGAGGGTATTTTTAACAGAAGACACTTCCTCTGTTGGTCTGGCAAAGCCCAAGGCTGGTGACCTTGCAGCACAGTGCAAACCCCATCTGTTTCCCGAAAAGATGAAGGGTATTTAAGCAATGAAGGTGATGACATTTTTTTTGTTTGATTCTTTGGGACAGTTTATGATGTTGTTTCTAAACTAAGTATGTGCAATCTCTTATTTTCCAGTGAATTGTCCATAATATTTTGAAAGGTTTATACAACAAAACCCAAACAGCCATGTAAGTGAAATACCCACAATGTGCAACTGTAATTAAGAAAGGCAACAAAAAATTGATTTATTGCATCATTTCCCTCTAGAAAAAAAATTAATGAAACTAAATCACAAATAAATGAGAACCCTTGGGGAAACTTGCCCTCTCTTTCCTCCCTGAAAATGTAGCAATTAATGAAGCATGCATTTTTTACTAGGTAAGGGGGTAACTGCTTATAATCAAGGCCACATGTTCTAATCTCAAGGACCTTGGGAGGTCTGTCACATTAGGTGACACTGTCAGCATCCCTTTAGTGAAGTAAACAAAGACGATGTTTTCCTATGCTGACCTGAAACAATGCAGTCAAGAGCACTGCAAAACCCCCATTTCAAAAACAAAATGAGTGAATTACCTGTGAGAATGAGATAAACCACAACAGAAAACATCCCTGAGTAGCACAGACTCATCTCTGCCTCAGCCTGCTTACAAGAGCTCTGTGCAAGCCAACATGGTCCCTGAAGATCCTCTGCTTTTGAGGTAATGTTGGGAATTTGTTAATCAGTTAAAATAAGTATCAGAAAAGCACTAGTAATTTCAAGTCAGGCATGAAAAATCCAGCATATACGAGCGTAGAACCACAAATTTTTTAATTCCAAACACACTAAGGACCTTAGTGCCAGCACCATGTGAGCTAACTGTAATGCAAAGGAATCAGACATTGTACAAACTTCTACCAGCTTTCTAAGATATTTCAGGAATTCTGAAGAATACAAAGGCAAGCAGAAAATAGCATAATAAATCTGTGGCATGTAGCATGTTTCACTGCTTAGGTGGGAGGAGGAACCATGGTAATAATGAAGGTAATAATTCTTACGATGTGCACTCTGAAGGATAAAGGTGCTTCAGTTTCAGAGATGCCAACTGTCTGACACCTTTTCAAAACATGAGGTGACTAAGATGTATCTGCTGGCACTTTGAGACAGTCAAGCAACTGGTACCACCTGAGATACCTCACCATAACTGAGACAGCCCCAGGGGACTATCAGGTGTTTGTGAATGGCACATGCCCTCCTGCAGTCACTGTTGAAAACCACAAAACTCAAAGGACCTCAAATCTGAACACCTATACCTAAGCAACTGAAGTGAATGATTAACTGAGCCAAAGAAATGGGTTTTCTGGCTGCTAAAAGCAGGACGGTACCTTCAGATACATAATGTGAATTAGGACTGAGTTTTAATTGGATGCCCTTGAGCTTAGTATTTAGGTTGGGGTTTTTTTCTGTACTGTGAAACTTGTCAGTGGTTTAAATCATTCTTCAGAGGTTTTTTTAATACTTTTGGGGAAAATAAATATTCAGACTATGCATAACTTTAATGAAGAACAATTTTCTCCCAACAAAAGTTTAGATTTTCTACTAATGCGCAATGTATTTGTGTGTCTGGTTAACATCAAGTCAGTCTCCTACACAGACATCACAAGTAAAGACAAGTGAGAGCTGCTATCAGCTAGACTATCATTTCAGCTACACTTCTGCCTTCAGAAAACCAAATAATTTATTTCTAAAGGCACTCATCCCTGATGCTTTGGAGCAACACTCCTGCTCTGCAATAATCTGGTTGTTGAGACGACAGGTATCTGCAAGATAACACAGTGTGTAGTTTCATGTATAGTGGCTATATGTAGTTTTTAAGCCTATTTTCAAAGAACACACTGGCAAAAGAATAACATTTGCATTTGCCAAAGGGTCCAGAGTTTGTCGAAGTAGCTCCAAGTAAAAGTAGCCTGGAGCAGGGCTGGAGCACATCATAGGCATGACATGGTCCTGGGCTGCAGGAGCTCTGCCTGGTCATGGGGGTCTCTGCCAAGCACTGCCAGGCCCTTGGAGCAGGGAAGCCAACATCTCAGCCACTGCAGCACTCATGTGCCTACCCTGGGCCAGCACAGACTTTTTAAGCCCATTCAAAGAGCAGCACAAAATGCATAATATATTGACTTTTCAGATCTGATCCAGGCACAGAGAACCAAGCTCATGTCCCTTATGAACCTCTCCAGAAATCAGTGCTTATGCACACCAGATGTGAATTTGTTTCCAAGCACTAATGACAGAAACCCATGTTTTAGAGACATCTTGGCAGGCCTCTGCAGAACAAGCAGTTTCCAAAGACGAAGTGCCTTCCCTGGAGTACTGCAGTTATAAGCACAGCATGAAGACGATTCCACCCTTATTAATAGAGCTAAACACTTTATGTTTTCAACCAAAGAATGCAGCTGCTAACATCCAAAGATAAACAAGATACCAAGGAACACACACGTGTGCCTGAGGCAGCAGGAGCTGACCTTGGAGGATCCACAGGCCAAGGAACTCCAGAGTATGCTGCAAGAGGTTTTCACAAACATTTACTTCAGAAGTTAAACTTATGAGCTCAGCAGTGATAGCAAACTAGATGCAAACTGTTCAAATGGATTTATGACAGTGGGACAAAAAGAATGAAAACTGCCATATAGGAGTCAATGAACATAGGGATTCCACAACAGGGAGACAGTTTATAAATAAATCTTTATCAAGTTAAATTGGTGGATCACTAAGCATGTTGTTTATGTTTCTGCAGCATGTAAAATCTTGTTGCAGAGCTCACAGTCCTACCTGAATATTTGCTGCTCATTTTCACTGGTTAATTAGAGATGGTTTGCAATTGAGATAGTGAGAAAAGAAAAAAAAAAGGCACTTAAACTTCAAAGTACTGATACACATTTTTATATAAAAAGTTTGGAACACTAAAGATATAGCTCATTTAGTTCCTGTACCTTTCTGGCTTTGGTTCTTCTTCCTCCATTTCTCTTTGTGACATTTGTTTTTTTGCTGTTAGAAAATGTGATTTGCGTGATTCCCAGCATGCTCTGTGTTGGCTTGGTTGGGATTCTCGCATACAAGCTATGACTTTGGGTGTGATGAGAAGCAACAGCCCCCCCCAAAAATCACCCCACAGAGACACCAGCACTGGCAGGATTGCATCCTGAGGAAGCCCAGTAGCAACTGGGCCAACACATACTGCAGTGTGCATGGTCTGTATTGCTACACAAAAGTAATTATAATAGTTAACAAGTTGGTAGTCAGCATGTTTACCTAATATTTTTGCTATGCAGCTGCTGATCAAAAAGGGGTGCTTATTTCTTTATATAACTATTTTCATGACTGTGTTTAATAGTTAGGAGTCTTACTCCTCAGAAAACTGTACAGGTTTGATTTGGTGTTTCTGAGTTGCTGATATTACATGTGTAATATATAAGGTTCAGCTTCAAAGAACAGAAAAAAATGAACAATATACTTAACTCTCTCATTTCTTCCCATGATATTCACTTATCAATTCTGCACAAAGCCAGCACAAAATTCAGAAAGTAGCCATCCAAAAATACCTGGCAATGACCTCCAGAGTGGAGAAATGGCATGAGACTGATGCTGCCTGGGTCTTTTCATTTGCTCATGGCTTGACTTTCACATGGTGCTTGCTGCAAACTCCTCAGACAGGACTGAGAGGTGTCAGAATGGGGACAACTGTTCCTGGAGAGCAACTCTATCCACCAGCAGGCCTCCACAGCTATCCCAGATACATTTTATTTACAGATATACTTCCTTTTAGCTTTGGTTACAAAAGGTGGTTGTACTCACTGAATGTGCGGATGACATCGCTCGGTGCGCTGGCAGGGCTGGATCCAAAGGAGTTTGCTGCTCGGACGGCAAACTGATACTTCGTGTTTGGGAGAAGTCCTTTGAGAACCATGGACTCCATCTGGATCTGCTCTCTTATTACTGTCCAGTTGCTGTCAAGGTCTGGCCTTGAGGATCAAACAAAGACCACATCTTAAATAATTAAGCTGGCTCTATAAATTAGCTGCCTTTAAATTTTTCTAGGGAATACACTATTAAATGAGACAGAAGTCTACTAAATCATTGAAACACTTCACTCTTAAAGGGTCACACTGTGCAACCCACCATTACCAAGCTGTGAAACCTATGATATCAAAACTGTACAATCACACAAACCCAATACTCAGATTTTGGTTATAAAGCCAAGGAGGTTATTTAGAGGACTGACTGACAAATCCACTTATGTTTACCTGTTTTGTGGATTTTGGGTTAGTAGTTTTCAAGTAGGGGTCTATTACCTGTAGTTCCCAACTCCCTCCCTGTATGGCTGCATAAAGTAATAGTTTGCAATAGAGGGAAAGATCTTGATTTATTTCTACTAGTTTGTGTTCTTATGCCAGTAAGTCTCTTCAAATGCATACAAGCATTAGCAAGATGACAATCCGCCATTTGATCTCCCTAGTAATTAGGTTAATCCACTCACATAGGAAAATGCAGATCCAAAGTCTTCTCTTCAGAAAACAAACATACAAAAAAAACCCAACCCCCCCAAAAAAAACCAAAAACCCAAAACAAAACAAAAAAACCCAACCAAACAAAGCCACCAAAAAACACACAAAGAAAACCCAAAACCCACAAAACAATAATGCAGAGAGCATGGCCTATGTACATAGGTCTTGTAACCACACTCCTGTAGCTGCCTTTGGACAATGCCTGGTTAACTCCTGATTCATAGTGGAAACCAGATGCCAAGTGCTTCTCTAAGTGTCATTATAATCCAGCTGAAACCAGTATAACCATTCACATGGCAGTCTTTAAGTTCATACATACAGGCACATTGTAAAGGGGTGGGCAATTTCGAGTGCTTTGAGAGAGCATTCTGATGCTTCTGCACCATTTCCACGCTTTCTGAAAGTGGCCTCTTCTTATCAAAGAGAGAGCAAAATAAGAAGCTAAACAAATACAAACAAAACAAAAATGTAAACATTCACTTTAGGCCACCCAAAATACTAAAATTAAAGTTTATGAAAGTAAAATAAGGACAGAAATGGCTTTCAGAGAAAATTATTCCAGTGTTCTTGCAATATTTATTACAGGAAATAACCTCCAAGTGCACCCTGAATCTACCAGTGTTTACATAGGACAAGCTGCAAATGTCTCCAACAGTCTTCAAATTAAAAACTATAGCACAAGGCAGGCATTTTGTATTTGTTTATTTTCAGCTGGAAGGAAATGCCAGAGTTAATATATGTTTTCTTTCAGTGGTCGATACAAGATTTATTGATCACTGAGGTTCCATTGCTTTGTGCCAGCACGGCAAATGCAGGCAAAGAAGGACTTCCCAGCTGCCTATCCCAAGTGCACAGTGGCACACAGAACATGAATATTTCATTGTCTTGCTAAAAATAAAAACAAAATCAGACAAACGCACAAGATGTAATGATAGCTAAACAGACCATCTTAAGTCACCCTTCACCACCATTTCCTGGTAGACAGGAGAGCATTTATTTTGGCTACTCTTCCATTGTTTCCCTCTGAGCTTTTGATGCCTGGGCCAAAATGAAAATATATAGTGTTTTCCAAATGAAAGCTGTTAACATTGCTTCCTTCCAAAGGCTTACTTAGCAGTGTTTTCAATTTTCCTGTACACATCCTTTTTTTGTTCTAATTCCCATCCAAGGAATTCCTGCTAACTCAAAAGCTGCCTCTTTGCAACAGACCTTGTTGATATGTCCACCCAAGTGGAAACAACACGCCTTTGATGAAAGGACCCAAAGGAGGCATTGCACCCTAAAAATATTCAGGAGATAGCACAAACAGCAGGCTAGCCTTCAAATACACTGACTGTCTCTCCCAACATTTTCTTCTGCAGAAGTTTGTAATAAAGGAAATGCCTGCAAACATGTAAGGATCTGCAGCTGAAGGAGAGGGAAAGAGGAAGATTTATCACTTGACCTTTGCTACTTCTCCAGAACACTCCCTGTGTGAACAAAATGGTATGAGATGAAAACATGGCAAACAGATGGGGAAAGGAACACAAATTCAGCTGGTGACTGCATCCAGGGAGAGCCAGCTCCCATGTTCCCTGAGATGAGACCATTTTGTTGAAAACTCCAATGGTCCTTTTTTGTATGTCAGATGATTTTGGGTTGTCAACTTTTGCACTGGAAGGGCTCATTTTGATACCACTTTTCCGATTTTCCTGCAACACTTACATTTCCCAACACAGGTCTCTCTGCTTCTGGCCAAGACCTTGCAAGGCAGCTCCAAACCTTGTATCTGTGAATGGGGAGATCAGACAACTTCCATGGACTTTGCCTGCCCTTGAAGCTGCAGCTGTGTCTCCAACACATAAATGCTATGCAGCAGGAATCTAACACAAGTCATAGTGGTTTTGAGCTAATAAATATATAGCTAAAGTCAGTAAGACTGGATGGGTATAAACCAAGGGCAGAATTCTATGCCAAATGTACCCCAAAAGTTTGGATTATTGCTTTATGTTGTAACCTGGGGACTGATTCAATTCAAGAAAGGAATTCTTTCTGATGCAGAGAACAGCAATTTTATAGTTACTTTAACTTTCTTTTAAAATCACCTGGAATTTATTTAAGTGTGAGGCACCCACTAGCAATCCAATTTTTCTAAGGTTTCTGATTGTTCTTCTGTGCCATATTTGTACTCATCTCAAGGGCAAATTCATCTCTATAATGGTTTTTAAAAAATATTTCAGCAAATAATAAATATGATGACCAGTACAATACACTATCATTTGCTATGGAAAAATCTCTTGTAGAATATACTGCCCTATAACATGCTATTTTTAGTAACTATTATATTTCACGTTATTGTGACACTTTCTACAAAATAGATAAACCAATATGCCAGATCAGTTCTGAGGAAAGGAAAAGTGGACAATTTTTGTAACTTTCTCTTGTTAGATGTTGTTCTGATGCTATCTAATGTTGTTAAGCCCTTCCTCCATAATATCTTTTGCTCCTCTTTCTTCCTCAGTTACCTTTTCAAGGATTTAATCTCACCAGCAGTGAGGTAAATACTGAGGCAGATATGCCTGTTTCATGCAATAATCAGGGAAACAGTACTGAAAGTATTTTTTCTAGACATTAGGAGGTGTCTCCCTGGTCAGATCTGTTGTTTCAGGTTCTTTGCAAACAAAAGCAAACAATGACTATCTGGTTCTGTGCAGTGCCAAAGACAGACAGTTCAGCAGGGAATGGATTCAGGGATAGATTTTTCTGGGAGGGAGAGGGAAGGCTTCAAACTAATCAAGAAATCTGTGCACAACAGCATGCTGAATCCGCACCACCCTAACATCTGAATACTAATAAATCTCCCAGTTTTATCAGCAGAACATGTCTTGTTCATTGTAGCAGAAGTTTCATGTCACTACCAAGTTACTGAAAAATTTCCTTTGCATGCCAAGATTAATATTAAAAGCTTTTGATTTCATTTACACAGCAATGAGAGGAAAAGAAAGTGACCTGATTGTTTTAGGGCAAGTGCTGCTGAAACACTTGTGATTCTGTAGATGCTATGTGGGTATAAAAATTTGGATAAGTTAGTCACCAAGTTTAAAAAATTGTGTAGGCATTCAACAGATTAAAAATTTGAGTATTTGGAGTATTTGAGTGAAAATACCCAAGATATTTTTAAGAATTAATTTTGTATAGCATGCTTAAAAAAACCACCCAAACTCAGATGCTTAAGTCCAGGGCCTTGCTTCAGCGTCTTTCATAAAAATGTAATTTTTCTCTAAATACTTCTCACCATTAACCAACAGAATATTTACACTGAGCCTACAAAGTTGCACAGACACTATGTATTTTGGTTTTAACATATTCTATTGCACATTCCCTATGAATTATCCAGTGAAGAGTGAGTCCCACAGTCTCCCTCCTGACTTCCAGCATTTAGGCACGTAGGGATTGTCATCTCCTTAGCATCCTCTTTTAGTCAGCAGCAGGGCAGAGCCTGAATTAGCTCAGCTCATGCTACATCTGAAGCTGCCTGCAGCCCTCCACTGCCCGTAGTGAACCAACCGGTCCCAAGGGAAAGCCCTTAGGTAAGTGCTTAAATAAAGCACCAAATTTAGACCCTGAGTAAAGACAGGCTATGGACTAGCTCTGGTTCAGATTAAATTCTGGTATCTCAAAACAACTAAGGTACTGAATTTTCATAAATGTACTGAATTTCCCCAGTATCACATCTGAGCAACTGAGAGGAGTGTTTTGTCCCAACATGTTTTTCCTAGGGTTAAAGTTATAAAGTTAGTTCTAAGGAGATGGATATTATTTAAACAATGGCATGGTTTTTAGACATTTGTGCTGTACCTGAGTGAAATTACAGATTTGCATTAGAAAGTTATTAATTTTGCAAAATCACTCAATAATGGTGTATTTCTTTGACATAGGAGGACTCAATTCTAGATTTACTTGAACTGATTTGTTTTAGTTTTACATTGGTTTAATTTACTAGCCTTAACTCATGATAATACATTTTATAGTAATTAAAACTATATGCAGCAAAAGACAATGAGGCTTAAAGTTAAATGTTTACCTCTAACTGCCATTAGGGCTTATGGCTCATTGAACTTACTTCAAATATATAACCAAGCTTCCAAGTCTAAGAGGGCATAATCCCAGAATTAACAAAGGCACTTTCTACTCAGCTCTAAACCTCAAACTAAACAGTGCAATCAAAACATTTTGCTGTTAGCAAATTCTTTCCCAAAGTCTAAAGCCGATAAAACACTTAAATTTCAACCACTCGCATCTTTTGACCTAAACAGCAAAGGCAGCTTTCCACTCCCTGGCTGAACAAAAACATTATGACAGTGTGTCAGATGGAGATGATGGTGCCCACTTCTTCCATTAGCAGGCTCCTGGTGCTACGAGGAAGTGTACATAAGCCTCCAGGTTCCACTTTCCAGTAAAAGCATGGAGGTGATAGAAGTGCAGTCAGTCAGAACTCAACAAAATCCCTTCCCCATCAACTGAGCAAATGAGAGAGAAGTGATGGAGAGAGAGCAAAAAGCTCATATAAAAATTGTGTTAAAGAAATAGATATTGAAAAAATTTCATCGTAGGTCTACAGCAGACACTAAATGAAGGAGATAAGTATCTTCAACCCTCACATCCTGCCTTGCAGTGCCCTGAACATTGGATGGCCTCCAACTAAATATGGGGCATTTCAGTCCAAACACAAAGTGCATCACTTAAGAAGTAGGTTTTCAGTCTGGGTATTCTTTTTGCTATATCAATATCTTTTTGCTAGATTGTACCCATACTTTGAAAATCAAGTTCTTCCTGTCTGTTCTAACAACAATTCTTTTTTAAAAATGACTATGTTTTCCCAAAGAACGTTTTTTTGACTTTTACAGATTAGAGTAGTTAAAGAATCAATTCTCTCTTCTTTTCCAGGAACCTCAAAGAAAACCTGTCATTAAGTATTTGCTCAAAGGATTAAAGGGCTGAATTTTACATTCATTGTAAGGGTAAACATTGAGGCGAATAAAAATAAATAGATTAGTATGCAGATATTAGCTCACATAAGCATATGAACAGTCAAGTACAAATACTTGTTTATGCTTGCAGATACAATCACCTCCTCCTGACCTTTCTTACGCAGCTTATAAAAGCAATTTGACTGGCAACTTCTGTCAGTTCAGTTCTACTGCTGCGAATTTTAGAGTTCAACATAGAAGAATAAAAAAAGGCCCCACCAACATGCCATTTCCCCCCCCCCAAATCTAAACAGAGAGATCAACATTTCATGTAAACTTGATTAGCATAACAAAGCAAGTCTAAATCCTGCAAGCTCAAGACCCAAATGACTTTGTGTTCAAGATGTGTTTGGGTCTGGCATTGTGTGATGTGTTTTAGGGGCTACAGTGGTAGTGTTGGGATGATTGGGCTGGATGATCTTGAGGGTCTCTTCCAATCTTGATGTTTCTATGACTCTATAACTTTTGTTAGGTAAAACTGTCCAACATACTGAATTTTCAATCCTTGGATTATTTTCTACAGGCAGCCCAGGGAAACCACTCTCCCAAACACTCTTTTCTCAGCATGGTTAGACAGCATTTGATAACAGGAAGAACTTAAATCTTCCTTCATCCAGGCCACTATTAGAGGGAACAGATCAAATTAGACCTTATTTTTCTTCCATCAGAAAGCACAACTTATTGGTGATTTTACAGCAAATTGGACAATTTCTAGTTTCATCTTTAAATTTTCATGGTAATTCAACACACACTGAGAGGAAAACTAAGCATACAATACACAGTAAGTAAATAAACCATATCTATATGCATTTTAATAGAGCAGTTGAGGTTTAAAAAACCCCAAAACACCATAGTGCGCAGACACTAAAATTCAGGCTCCACTGGCAAACTTGCCTGATAAACTCCACCGTGTAGTACTGGATGGGAGAACTTCCTTCACTCACTCCAGGCTTCCAGGACAACGCAACTTCTGAATCTGAAACCACCACGATCTGGGGCTGGTAGGGTGGTGCAGGGGGCATGCACTTATCTAAGAAGTGCAAAGGAATAGCATTAGAGAGGCAGCTGCATTGCCACACACAATAACCCAACACACACAGATTTAAATCAAATTCATAGCCTTCTCCCCTCACCCTATTGCCCCTCTAAAACCCTACATTTGTGGAAAAGTAACAGAGAAGTACTATGATGCTGCACATGACAGGGGTTAGGTGTGAGTGCTAGAGACATCTGCCCTGCCAGTTTTGCAGCAGAGCCCTGCAGGCAGTGTTACCTTGGGATAAAGTTGTCACCTCTCTGGGCATGCTGGGCCGTCCTTTCCCTGCCCAGCCATACGCTCCAACGCTAACGCGGTGTGGAGTGCCTGGCTTCAGGTCACCAATAACAACATCCTGCCAAGTCAAGAGCAGACAAGCACATTGAGACAGCAATTCTGTGCAACTGGAGATGGTGCTGTGAGCTGGGATTCAGGCATCTAACATGATGTTTTCCATGTACTCTCCTAGGAAGACTGTCCCCAGCCCTGTGCAGCTCAGAAAAAACAAACACAAATAGAATCATGTTTTCTCTCAAGCTGCAGCATTGCCCCAGGGGAATCCACAAGGTTGACCTGGACCCATTTCTCTGCATAACTCATAAGGATGCTGATCATTTGTATTTGATATTCAGTTTTTTCACTGGTGAAGTCAAAGTCACATACCATTCCCTCCCTTGACCCAGCTGCTAGCATTTGGTATCAGTCTGGTGTGCTTTGCCCTTTTTTTTTCCCCTTGTTTGTTTTTATTTCTCTTTTAAATTCAGAGGCCATAAAACCTCCTGAGAGTGAAGCAATTTGATGCAGTGTGAACTGATGATCCTTAATTTCTCACGGAGCAGAGCCCTATCCCATCATCTCTCACAATTTTACGAGCTCAGCTAACAGCCTTGACCTGAAGGGAGCATTTCCCTTATTTGTCCTTCTGCCATAAACACAGAAAGATTAACCCACAGACAACTACTGTAAAGGAGGCAGTGCTCAGCTCCATGTGAAGAGCTTGTGCTGATGAATACTCTTCAGAGGAGCTTGTTTAATTCTCCCAGAAAATGGAAAATGTCACCAAAACATTATGTTTCATCACTGGCTGCTGCACACAGCACGGACCAGCGTCAGACATATAGATCTGATCTTTAATGGAGAATGTGAGTATGCTTTGGAGAAATTGAGTATACTTTACCTGCAGCCTACCTGGAATGCCTGTGTTAATGCCAGATTTATGAATTTTGACAGCATACACAAGTAAAGAGAAATACCAGGTTCTATACCACAGATTATTCTGGCGTGAAAAATAAGCCCTTGCAAAAAAACTGTTTTACAGCAATTATTCTTCTGTTTTTCATTCTCTGATATTAAACACATTAGTCACAGTGCATTTGAAAATGCGGAGTTTTCCTTTCTCTTCATGTTGGAAGAGACTTTAAATCTGCACTTCCAGTTGCAGTAAAATAGTAAACAATCCCAAAATTTTATTAACTGCTAAAATTTCTTTTGATGGTCTTTTGGAAAAAACCACTTCCTCTCTACTCTTTGGGGAACCTACATTATTACTATGACGTTGTTCAGCAACACCCTGCCATCTGTCATTTCTCTGACATGGTTTTGGAGCACCAACACTGATTTCCTATCAACATGGACCACCTGACCACTATCCTGTTTTTCCATCCTTCACTCTTGATGTGTTTGAATTATCTGGACAAATCTGAGATGAATCTGAGATGATAACAATGCTGGAAAAGTAACTGTCCAGAGAGAGGCAGCAAGAACACTCACTCTGAAAGATTAATCTGGGTCTTTCAGTCTCATAGCTGAAGGGACTGAGATCTTTCACAATGTGATCTGAGAAGCCAGTTGCTGAAAACCCAGTACCTCCTCCTGGTGACAGTACTGACACCTGTGCTCCTGCCTTTCTATCCTCCATGCCACAGGAACTGTCTGTCTGTCCTTAAACTCTCTGCCTTTGTTCCTGTCAGTATTCCTCTTTATTACACTCATAAGGAAAAATCCTTCATTATTTGCTTTTTGTTCCCACACTATTCAGGACCTTGGTGCTTGCAGAGAGTTGGGTATTCATGCACATGCCTCATACTGTTTACTCCAGACTCAAGTCTACAATAAACTAAACAGAAGGAATCTCATTTAGTGCCTGGTCAGTCAAGATCAAAGCCTTAGTATCTACTTAAGTATTTAAGTTCAACATGTGTGCCCTCAAAACCTCAATAAGGTGCACTTCATGCCTTACACACGTGGCTACCTGCTTCCTTCTGGCAGTGCCCTCACCATGAACAGAACTCTGGAACACACAGCGGGTATCTCCAAGACCAAGCCTCTTCTAATCTTCAAGGATCAGGACATCAGTGAATAATTAAAAATTCAGGATGTCATCAAGCTACCCTGACCTGTGGCAGTGTCAGGGAATACCCACCCCACGTCAGGAACACTTTTAATCAGATCCTGGAAAAGAAATACATTTCTTTGTGCCCCACTGTTCAGCAGCCTGGGAGTATATATTTCATTTCTTTTTTTGCTTGTATTTAGAAAACCCAAGTTTTCTTCCTCTCAGAAGAGACAGAATGGCCTCACAGCTAATGAATGGAGGTAGTATGTGGAAGAGTTATCCCCATCATTTTTGTAGTCCTCCCTTCACTCAGATTACCTCTATATTTTAAAGCCTGATGCCCCAAACTCAACACTCAAGTGCTGATAATGCTTCAACAGTCACCAACCTCACTTTCTTGTCTTGCCCAACTCTCTTGCTAAAATCCTAAAAAATTACATTTGGTACTCTCATTACAATCTCACATTGTTGAATGGGGTAAGGCAATGTGATACCTTTTCTGTGGTAGGGGAGCCAATTGCAATTATCCCATATATCCCTCCCTGTCCTGCCACACAGCCTGCCTTCCCTGCAAGTGTGTTGAAACTGTTTGTGAGGCTCAGTAAGCTGCCTCACAGACACCAGGATAACAAATTGTTTTCCAAAAGAATGTCTGTTTTCTGTTTTGTTTTAATCCAAAATTCCATCAAACCCTGGATTACAACACAGCTGCGGAACTGAACTGGTCTCCCCTGACGACAATTCCTTCCCTGCACTACTGGTCTCAGCTGGTCACTTCCCATTTTGTACTGGTATGTTCAGTGATTTGACAGGGAGCAGTGCTGCTCTCCAGGGCTCTGTGCCCAACCTAAAACCTCCCACCTTTAAAGCCTACTAATCTTTATTGATTTTTCTTATTTTTTAACTACATATGCTGGGGTTCCTGAATATTATGCCCAGTTAGAACAACCGCCTTACTAAATAGTACTGCATCTGCACTTCTCCTTGCTGCTGTCACTTACATGTTCTCCACCTTATGATGATGTAATACACAATAATCCACTATCCACTTTGCTAACACACAGGCACATGAACATAGGCACGCACAGAAACAGGCAGTTCAAATCAGCTCTTGCTACAGCGGTCCCATACAACCCAGAAAAGCCTCTAAGAAAGAAGCAGGGTCATACCCAGCACCAGGAGAGGCTTAGTGATGGAAACATTAACTATGCAGACTTAACCACAAAGCTATTGCAGATTTCTGTTGAGTTTGGTATGAATAAAACAAAAAGCATTTCATCGAGAACACCACTTCCTGGAGGATTAATGACAGCTGGGAGCTGATTAATCCCAGCCATTCGTACTTCTCCACAAGTACCCCTCCCAAGTGTTATTTTTATCAAGCAGAAAAATAGGGCCCAGCATGGAACCTCAACTCTGAGATGCCATAATCCAGACTCAGCTCAGCTGGGATTGGACCAGATAGTCCTGGTTCAAGTGCATCCTGAGGATTCAGCCTCCTATAGTAAAATCAAACGTCCCTTATTTCAGACCACAAAAGCTCTGTGAACTCCACCAACTTTGTGAGATTTCTCTATTCCTAAAATAGCTCTCAGAAAAAAAAATTGCAAGAGGCTGTTGATGCTAGGGATTTCAGTTAAACACTGAAATTGCTGTCCTTCTCCTACCTAAACTCAAGCACCTCTTGCTTGCTTCCTGCTCACAATAAACCCAAACTGTTTACTGCTCACAGGAAGGAGACTGGACTGAGTGCAGGACCGGAAATAATCAATCTGATTAATTCACCAGCTGCAAAGCCATTAGGAGAGTTGGTATTTCTTTCAAACTTGTTTTAGACTAGTAGCTAGTCTCCCACTCCTTCCTCCTGGGCATTGCAAGGCTGGCCTCTTCCTGTGCTCCTCCTCCTTGGCTCTCTTTGGACTGGCTCAGGTTTTTCCCTCTTCATCTCCTCTCTAACTGCCAGACTTTGTTATTCCTTTTTACTGTCTGTCTGACTACTTGACTGTCCCCATCATCTTTAAATCCTCACTGCCTGGATATATCTCATTTTTTACACAAGTTTATTCCATCAAAACAAGACATCCATAAATACCTCTGATGACTGAGAAAAAGGTGTGTCCATTGCTAAAAAGGGAGCAACTTTTCCTATGCGTATCCACCTTGTTCACCTATTTTTTGAGCTTTTTGGGGGCTACTATTTGCTACATTTTGACCATGAAAGATCCTGTGTAAGTGCTGCATAGAATCAACATTTGAGATCAACTTCTGCGTGTGAGTCTGTGGAAAGACCAAGTCAGAAACATTCAATTTCATTTTAAAGCACATCTGTGACCAAGTTTCATGTGAAGCAATACTTACAAAAATTGCTTGTCCTTCAAGCTGACCCTGGGAAAAAGCAAATAGGACTTGTTAAGAACTAAAATAATAAAAAGTGATGGCAAAAGCACATAAATAATGGGGCGGGGAATTAAAACAAGACCTATATGCTGCAGCATGTAGTAGTCTGTGTGACTGTTAATCATCTGCATGAGTACTGGGATACAGACTCTCCTCTCCCAGTGATTAAAAAGTACTGCTGTTAGGATTAAGATAAAAAAAAAACAGTGTGCTGTTTGATCTTTCTTGGCACTACTAGCAAGAATGGTTTTTAGGGAAAAAAAAAGGTGAGAGAGGAATACAAAGATAAAGATAAAAAGGGAGAAAATAATGCATAAATAAAGAAATGATATATCATGACAGCAATATTGTTTCATTCACTGTGATCCCAGGATCCTGCAGAAGTCAGAACTGACAACCAGAGTGATGGAAAACTGCAGGAAATTTGAGCATCTTCCTCACTCATGCATCTAGTGAGGAAGTGGGGCAGAAAAAGGGAAGAAGGAAAGAGATGGGGCAAATGAAAAAAAGCCCTGGAGCAAGAATGCAAAGGAGATACAAGAGAAAAAACATGACTTAAAGAAACAAATTGATAGCAATGCTAAAAAGTAGTGTATTCAAGAACAAAATAAACACCAGCAGCTAGGGGACTCTTCTAGAATATGAACTTGCAGAACTGCAGCTAAAACAGCCATATTTCAGGAGGCCACAGTCTCACACAGAAGCAAAAACACTCTTTAACTCACACAGCTGTGTCAGACACTGCAATACACATGCACTGATAGTGCAACTCTCTCTAATTACACATAGACTCACGCAATTCCACTCCTTCCATGTGTGAAAATGCACAGAAAATGCATATTCAAGACTAGAAGTTCTATTTTAGTACATGTCAAAGGTCAGTACTAGGAAGCTGAGAGCAAGTCCCAATAGTTTTACATGATAAAACAGTCAGACAAGAAGGAGCAAAAGTGCATCACGCAAACAAATAAACATTGTGATTTCCTTTTGCTCAAGACCCAGAGCAGATCTGGGGCTTGGATCCTCACCACATTTCACAAAACTACAACAAGGAGACAGTTGCAAGTTTCCACATGCATGTTCTGCTCCAGTGCTCTGATTGTTGATGAAAAGCAATACTCACCATATTAATCATATCCAAACTCAGGGGTACATCGTGTGAGAGCTGTTTAACTGCTTTGTCACCTTCAACTTCTGAGTAAAAGACCTTGGGAAGAAGATGTAGTCAAACCTGTTAAAGCAATAACTTAGCACTTCAGAGTTATTTAAGAATGAGTGCACCTGTGCACCATTCTCACTCTGAGGACAGCATTTGAGCCCATGACCCCTTACCTTTTCAAATGCAGGAAAAGGTAACATTAATATTTAATATTCCTTAAATATTTGCTAGAAGTTGTCAGTGGGACCAAAGGACACCATCACAAAGTGTATACACTTACCTAATGTGAAATGCAGTTGTAGGGTTTGTACTGCAGACCTGAGCTGATTATTTTAATTGTGCATCATTTGTCTGTGGTCAGCATGGACAGCTAAGGAGTTGTGGCACCAGTCTGCACCACTTAGACACCTTACTTCGTGTAAGGGAGATGTGAACTTTACTTAATTATGACACTATAAAAATTGCTCTATCATAAAATGTCTCTCCATGTCTGTTGCCATGTACTGGAGACTAATGAGACAGAGAATCTGCTTTCCCACGCACAGAGACCCAGCGACAGCAGAGGGTGAAGATACTACAGTGAAGACATTTTCGGTACAATACTATTGATGCTGCTTATGGTTTTGTTATGTAGTCACACACCAGCTCAAGGCTTAAAAAAAGAAGTGGAGCTCAGATGCTTGATCTGCATGCTTGAAGAGTGAAAACTGTTTATGACTTCAGACACTTACTCATCACACCTCGGTTTTCACAGAGGAGGATGGACCCAGCTACACAGAGCCCATCTGAGGCCGGTCCTGGCCACACCAAGTGCTTTTTGGAGTTTTAGACTACTATATTCTAGTTCACAGCACTTTCATAACAATAAAATCAACTCTGCAGCTGGGCTGCACTGGTGTGATTTACAAGACTGTGGGATAAAGGAGCATGTGTACCAGAAATACCTGTTGCAGGGAATTTTCTCACTCTTTTAGTGTACATTAATAATAAAGGTACTCAGTGGTATTCTACTTCCCCCCTTTTTACATAAAATTGAATTTTGGGTATTTTATTCCTGGAAATTTCAAATCCCTCCACAGAAAATGCTAATAAGAAAAACTGCTATTTGGGGGTTTTTTGTTGAAGGTGAAAGCAACAAATTCTAGTCAACATCTCGCATCTCTGGCACTAATTTCCCACTGACTAACTTCCATTTTGGGACTGAGTTTCATTGCCGTGGAATAACTGTTAAAGCAAGACCTAACAAAAATCAACAAATGGCATGTTAGTGCTCACTGTTTTTCCTGTTGAACACTAAAACACATTAACCAGTTTAGCCTAGCTGTTCCGTTTTGCCCTGTAGTCAGAAGGTAACATGGCAGAGCCTTGATGGGGGTCACAGGCTTCCCTATAAAATTGCTGAGTACAAAAGGAAAATCATTCACCTTCTTTAACAGAAACTGACTTCTGAGGTAGAGTGGAATAAAACAAAGTCCTTTTGATATTTAAGGCTGATGGTGGTTTCCCAGGGATTTTATGCAGTACAGTACCTATCCAGGGAGAGACTCCATGAAAGTGACTCCTTCTCTTGTACCTGCTGCCAGTCTGGGATGTTTTAGAGGCTTAGTTTGAAAACATACTCCTGCTAAAGTAATCCTCAGGCTGGAAGTACAAGTCAAAGGAGCTGGATGGCCCTCATTTGCACAGTGTAATATTGACCTGCTCTGCTCTACTTTACTGTTTAATCAGCTGCAGAGAACACTGAGAGCTTTGCAGGAAAACCACAACAGTTGCAGAAAAGCAATCTACATCCACTGCAGGCCCTTGCCATCCAACCCAAATTCCCATCATAGCTTGTTTCGAAAACATGAACTGCTTATTTTTTAAGGTTACATCTCAATCCACTCAAGCCCACTGTTCCCTGGACACCTTCTGGGAAGCGGCACTGTGTGTTAGGAGAAGGGGCTGTCCCACTGGTTTCACAGTGTGCAGGCTGAGGCCAGGCAGCAGCAGGGAGCATCACTTACCGTGTACCCCGTGATGGTGCTCGAGTGCTGCTTTGGCATCTTCCATTGCACACTGAACGCTGTGCAGTTCAGTGAATCCAGCAGAATATCCAGAGGAGGCCCCAGCCTATCTGCTAAAAACAAAATGGCATTGTGTGAGGAGCCATAGGACAAAACCCCTCTCCTGTAGCTACCTGGCAGGTATGGCTTTGAAGAGTAGGCCTGTGCTGCCCTCATTCCAAACTAGCAAACATAGACCACTACTCAGATTTTACTTGGGTGCCCATTTTCCCTCTCCAGTTCTAACTTCCAAGGTAGCAGTGGAACACCGGGAGAGGGGGAGCAAAGGAGGACATCTCTTCTCAGTGGGCAAGCTGTTGCTAAGCTCAGGAGTACCCAGTGCTTCAAGCAATCGAGCAACTCATACGCTTTAAATGTGTTCCTGACATGCTGGGTACTACCCAGGACCCAAACACAGGGACAGTCACACATTCCTACTGCTTGTACAGTCTGTGGCAGAGACTCCTACTGGGAAGGCTTCCCAGGAGTGTTCTGGAGGACAGCTTGCCCACCACATCTGTAAGTCAGTATGGACATCTTTGGGGAAGGAAAGTGTGTGGATGAGAGCCAAACCATACCATGTTCCCTGAGCCCTCACCCATTTTCTTCATCTGCAGGGAGGGATTTAGTCCAATGGATTCCTGCTTGGCCCAGGGGCTCTGAACACAGCATGTGCCACCTCCTAAGCTCACCTCCTGCCCTGCACTCAGCAGTAGCTGAAACCATACACCACCTGCTACCTAAAGCAGCAGCAGAGATGAGCAGCCACAGGGCTGGGGTATCAGTGTCCACTTAAGAAGCATTTCACATTCAGAAAACACCTTTCCAATATTCACAACACACAGTGAGGAAGATTAGCATTTCAGCTGCATTAGTAATAATGAAGAAAGAATACCCCCTAAACATTCACTCTTAACATATTCATGGGATCCTTCTTCTGGGGAAGCTCTATGAGACAAGGCTGCTGGAAGGCACAGTTGCTAAATAACAAATTTTAACCAGCAATGACAAATAGTCAGGTAAGGCAGGCTTTAAATTAATATTCTGAATGCACTATAGGCCAATAACATTATTTACTGAAAATATTTGATGAATAATTTGGAACAACAAATAAATTTGAAGAAAATGCAATCCATTTGCAGACTATCTGCAAACAGAGAGGCAACATCTGTTTAATAAGGAGCCACATAATGAATTATTCACTCGGCCCTAGAAAACACTACTATCTCCAGGTTGCAGATGATGAAACAGACACAGAGAGCCAAAAGTGACCTCAGCTACACTGGCCTATAAATTGTCACTGTGGAGTAAATATAAAGCCCTGGCCTAAGCCAGGGAAAACAAGAGCAAGGAGCCAGAGAGGCCTGTATTTCTATCCTCATAGTTTAGATCTCCCTAGAAGTTAGGGAATTCCCCTAACACAACAGGGATATGGCTGGATACATGCTTGGGAAGCATCAGCCTCGGCACTGTCTTTGAAAGCAGCCTCAGGTGATAGCCAGGGCTCACCACAGCACTGCATCCTGCCTTGCCTGTGACAAAGCCGTGTGACAGGCAGGCACATGGCAGTCACCCTGCTGGGGACCTGCTGCCTCATGCCCAAACCAGGAGCCAAGAGGAGAAAAAAAGCCAGTGGCAGCTGTGACCCATGCACAGAGTTATTTCCTGGGGAGGCCAGAGGGCAAAGCAGAGAGGAGTATCTCATGCAGCATGGCAGTCCCACAGTCCTCTGCTGTCACCGCTCCTGGCCTGACAGCTCAGTGATGTGCGTCTGGGGATTCGGAGTCGCTTCTGGTTGTCAGAGTCCAAATTTCACACAAACCAGCAGAAAGTAAAAAACATCCATTTCTGGACTGAACTTTCCCTTCACAACCATGGCGAAGTGACAGCAGGATCTGACACAAGCAGGTTTATGGCACTGAGCTGCAGGAGATGCCACGGCTTTTGAACAGCCATATCAAAGCAGTCTGCCAGCTGATCACAACTGCTGCAACACTTGTCACTGCTCTACTGATAAACCATTTTGAGATAAATGTGAGCTTAACCTATTTTGCATGATTTTACAGAGCATCATGTATCAGGCACACTAAAAAGAGATATTGAAACTGGTCTAAAAACAGATATTGAAACTGGTCTAAACATTTATGTCTTTATGTCAGATGTCATGTTTAGACTATTAAAAATAATAAAGAGTTTACAAGGGTAAAACTCTTGGGGTATTTGTAGTTTCTCCTTCAACTGGGGTCAAAAATACCTCTTCTCAAAACTCAGTGTGAACTTTCTGTTAATCTGGTAGCACCAGGCACAGTGCAAAACCACAACACAGCCCACTCCCCTCTGCAGCTTGTGGATCGGGAATCTGCAGACAAGGGGGTAGACATATCCACTAACTGTGCATGCTCTGAAGATCTGCCTCAGTGATGATCCCCCTGCCAATGTCCTCTGCAGTTAGGTCCAGTGAATACCTAAGAAAGCATGGAGATTTGCTCAGATCATAAAGGACAAGGAGCCAATTTATATAAAAAATAAAATTAAACATGTTTTGTACAAACACAGTCATTCTCCTTTCTGGCCCATGAGGCACAGAAGGTTCGATATTGTCCAAAATGCTTTTATGGTAATGGAAGCAATGATTCTAGTGCCATGCAAAGAAGCCATTAATCAAGGGGCAGCACTCTCACACATATTATGAATATACATTGTGAAAGTATATCAAACACAACAACTTAATGAGGATTTAGCCATAGATACACAATGTTGAGCTGACAATGCTGTGTTTACTTTTCTGCTTACAGCTACTTTCCTTCTGGTTTATACATGTCTTTGGCTCTGTACTTCTAAAAATATGCAAAAACCACCAAACCAGTAAAGAAGTCACCAAACAAGCTCTCCAAGTGAGCTGAAGAATACATAAGCACTCTCCCTGAGGTGGAGTAAATTTTGCCTGAAAGGGAGTAAAATTTGCCATTTTAAAATAATGACCATTATTTAAATTTTTACTTCACAAAAGCAACTCAAATTAAAAATGGTGAAAATGCTTATGCCATCAACACAAGTGTCACTTCCATTGCAGCTCTCACTGCTACAGACAACAGCCTCTGCCCATATATTAAACACCCATGGGCTACCATCAGGGTGGCCACAGGCTAAATGTGTGCCTCTTGGGAATGGTCCCCAGTGAATGGTGTTATCCTTCACTGTAACGAAGAGATGAAATTCTTTGCTGTGCGGGTGGTGAGGCACTGTCACAGGCTGCCCAGAGAGGCTGTGGATGCCCCAGCTTTGTCAATGTTCATGGCCAGGTTGGATAAGGCCTGGAGCAACCTGGTCCAGTGGGAGGTGTCCCTATGGCAAGGGGATTGGGATTAGATGATCTTTAAGGTCCCTTCAACCCCCCAACCATCTACCATTCTGTGATTCTATGTACCAGTGCCTCTGAATGCTCCTTGCCATCACTGAATCCACCAGCATAAATGTCACTTCCATGTCTGCCCTTGTGATTTTGTGCAGTGACCTTGAGTACACAACAGAAACACTTCCAGTGAATTAATCCTCTGCTCCCAGGCCACCCATGCTGGCCTTGTGCAGGGCCAGGAGCAGCCACTTCAGCCTGATCCCTTCCTTCAGCTACTGAAAAAAAACCAGCATATGTAAGCACAGTTCTTCCTTCCTTCCTTCTAGCATGGACTGATACTAAAATCTTACTACAGCGATGAACAGTTATGAGAAAAAAACCCTGCATCAAACCAAATACATTTCTAACGTCCACAAGCTTCACATTTGAAGCACTTAGCATGAATTGGATAAAGCTCATCCCTACTAGTATGTACTACTAGTACTACTATTCTAGAGTAAATTTCAAAACTGATTTAAATTTTAAATTAGACTAAAATAATAGAGATTGAGAACTAGATTTTATCTAAAATACTGATAAATGGATCTGAAAGGATTTGTGTTAGAAATTTTTCTTTCAGAATTTTAATTATATTTTGAATTTAATCTTTTCTTTTTAGATGTTTTTGTTGTATCAAGGCATGCAGGTAGTCACAGGTACTTGCAGATCCTGAAATAATATGAAAATAACTCACTGATACAATCCACATGCCATGTGGTAATACATTTAAGGGAAAACAGATGGTTAATTTCATCTATACTACTTTGTAGTTTGGAAAATCAAAATCTTTATACTACATTTTCTCCACTACTCTTAATGAGAGGGCATAAGCCAATGGAAGGAGATAAGCATTTCACTATTTTACTTTGAAATTTCTGTGAGTAACAGCTAAGAGATACTGACTAAAGGGCTCCTTAATTTCCAGGTTGATGTGTCCCCTATTTGTGTTCAGTGAAACAAGTGAAACTTCTTGATGAAATGCCAGCTGTCAATACTAACATGTCACAATGTAAGAAAACAGGAATAAGAAAACTCAAGAAAAACAATTCAAACTAATTTCAAATTGAAGTTTTCAGAACAAAACACTTTCCTGAAATACCTCGGAATATCTTCTGTTTGAAACATTATTTGTGTTCACCCATTCATAAAAAACTTCACCCTGAGTTTTATTAAAATAGTATTTTATCATTGTAATAGCTGTTTTCAAGGTAAAAAAGCTTGTCCACTCCTAGAGGTGAAACAGTCCTTCTCTCACTGAAATATTGGTGAAATTCTTATGTATAAAACAATAAACAGTGATAAGGTCTTTTGCTTCCCTTATTTTACAGACTGAAAGTTATCCAAACACCACAGTGGAAGGAAGACAACATGACAAACTGAAAAGGTCAGTAAATTCTAAATAAAAAAAATATGCCATATTTAAATATCTTTGAAGACTTTTCCAGCTCCCACTGCCCAGCAGCAGTACGTAAGAGAGCAAGAATTTCACACCCAAAACAACTACAAAAGACAAGGACTTGAAACTGGAAAATCTCACACAGCCTGTCCTGGTTGTGCACCCCGAGCAGAAACACACACACACACACACACACACACACATAAAATAATCCTGATAGTCATTTCTCTGAATGAATCACCTTCCACTGCATCAGATCCTGACAAAAGGAAATCCGCTGGATCATCTGGACACTGCCACACTCAGTACCAGGGCAGAGATGGCAGGTAACCTGGCCCTAGAGAGGCATCATGGGTTTTGATCCAAACCACAGCGCACAAATCTTTGGAGAGACTAACCTGACCTTCATTAGTCCTTTAAAAACACTGCAAAAGAAACCACAATGAAAAAAATCCCTCAACATTTTAATAAATAACAGGCTTGGACTCATGTGATGTTTTTCTGATGCTTATATAGCATCTGTTATCTGCCCCAGGGACATCTGAGGTGATGGTCACTGGGATTTTTATAGCCCAGGGAAGGAGAATGAGGGAGACAAAGCTCAGAACTTAAGCTGCAGTGCAACACTGAGAATCTCATTAGGAATGAACAGGCACAATGTCACTGGTGACTTTGTCATAGCTTTTCCTGCTTTACCTTGGCCCTGAAGATCACCGAACAGAAAGGCAGCAATGGGAAGCCCCAGTTTTCCCCTTACCCTCCTTCCTGGAGCAAGGCTCTGCTCCCAGGAGAGCTCCAACTGCAGAAAAGGAGAAAGGAGTGCAACACCGACTCCCAAGAGTGAAAAGGAGTAACTGCTTTTTGCAAAAAAGTTTTTGAAGAGATAGATAGATAGATAGATAGATAGATAGATAGATAGATAGATAGATAGATAGATAGATAGATTTCTAGCTGTGTACGGTTATGCCCTGGACTCACCTTTAGAGAATTCCTGGTGTTAAAGGTTATAAAAAGCACAGGACATCATATCTTTGAGCAAAAATCTACTTTGTATGTCTTGCTCTAGTCAAGAGGAGCACATGGGGCAATCTCTAGGTAACTCTCACAGGCTTGTGTTTTTAATAATTACTGCTCAGAGGCCAGTTTGATTCACATAAGTGCATATCTGCCTACCCTGAACCTTCACCTGGATAACTTGGTGAAATATTTCACCTAATGGAAGCATTTTCCACTTCCAGAGTAAATGGAGTATAGGTGCCTGTAAAAAACTCGACCAAGACACTCCACTGGCATAACTTCCAGTGCATTTCTGGAAGTCTGAGTAAAAATCTAATGCTCACTCCCCTAAACCCAGGCTTGTGCTTTGCCCACTAAAGCCCCAGTGCTAGGGCATGGCTGTCCTAATTCCTGACATCTCTGCAGCACCTTGGCCTGGCAGAGGAAACTGGTAGCCAGGTTCCTATTCCTGGAGAAGGGATGACACTTAGGCTCACCCCTCCCTACTCCAACCTACAAGCTGCTTGAAAATGCAAAGCTCAGTATTTTTCCTGGCTTGGGATTTCCTGTCTGGGCTCCTACCTGCCTTGTCCCTAGGGATGTGTCCAGTGACTGGCAGGCTGCAGCTAGCCCTGCCTGCTGCCAGCACACTGCCTGCCCTGCCATGGCCTGCCTTCTCATCAGCTGCTTCATCGCTTTTTAAATAACTTTTTTAAAAAGTGTCTCAGAGATACAATTTAAGTGCCAGAAGGTAGCTGAAATCAAGCAGCAGTATGTCACCATGTCTCTGTAATAGACTCTAGTAATCAGTGGGATGGGCTACTTAGGAACCAGCATGCCAGAAGCATATCCTGGCATCTCCTACAACCTCGTCTCCCTTCATGGTTTCCGAAAGTGGGACTACACTGTGAACATCCATCACTTAAAATGCCACTCAGCTGATGGGCAGCATCAAGCAGCAGCTTTCCAGCCAGGCAGCCTGGTGGGTCAGCACAGGCTGTCTGGCTGAGGCACACACAGTGAGCTGCAGGAGAAACTCTGCACATGAAGGAAAATGTGCCTTACTGCTCCAAAACAAAAATAAAAGTAAAGATAAATGTCGCCCTGCTGCATTTGCTGAGCATTTTTTACATGGGTACAATACATAAGAGAACCCCATGTGAAAGACTTCATATTTATTATCAGAAAATACTGTTGCATTATATATCTGTATCTATAGATATAGATATATATATAAAAGTAAAAAGGCCAGTGAAATTCTAAAAATGCCAAATAAATAACTTGAAAATTTATTTTCCAATCAGTCAATCAATATCACTTATTTTTCTGGTGATCTCTATCCAAACCTTATTATCTCAATTGGAACACATGGCAAAATTGTTCATGATAGTAGAAAAGTGTTCTCCTTGATGTGCCTTAATCTGTTCGCTTTATCTACTACACATTTTTTTCTTGCTGAAACCCAGAACAAAACAGCTCTTGAAGAAGCATCTCACTTGGTGCAGGAAAAAGAATTCAAGGGCAGCTTCCTGAAAATTGGTCAGATAGAAAAAAATTACAATCGGACAATCACACATTCATTATGTACACACACACAAAAAGATTAGAGGACAAAGGTGACCAGGTGACAGGCAGCAAATGTGCAGGGGGAGGACACAACATTTGGGTTCACACAGTCCCTCCAAGTCCTGAGTGATTGTTTTGAAGCTCATTATTCGTGGATACAATGATCTGGTCCCATCCCAGAAAGTATCACAAAAATCATCATGTGGGTTAGTTATCCCTGAGGGTCTGGCATAGGCATCACAGACAACACCAAACACTTTGTACTGATCACAACACCAGCAAACACTCATTTCTCTGTAGAAAGCAGAGTAGTTGGTCCAGATGGTGTTTTCAGTCCATGACAGGGTGGAGGAGAGTTCAAAGGCAGAGGAACCTGAAAGCTGAAACAGACATTTTCAGGAGATCCTTGTGACACTCTGCAAAATCACAGAGGGAGTGAGGCTGGAAGGCACCTTTGGAGATCACCTGGTCTGAACCCCTGCTCAGAGCAGGCTCAGCTGTACTAGGCTGCCCAAGGCTTTGCCTAAAGGGGTTTGAATATCCCCAAGGAGAGAGACTCCACAACATCTCAGGCAAAATTCTCAGTCACCCTCACAGTAAAAAAGTATTTTCTCATGATAAGGCAAATTTCCTGCTTTCCCTTTGTGTCCATTGCCTCCAGCCCTGTCACAGGGCACCACTAGGAAAAGTCTAGCTCCATCTTCATTAATCCCCCATCATTTATATACATTTGTATGAGTCCCACAAGTATTTCACTTCCAAAGCTTAATTGTTCCTCTGCACCTCTTCCTATTTATTCACCTTTGTGGCCCTTTGCTGGACTTGTTCCAGTATGTCCATGTTCCCTCTTTTACTGGGCAGCCCAGAACTGGACCCAGCGCTGCAGGTGTGTCCCACCAGTGCTCTGTAGAGAGAAAGGATCACCTCCCTCTGCCTCCAGGAAACACTCCTCCTAATGGGCTCTGGGGTGCTGGAAGAGCACGTCCACTGGGGCTGCCACTGCACAGTGACCCTAACCTGCTCAATTGCAACTCTGATTTTATTAAAGGCTGCTGAAGACCAGGTCAGGGAGAAAATCCAACATCTATTCAAGGAGCAGGAAATCCTTCCCCATCTCAGTTCTTCCACAAGAAATGGGATAATTCCAATACCTTCTGCAGTCAGCAAGTCTCTCCATTCACCAGCACTATCACTAAAACCATAGGAAATTCTTTTTTTCTACTAAGTGACTGAAATAGCTGTGGTTTTTAAACCTGAATCCCTACACTGATTTAGTGTGGGACACAGCCTGTGTATTCAAAGAAACAGTAACTAGCAGCAGGATGTGAGAGCTGGGAGGTGACAGGGAAGAACAAATCCCTCTTTGGTGCAAGAGACAATGAGAGGCGGAAAATGTATCATAGCATAAAGAACAATTACATAGGGGGAAAAAAATAGCACATGGCCCAGGCACAGCTATGATGTCCACACAGCTAGTATCTAATGCTCCCTAATCCTCTCAAGGCATTCCCTGCTCCACTGGCACATTGTCTTCTGCAGCCGGTCCAACCCTTTGACCCAAACTTCTATCAGGCCTACCTCATGCAAACCATGCCTTTTACTTGGCATAAGCTGGTCCAAACAGCTTGCTTTTTTTTCCTCTTTAAACTCATTTTAGGTGCTGTCTTGTTCTTTATCCACAAGTCCCTGAAAGAACTGCTTATATTCTCCAGGTTTCTTCTTCCATCCTATGATCCTATGGCTCTGCAGGGGTGAGCAGCTGGAAGGCCCCATCTCACCCTACTGAGCGAGTCCTTTGGCACACACACGGACAGAGAAACAAACTTTGGCTGCAAAGTTCAGCTGTGCCATTGTGACTGATCAGTTTTGATGGCAACATTAGCAACCTGCACACCACAGGTTCACGCGGCAATGAGAGCGTCGTGAAATGGGAACAGGAACTAAAAATGACAGCAGGACACCAATCTCCATATGTGGCTGGAGTATCAGCTGCAGTGCCAACATCACTGTAAATAGTTATCTTCTTAAAATGCCTGCTTATTTTTGGAAATGTTACCTTTTCCTGTAATTTTCTAGAAAGCAGAATATGAAAGAGACCTCACATTGCAGTTCCAAGGAACAGATTCTGGCTTCTTCAATCTTTAAGTAAACCACAAAAATTTTGGTCCTAGACACATACTTTCTATCATTTACAGTTTGACAGGTTTAGTTCATGGTTTGGCTTTTTTTTTCTTAAAATTATATTCTAGTTGAAATTTTTCATGCATGAAAGCAATTAAACTTGAGTGAAACAGTGTATAATTTTTGCCCTTAAGATTTTCTATCAGAAGATTTTTGAGCCCAGCAACACAAAGCCAGTCTTGATTTAAAACTTTGTATGTGGAACAATGCCTCTGCCACAGCAGAAAGATCAGAATGATTTCTGTATTTGAAAGAAGAATGATCAACATTCACAGGATGTTCATTTCTCATCATTTTAGAAAGACAATTCTGCAGATTCCAAATGTACATAGGTATTGATATATACCATCATTTTCATAGATGCCAGCAATTTTAAACTACTTTTAAAACTGAGAGAGGTGTGAAGAATAATCTGGGTTGGGATTCTTCCAGCTTCAGAGATCTTTCTGTGCAAGTTAGACTGGACTGATAATCCTCTGAGGACGTGGGGAAACTCAGAACCACTCAGTGTCCACTTCTCAGAAGAACTGCTCTTGACATGACTGCTATCTGCACTGTTGTATAAAAAGTGTTTATTAGCTGTAAGGTTAACATATATAAGGGGAAAGACACCCTATCACTACTTAGGGATACACTCAGAAAGCCAGGTTCCAATGTTAGCACCTGCATATGGTTTATATTTCCTAGGTCTAAAAAACAATCCAGGATAACTTCAGCAATGTCTGAGTGAGAGATCTTTTTAAGAAAAGAAAGCCAATGCGTTTTGGCTATCCAACTACAGGGATCCAAGCCAACAGAAGAAGCCAACAGTTTAGTTTCTCCTACGACCACATAGCCATCCTCTTCTTTTTGAAGAACTGGCTCCCTTTGTCAATATTGTGTGGATTTCTTTTTCATTAGAGGCCAGTATCCTGAGGGACTTTCCTCAAAAGTAGTCTTTACTCCATGGTGTAGCTACCTTACATTCAGTGGTGGATTTCACACTATACACCTCTCACCTGCAGAGTTTTATGGATCATCACACAGCGTATCATTATCTGGGTTTGAGTAAGGTGCCTGGTTGTGCTGGAGATTTCCCCCTAAGCCTCCAGTATTCACTGGCTTATGCCCTCCTGAAGCAGTTACTTTCAAAGATGAATTCTGCTGTGCTTGTTCTCAGCTCAGTGACTCTGAAAAGTCTGAAAAAGTAATGTTCACCTTTTGTTGTGGTTTGGATAGTCATCTTATATGAAATAACTAATTTGTTTTTCATGTGTAACCATCTTCACTAAAAATAAAAAATAAATAAATCAAATCTTGCCTAGCCTTACCGAAAAGGCTTATTTCCTTACTTATTTCCTTTCCATTGGAATTAGTTATGAAGAACAGGTTTGGGGATTTGTTTGGCTTGTGGAATTTTTTTTTTTAGATAGATCATTTGTTTGCACAGAAAACAATTAAGAAATTTTATTCAAGGTCACACAAATCTCCCGTGTTCTGTGATTTAGAAAGTCTTTTGTGATGTGATCACAGACCACCATTGCACATTCACTGATAAATATGGCACCCAACAGTACACTCAATAATGAAATAATAAACTCTGCAGAGACCTATACAGCACTGTTTCCTTAGATTAAAAGTATCTTTAATATCATTTAATGACTTTTTAATACGGAAAACTTTCTATAAGCATTTTAGAGTTTCATTTCCTTCTGATGGGAAAGTTGTGAAAAGGTATTATCAGTCTTTCTTTGAGGACATGAAGCAACATTAGTCACCTTTTTAAAATTAATTCTATTTTCAATAAGGCCACATTCAAAGAGCATAAACAGAAACATGCAAAAATTTGAATCCCAATATAAGCATTATCTGAGGAGTTAGAAACGTCCAGGTATCACTCTCGGCTAATCAATGAGTTTGAGGGGCACTGAAGACAACTCATGCACTGACATTTTCTGGTTTAAGACAACAAGGTACTATTCTGCTCTTCAGGATGTCTTCTGGGTGACTGACACTCAGAATCCCTGCCATTAAGTTTGAGGTGAGTCTGGTTGTAGGATGTGTTCACTTCTAATGAGCTGCACACAGTACACAGTGCTTTGTCCTGTCTAGTCCAGTGTCACTGACAGAAAAAGAGTTATTTCTTCTGCAAGGCACACTGGAAGACACTGAGAAAATCACCTACATATTATCACTAAGTTAAAGCCTAGAAGCATTGACTAAAATTGGGGTACAGCTGTGCTGAGCACCCAACAGGAGTCTAATCAATGTGTAAAGTAGCATAGTTGGAAAATGATAAAAGCATAAAACCACTCTAATGCCATTTTAAAAAATGAAAATCTGGTCTGTGAAGGACTGGCAAGCTGTCAAAGACAGTCTGTGACAGCCCCAAGGCAAAAAGATTTCCCAAGGATCACTTGTGCCCTAACTCCAAAACAACTCCTCATCTCCAAAGCATTACTGTGAACCTCAGTATATGGTATAGGTATAATTCCATCAATATTTAAAATGTCTTGGCTAATTTTACCTTTCTGAACACTGGTGGAAGTCTGAATAGTCATTTCAGGTATTGGCATTGGCAAAATGGTGCCCAAGAAAAACATTTACTGAAAGTTTCCTTGCACAGAGGAAGATGGCAATTTCATGGCGGAAAGGGCACAAGATATTTTGCTGTGAGACTAACTAAAGTCAGAAAACATACTTGCAAATGAGTAAAAGTGACATACAAAGTAACATGCTCAAGTGGGCTAATTCACTGCATTCCTATTGCTGCCCTGGTGAGTATTATCAGAATGCTGACATCTGCATGAGGTGGTGATGTGACTGATCAGTTTTCAGGATTTACCAGCCTATGGACCCCAGAGGTACAAGAGCAAGTCCAGTCAAAATGAGAATGTCACATAAAGTTGCAACTTACACCCGAATGTGACAAACAACAAATACATATATATATTTAGTGCTTGATTTTATTGGTGTTGAAGACATTTTTGAAGCTATAAGAAGATGATACTAATCTTCCCCCATATAAATTATTCACATCTTCTTTACTAGTTCTAGCTCACAGATATGCACTCTGACAGTTCTACATCCCTCACATTAGGAATCATTCAGTTTCAGAGTCATTCCTCTTTGCATTCAGCAGTAAATCAACCTTACTCCTGCATGCTTTACATGCGGGATTTATTATGACAATGAATAAGAATTCATCCTATCATTGTTACAAAAAATTGCAATATTTGAAAACTCAAATAAGCACCTTCGTTCCCAAAGACTGCTGCATTTTTCACATTTGTAGACCTGATTCCAAGGCAGTTTGACCTGTTTTGATACCTGAATACAGTTAGACTTTCAAAAGTGTTCCCTATCTAGCAGCTCTTATTATAGTCAGATTTTCTGAAGTATTCAAGTACCCCAGTGCCAAATCTTTTGGAAAAAAAAAAAAAAAGTAATTTACTGTAGTGGTGACCAAGGATCTGTACTTTTTTAAAAATCTAGCCCTGATATTGAGTGCTACTCTCTTGTAAAGTTTTCAGGCCTTAACTGGTCTGATTTCTACAGCATTTACACAGAAAGCCGGTGATGTCTACTGCTATGGACATCTGGGAAAGAGATACAAGCCAAATTCTTTATTTATATTAACTGGCAAGCATAATATATTTATAAAAGGAGAAGCATTCCTAAGCATCAGATATGATTATTTTTATTCTCCATGCAGACCAAATTACTCGTTTTATTATTCTACAGGGTGTTGGAATTTTACACTGTTACTAAGGAAGCATCAGTGCAACACATTGCAACAACTTTATGCCATGAACATCCACAGGACTGGTCAGCTCTTTCCCCTAAAATTCTCTAAGACCAGACAACCATTAAAATTAAATATTGTGTTCATATTAGCAGCAGTGTAACACATTGGGAGCTAGTTTTAGACTCTCTAATCTTTGACCAGTTGAAACATGAAAGAGGTATGGTGAAAACCTGTGTCTTTGCAGAAGGCAAAAGCAAGAAAACAATGTGAAAGCAGCAGGATGAGTGCCAGGTTCTGGGAGTACAAGATACAGAGAATCCCAGGCTAATCTGTTCCCAGCTATACTATTCACCACAAGGTGTCTAAGGATTTGTTTTAAGCCCTTCCCAAGTGTCTGTCATCCCATTTCCTTGTATCCAGAAAATGTATTATGTAACTGTAAATAAAGGTTCAAATGAGTTTAGCAGTCATCAGGATGTCTTGTATTTGAGTACAACAGCCTTTTCCCCTAAAGATTAATTTAAGAAGTTGCATTTGTGGCCATTTTACTATATATTTTTAACTTCACAAGCAGATTTCTCACTTTGCTGCTTTCTTGGGATTACAAAACTGATCTTTATAAGCTAAACTTTGAACTGAAACTTGGGAAAAAATGGAAATGCATTTTCTTATCTTTTTTTCTTTTGACCCACAGGACCTCCAAGTCAGCTTCTGTTACTGAAGATGAACTGGTTTTTTGACTTCTCTTTTGATATAATCTCTTGCTTTCACTTCTATCACATAAAAAAGGCAAAATGAAAGAAAAAAAATCTGAAGAACTTTTTACTATCTTATCTCTTCTTTACTCACTGAATGTGTAATTATGGATGTGTGAGTAAATGATTATTCTTTTCCACTCTTAACCACCCAGCATATGATATGCTGCAGAACAAGGCAGACATGCTCCAGCCTCCTGGAACTACACCTGTTCTCAGTGTTTTGAAAGCAACATTTCACAGTAAAGACCCAGTCATGGGATTCTTGGAAGACCTCAATTCCAACAGCCTCTGGCAAAATGCAGATGGGATTTAAATCATTCATATATATACTACTGCACACAAACTGTCTGGGGGATTTCCCTCTTCACATCTTGCTACAATTGGATTTTCAAATGTTTGCACAGATTTTGAAAAAAATGTGCCAAATAAAACTCATTACTTCTTATACAGCAAAAGAAGCAAGAAAGGAATGATTGAATCAATCAGTGAATCTGAAGCATGCTATAAAAAATTAACATAAAATATGTGCTAACAAAAGTAAGGTAAACACAACACTAATATATTAACTAATTTCCTTCACAATACTACAATTAATTTCCAAGCTCTACACTGTTTTAATTTAATGTGCAGAAATACATTTTCCCCAGGACTGCCATTCTGCTGTGACTAGGGGAAGCAAGTACACCAGTATGTTACAGTCGAGGAATATTTAAATACATTTACGCATTTCTTTCCACATATCCAACATTTTTAATGCAAGCTACTAATCATCTCATTCACAACGACTGTCTGCCTAATTTCCTCAAGTACTTAATGGTGGCTATTATGACAGCCAAGGATCATGGGACTAGATCCCTAAGAGACAAGGTCAGACCAGTAAAATTAGCCATCTGTCCAGTAAGGGTTTTAAGCTCAGGCTGTATTTAAGTATTAAGTTTCCAACTGTACAGGCATTTGTTTTCTTCTCATGAGCAAGAAAAGGCACAATAGTGATACTAAAATCCAGAAATAAAAATCTTTCAGTACTGCGGGATAGATACAAAAAGGACCTGAAGCTACAAACACGTTGCGAGATGAGGAAGAACTTACTAAACTTTTTGTATTTTCAATTGAACTGATCCCAGTGAACTCAGCGATAAGAGTCAGTGTTGGTCACAAAGACTCCAGGATAGTCCCAGTGTTTTAAACAGTCTCGGGCATAGTTATCTTCTCTTAGCACCGCAATTTGTAAAGTACACAGAATGTCAAACTTCACCATGCACTGTGTCCCCATCTCACTGTTTACATTTTACCTTACTGTTTCATATGCTGCAGACTGTAAAAAGGCTGTAAAAGCTGCTCAGACTCAGGGTTTTAACTTTCAGCATCTAAGGACCGTGCACGACCTCCTTGATCAGCGTGCAAACCTCCCGCCGACAGCTGTGGGAACTCTCCCAAAGGACACAGATAGTGCTCAGCCAGGACCAGGAGGCTCACTACATCATGCGTGGTACAAAATAGCTACATTTTCTGGGACAAAATCATTGCTTTTTTAATATTTTTTTTTTCTTTTACGTTTACTACTCTATGTCTTATATTATTCGCTGCTACACATATAAATGTCACAGCCACGGCACAGCCTTCCCGACAGGTCACCTCTGACTAGCTTAGAGGTTCACCGGGTTTCTAACTGCTCACGCCGCATGGCAGGTAACGGGACCCAGGGAAAACCGGATAGAATCTTTCCCAATTTCTTCCGCAGTAGCTGTAGCCTGGTCCTGGTCTGTAACTCGAGTGCGCCCACCGGCACTGGGTTAAGATGTCGGAGAAAACGGGTCGTACACCGATCTCGCAACTTCACGGGTCCCTGCCATTGCCTGGGCATCCTCTCCTCCCCGTGAGAGGGCGTCGGGGGCTGGCAGGGGAGGGCGAGGAGCGGCGGACGGCCCGCCGGGCACCCAGAGCTCCCGGACGCGCTCACTGCTCGGGGGCTCGGCGGCCGACCGGAGCACTGCCCCGCTGCCCACCCAGGGGCTGCCGCCCTACCCCGCTGGCGCCTGTGCCCCCTCCAGGGCAGCCCCAGTGTTAAAAGGACGCGGAACTTCGCCGGTGCAAGCGTGTCGCCGGGCGGGCACCCTCGACTGGCGCTGCCGCCCGTCCTACCTTGCCGGCGGGGGATGTTCCTGCGCGGCGTGGCCGCGCACCCGATGCACGAAGCCAGGAGCAGCACCAAGGCGAGGCAGCGGCAGTGACAGCCGCCCGGCACCTCCATGTGCGCCGTGTCCCCGCGACCGAGCAGGGAGCTGGGGCCGGTGGCCGCGGGCGAGGGGCCGGGCGGCAGCCGGGTGCGGAGAGAAGCCGGGGCCGGCGAGGAGCGGAGCGGACTCCCGACGGGCAGGGACGGGGAGGGACGGAGGGGAGGGGGGAGGAGGCTGGGTCCGGCCCTTTGATGGGATTACGGCCGCCCGGCGCGGGGCACGGCTCGGCACCTCCCCCGCGGGGCGCCGGCTCGGCACCTCCCGCCCCGGCTTGCCCGGCCCATCCCCGCTGGAGGGGTCGCGGCGTCCCCTGCCGGGAGACCCCCGCCGGCGGGATCGGTCGGCAGCCCGGCCCTGCCCGCGGGAAGGGTGCTCAGGACCCACCCCCGGGTACCATGGGCAGTGTGTCATCCCTTCCTCAGCGAGAACCCCTGCCCGTCCCTGCCCTCCCCTCGGCCCCCTTCCGCCTCGCCGAACCCCTGCTCGAGTGCTGCCTTCCCCAGGGAGCATCGGCATTTGAAACGAGTTTCTTCCCTTTTTTTCCCAGAGGGTACGGGGCTGAAATGCTAGCCAAGTGCTGGGGCGAAGGCGAAGCTAGGAAGAGGATTTGGTGAGGAAATTGTTGATGAATTAAGAGGATAAATTAAGTTTAATCCCACCCCCCCAGATGGAGGCTGAGACCTATCCAGCCACTCAGACTAATATAGAAACCCCTGTGGAGATTAGAGGGGATGAGGAGGGCTGGGGGAGGAAGGCAAAGGGTTACGCTGGAGTTTGACGATCCCACAAAAAACTGAGATAAACAGGAAATCCAAAGCATCCCTTCAGAGCAATAAAACCTTGGTGGGGTGAAAGACCAAATCCATTTGGTTCAGTATGCCATATTTGAAATTTAAAAGACAGAAAGATGTGCAGAACTTCATATTAGCAGACATGAGATTATCTGCCCTCTGCTCCAGTTCTCATCCTAAGCTTGGTTAGTTAGAGATCAGGATAAACCCTGAAACACCAGAGTTGTTATGTCTTGAGGGTTTGTGTGGGCTTTGGTTTGGAAATCAGCTTCATTTGTTTATTTTGCTGTTTACTTTGATAACTTTCAGTGGGTTTGATGTCCATATAAATTATGTATGTTTATAGAGTCTCTTTGTGAATCTGTAAAACTGATACCCTGTTCGATGAGTTCCATGCTGTAATTTTATGACATGTGGAGAAAAAACAGGAAGAGATCAGAAGAAAAACTGTCTCTCTGTGGGAAGAATGCTGATATAGGAAAATAAGGAAATCTGTACCCTTTTAGGGTATGAGAGGAGACAAGGAAATGGTGATGAAATCCTTTTGGACAGAAGATCAGAGGAAGGGAGTTTGAGCCCCTATCCTGTAAAAGCACTGCAAGTACTTAATGAAGAAGTTGGAGACGATAATCAAAGCCCTTACAGAAGACAGTGGGGAGGACAGCCCTTGCTTACCTCAGGACAAGGAAAGGAGACAAAAACCTGGTCCCTTTGAAAAGGGCAACATCCAAGTTTCACAGTGCCAGGAGAGTATGCTCTAGGCTGCAGGGATTAAAGTAGTTTTGTTAAGCGTAATTGGGATGCCAGTGGTGTGTCTGTCTCACACTCTTATCAGCCTGCCTTTGCGAGACAGAGGAATTGCAGTACGTGTGGGAGAAGTGCAGGACTCACGGCAGGAATTCCTGGCAGGGTCAGTAACTGTGTCGTGCTGTGAAACTGTAGTTCTCAGCGCAGAGAATGAACTCTGGACTCCATATTTGCCCAAAAGGCACATGGACTGCTAACTCGTTGGCAAAAGTGGCAGGCAGATCACAGTCAAGGGTGGAGAAAACCACCTCCTTTATGTACCCTCCAAGTAATTGTTGTTTGTTCAGTGTGCTGTCATGAAATACATTACTATTTCTGCTTTTCTTCTTACTTGAGCTCCTTCCTTCTTACTTTCACTCTCCCATTTCTTTCCTCTGACTTTCTTTCCTAGCAGTACTCATAATAACCGCTGTAGTTCATCTTGTTACATATGCCTATCTACCTCAAGGATTCTGTGATTAAGTTGTAGTTGGACATATTGAGGCCAAACTGATTGGAACACCAAAGTTGATACTGCTGAGTTTCCGGCAGTTATAAGATTCAGACAGATTTTGTAATTTTAATTACAGTTTTGGGAGATTATCTCTGCAGTCATGCAAGCTGGCAACTTGCCTTCTGCTGCGATGAAGTGGGATATTCAGTTCTGAATGTATGGAGAGGTGCTCTTCCTGAAAATCCTACCAACAAAGGTAATCCACCACAAGCCTGGTGAAGTCCCTCTAAATAACAGCATGACTCCCGGTGGCTTTCTCACTGGTAAGATTTTTACACTCTCCTCATTGGCATTGTCCCTGCTGTCTTCCAATAGCATACTGATTAAAATTAATAAAACTTTGCACACATTTGTTAATGCAGCCTCTCTCCAGAGGCAGAAGCATTTTAGTGGAGTATATACAATTAAAGCTTAGAATTATGTTTAAAAGATAAATGTATGCCTTGCTGTTAACTGATCTGGGAGATGGTAAGATGAGTGAAGTGTAATATGAACTTTTGAAGTGCTCAGTTTTGGGAGGCTAGACAGTGGCTGAGTTTTGTGCCTGTCTCAGTCCAGCTTGTGAGACACATCATGTTACAGATGGAAAATTACCTTTATTGTGAAGGACTCACTTGTACCAGCAAAGCACCATTACTAATGATACATCTTGTCTGCATATTTATCCAGCTGTTTCTCCTTGTCCTCACCTGAAACTTGTGCTGTCTGGATTTGGCTTTAATCAGTGGTCTGCAACTGTTGCAGAAAACGGATTCAGCTCAGAGCCATCTCTATGCCAGTGATGAGATTTTTTTCTCTCTCTAAGAATATGTAGATGTGTAAAATACAACCACTGCCTGGTTCTCCAGTGGTTGTAATTACTTGTTGATAAGGACTGAGAAACAGTCTTTCAAAAGTCCATAAACACAGGAGTCTAGTGGTGGAGTCAGTTTTCCATCATATCTCCTGAATGTGTTCCACCAGGGAAGATGCTAACTAAGCCAGCACATGGATTTGGATATACTTTCCTTGTGTTCAGGTCAAATATTCCATCCTTTCTATTACTCTGTACCACTGGGAGAGAATCAGTCCACATAGTTCCTTACTCAGGGAAGCAAAGGGATACAACACAGAGCACAGAATTTTCCCCTCATTTCTCTTCCTTTAGAAACAACACATGTGCATACAGCAATAGGGATGCAAGGAATGATGTCCTGGGAAGGCAGGAGAGACACTTCGGTGTACCCAGACCCCTCTAAAAGCTCATATCCAGAAGGATTGACTTAATTCAGCTTGCAAGTACATTAGCCTGTTATATCAACATGTGATTTGCAAGTGTTGAAATGAAGAGCCACCTCTTTTCCTCAAAAAGCTAAAAATAGTTATAAATGCAAAGCACCAAATTTTCAAGCATGGCTATAATCTCTCTTTCAGATTTTGGAGGTCCAGGGTAACAAATCTTGATTTTTTTGGTAAATTTCAAAGCTGGTACATTAAGACTCTCAAAGAAAAAAAATGTGTTCAGTAGACATCTAGACCATTACTCATTCGTAGTTAAAAATAGATGCCTACGCTTATTTTCAACACCTAATTTTACAATAAATCACTGAGGAAGCATTGTGCTGTGGAAGGACTTAAAACAGGATGTTTTTCCCCAAAACTATTTCGTAAAAGCAAGGAAACCTTTGTTTGTGGGCAGTTAAGTGAGCAGATGGAGAGACTGGATAGCATAAGAATCTGGCCAGTGAGGTTAGCAGGCTTTTCCACTGTGATTCATGAGGGTAAAAGAGCCTTGTCTTTGCCTTGAAGCTTGTCTCCACTTGAAAGAGGAGTGTAAATTTATAACATTTTTCCAGAGTTGCTCCACATGTGGACATACTTAGTCCAGAACAGGATTAAAAGAAAATTAGTGAAAATTGAAGTACGCAAATGGAGGCATCTATGTTGAAATGGGATATTTTACATCTTTATAATTATTTTTATGATGTCAGTATAGTAAGACATTAGGAATCTATACATTTTCATAATTATGAAGAATGGGGGTTTTTTCTCATTAACTAAAACCTTAAAAATTTTGTTATTCTCCCTCTATTTTTTTTTTAATTATCAGCAATTTTTAAAAGACAAAGTCCTGATATGTAGTATTGTGTCAATTTGTTTGTGATCTACTGCAGATTTTTGTCAAGAGTTTTTGGTAGGTTCTTCTCAAAGGAAAAGCATAAACTTTTGACCTATTAAGGTCCTTTTAGTATGCCAAGGTCACTTTACCTACTTTACCATCTTGGTATTAATTCCAACAAGATACTGACTAAAAGTGGTGTTAAATAGAATTATATAGAAGTGAATATTTTTTAATTGACTTCAATAATTTCATAAATTTATGGAAAAGAGAAGGATTGGTTTTCAGTAGCTTCCAAACGTAAACCTCACAAATGTAGTATCACTTAAAACCAGCAAACTTTAATTTAGCAGGTCACATTTAGTTCTATAGGAATAACAAACAAATCATGGTAATTTGTATCTTATTGTCATTAAGTTAGAAACCAGTGCTGTTTCATAAATAATATATTTGTTGCTTCTACTAATCTTTATAATAAATAATTGCCTAACTTATAAAATGCCACAGATGTGCATAGAGTGCATATGACAATATCTCACCTAAAGCCATAACTTTTCTGCATACACCATTTTTTTTCTGGCTTAACTAAATAGAGTGTTTTGGGTAGACCTATTTCTGATACCCTACAGCCAGTGTACATCTATCTGACCAAGACAGGAAATAAGTTCAGGCTGCCCAACAAACTCAAGGGGAAAGGGTCATGGAAACTGTAGTTTTCCTGCAGAGTTGTTAGGATTTCTTCCTTAGGATTATTAGGAAACAAAGGTTTATGTAAATTTAAACTACCTTGAAACAGTGAAGGAAAGAATTTATCCTATTAGGTTCTTAACTTCTGACACCATCTACTTATTTTAGATCTGGATCTGAACTGAGCCTTCAAGGCTCTTTCTGTTGCTCTGTTTTCCATAAGACAGTCTATGAAGACCTGATTTAATTCATTTAGGAGACAGAACCCAAAACAATCCCTGTCTGCCATTTACTTCTTTCTTAATATAGAAACAACTATACATCAGAGACATACTGGGCATGGGCATGTATTAAATGCTGAAAAAAACAAGATCAAACAAACAGACAAGATTTCTCTTGTCACATCAATAAATATTTGACATGTATTTATTACCCAAACTGACAGTTTTAAGTCCATCAACCTTTCCAAAATCTCAGATCATTTCTGTCCCCCATTGTCTCTCATATGGACTGGTTGTAGCATTGCCAGAAAGCACACATGAGCATCTGCAAGCAATGACTGTGCTACAGAGATGAGAGTCTTTACAACCTTAATTCATTCCCTGCTTCCTGCTGTATTCTGGGCTATTTTTTAATTCTTCCATCTCTTTGCTTCCTACAACATTTAAGAATAGTTTTATTAAATACCTTTCACTAGTTACTTGTACTCCATCGGGACTTACAAACCCCAGTCAAGACCAGTAGTTCTACACACAGAGACCAAGCAATGACTTAGAAAGGCCTTGTTGTGGCCTAGACTTTCAAACGTGCCACAAGTAAATGGTGAGAACAAAAGTGGAGAGTGGGAAGATGATGAGCGACCAGAAAAATAGTGGTTACAGCCCTGCAGTCACCTGGCCAGTATAAACCATTACATTTCTCATTGCTGTCTCACTCTTTTGCCCTCACTCATTTTCACTTTCTTTTATGCTACATTAGTAACTTACCATGTTATCAAGAGTTCTTTCCTAACACACTATAAATTTTTTATTAGTCGCAGAATTATACTTTGCAGTATATTTATAATCAAGAACTAGTATGCACTACACTGTTAAAACAATAGGATTACAGGGAATAAACATTTGATGTCCCATTTGTGGGCCAACTTTATTACCTTGTTTGAAATTTAAAATAAATGCAATCAGGAGTGAACATAATCATTCATTTGTGCCAGCACTCCAAAATGGATGTTGCAGTCTATGTGTTCAAATCCTAAAATTTAATCCTGTATTTTCTCTTGGTAAATAATACTTTTCTGACTCCTATAGCAAGGAATTTGACAGCTCTTAGGTCACAGATTAGGGTGTCAGTGTGCTACAGATAGCCAAGGTAAGATCCAAAGACCACTCAGTCTGAGTAAACTTAACTATAAGATGGGAAAGTTTGTAAGCAAAGTCACCCCTTGGAAATAGGGCCTAGCAACATGTGTGGTAGCTTGGAAGAGCCAAACCTGACACTTGTAATTTATGAGAAAGCTATTGAGTTATTCTTTCTGTCAGTCTTGTATGTGCATTTGTAGGTTCCTGTTTTAATAACCTTGTTTTCCTCCTCCTTTTATCTTCCTTGGCTGTGTTTTGGTAAGGTGGAGAAAGCATTGTTTTGAACTCAGAATATTCTTCATAGTGTACCTTATTCAGCTCACAAAGAAACAGCAGAAGCACAGACTAAAATTTAAAAAACATCTCACCTAATAATCTAAGCATATTTTTATCCACTTCTCTCACCTTTTCATCTCAGATAAGTCAATAATTCCCAGTTTTATTCCTGATGATTTAGCAGAACAAGTTCTTCTCTTGCCAAGTGAGTTCTTAACAGACTTTGGACCTATGATAAATGCAGTGAAAAGCAGCAGAAGGAAGAAATGTGCTTTTTTACAAACCTATACATATTTTTAGGCATTCATTCTCTTGGGGTGATTTTATGATAATTCTGTATTCCCCTATTGTCTGCTTTATGCCCAGAAATGGGTCCCATAGCTTTTAGCTGGGTCCAGCAGAGGACAGCACAGTTTGCATTCAAGGACTCTCACACACTCCCCTATGCTCTCACTGTTGTAGAGCCAAGGGAGCACCTGCTTTTACACAGCCTGTCAGCTGAGGCAAGAAATTTTCCTATACCAGCATACTGAAATCCTCTGGTAACTTCTTCTTCCTCTTCTGGAACTGTTGGGCCTAGCTCTGATCCAAGAACCAGATCATCAGACCCCGTGGACCAGTGTGGAGGCTGAGGGAACGCCGCATCCCAGCCTCGGATCTCGGGAGGGGCCAAGCCAGCTACAGAGGGAACTCTAAATCCACCAGCTTTCTCTGCATCAGGAGGTTTAATATTTTAACAGTTATTAATTTTTCCTGTGCCCTGCCGGCACTTTGTTTGTTAAGTAAATAGTTTTTTTTCACTTTCCTCCAAGAAACTCATTTGATATCAGTGGGGGAGGGAGTGCTGAAACCTGCCTTCTGTGGAGGAGACATACCTTCCAGAGCATTTCCCCCTAAATTTGCCTCAAATTGAGATACTCATAAAGTTTACATGCAGCAAATATTAAATATTTATTATTTTTAAGTATGAAAGGTGTTGGAAAAACGATGCTTTTTCCATCTTTTCTGTTTATGATGATGACGATATAAAGAAAAATGAATGATCCGCAGTGCTTTGAGGAGTTCAGGTCACCATCTTCATATTTGTTTTCCCATTTCAGTTCTTCTCTGCTCTCAAAAAAAAAAGTGACTTCAAAGATTGTCTTTCATTGTTTTTCTATTTAATATAAGATATATCCACTCCCCACCCTCTCATCTGTTAACTTCAAAGACTGGTATATAACTCCTATTTAGGATACAATTTCCCAGGGTATTTTCCCCATGTTTGTGATCAGGATTTCAGAATTGCAGAATCGCAGAATGGGTCAGGTTGGAAGGACCCACAGCACAGTGGATCATCTAGTCCTACATCCCTGCTCTTCCCAGAGCACATGGCACAGAATTGTGTCCAGTGGGGTATCTCCAGTGAGGGAGACTCCACAGTCTCTCTGCACAGCCTGTTCCAGTGCTTGGTCACTGCACAGTAAAGAAGTTCTTCCTCATATTCAGGTGGAATTCCCTGTGCATCAGTTTCTGTCCATTGCTTCTTGTCCTGTTGCTCGGCACCACTGAGCAGAGCCTGGTGCCTCCTCTGACCCCTCCCTGCAGACACTGACAGATATCAGTGAGGTCCCCTGTCAGTTATCCCTTCTTGAGGCTGAACAGAATCAATTCTCTCAGACTTTTCTTGTGAGAGAGATGCTCCAGTCCCTTCCTCAGCTTTGTAGCTCTCTGCTGGACTCACTTCAGGACCTTCACAATCTCTCTTGTACTGCAGAGACCAGACCTGAGCACAGACCCCTGGTGAGACCTCACTTGGGCTGAGCAGGGGGGCAGGATCCCCTCCCTCGACTGCTGGCATTGCTCCTCCGAGTGCATCCCAGGATTCCATTGGCCTTCCTGGCCACAGGGGCACTGCTGGCTCATGGCCAGTTTGTTGTCCAGCAGGACCCCCAGGTCCTTCTCCACAGAGCTGCTTTCCAGCAGGTTGGCCCCCAGCCTGTGCTGGTACCCAGGGCTGTTCTTCCCCAGGTGCAGAACCCTGTGTTTGCCCCTGTAGAATTTCAGACCATTCTCTGCCCATCTCTCCAGCCTGTCAAGGGCCCTCTGAAGGGCTGCAGAGTACTCTGGGGCATCAGCCACTCCTCTCTTCTTAATTTCAGGAAAGAGCAGTAAATCATGAATTTGCAGAAGGAATGACACTTCTGGGAAGGCCATTGAAGAAGCAGAAGACTACAAGATCTGCTAGTTCACTTTCACTCAGTCTCTTCTCCTCCTTCCACAGGGAAATATAAGCAGTGGAGGAAAAAGCAGAAGTTTTAGGAAGCTGAATTTTTCTTTCCAATTTTTTCTTGAGGTCTGGGTGTTCTAACACATTGCCATGGACATAACATCATGTACCAGTTTACCTCTGGAACCTGACATTAAAAACCCTATTGTATCACATGGTCTCCCAGATTACATGAATATAAAAGATAAGAGGTCTCCAACTAATTTTGTGCAGTGATTCACCTAAGAAGTTCCTCCTCTGTCTCTTCCCCAAGATCACTGAAAACTTCACTTGACACAGATTGACTGTCTTGAAACACAGAGAAAATACCATAGAGATAACTTCAGCTCTCTTGCAGCTTGACAAGCCTCTAAGAAGCTTTTGAAAATCATAAATTTTTGAAAATATGTTTAGAAGCAGTTTTAAGTGTTTGCCTTAACAGAGTAGTAATATTTACATAAAAATATCTGGTAGTAAGTTCCAAACAATGCACCATAAAGGCATTGACAGCACTGAGATAAGATTACATGGTGAATAAGTTGTGAAACCTCATTTTTTGACTAAGAAAATACAAAAATGATGTGTTATTTATTTCCCAAGCTTGACTCTTACATCTTTCTTGTCATTATAAGAGCCCCCTGCTCATGTAAATATGAAAACAGTGGTTAGTGAGGTACTCATTTTATCTTAAAACCATGCTTCTTATTTTTGGGCTGAAAGATGTTTTAAACATTTCCTTTTGCTTCACCTGTGTAGGGTAATATCTAGGTTCCACAAAATTCTAGAGGAACAAGATCACCTGTGGCCATTAAGGGCGACTGCTTGGTGGCAGTCACTGGCACAGGAGCTTCCCAGACTGTTAACATAAGGAATCTGGGAGATTCTTTGTTTCCCCAAGAGGACATGACCAAATGAACTCTTGAATAGTCTTAGAGCAGCACATTTTATGGATAGTAAATGTCATCATCCAACTTATTTATGTTTATAATGACTATGTTGTGGATCCATATTTCAGGTCCCAAATGTCTTGATGGGCTGCAAAAAAGTGCAAGGAAAACGGTGCTGATCTCTACTGCAGATTCAGAAGATGAGGGCACTATTCTGTTGATGTAACCATAACTCTGAAGGTGTCCAGTGGTTTCTGTGCAGGGCAGCTGTGCACTCATGTCACGTGTGACATCCATGCTAGTATGTGTAAAACTGTCTCAAGTCTCGGTCAGTTGTGCTGCCCTCTGGCCTGTTTGTGCAGCTCAATTTCCTTTGGCTTTGAAATTCAAGGCCAGATTTTTCCAGCACGGTTTTCTAATGCCAAGGAAGATTTGATATGCATTTCCTCTCAACAGTCCTGTCATATTGCAGAGTGGGTGAGGTGCAGGATACTGTGTCCCAATGTCCATCTTGAGCTTATTTTCCTGAAATTGCCACCCCAGTTTCAATGCTGACCATCTTGCCCTTTATTTCTTACCCTGAGATATATGAGATGTATGTTACTCTGAGATATATGGCATCCCAGGTGCAAAGGTGAAGTCACTGTGAGGCAGTAGTTATGGACTTGAAGTTATGCATGAACTTGGCCAGCTGTCCCCTTGCCATGGACATACCAATTTATTTTCTCTCAAAGACATGGAACAGAAAGGTATATTCAGCCTGTAATTCAAATATGAGTTCTCAGTCTGATCTAGCATTTTTTACTATGGATCTAATACAAATAAGATGCTTCTTTTGTAACTTAGACCATGTGGTTCTGCAAAACTTATTAATGCAATTGCCTTATTGGACTTGAACCAAAGATGATAAAGTCAACTGAAAGCCTTTTAGTGACTTTAGTGGATTTCGCATTTGTCAGGTGAACATTGAGGTGTCCAGGCATGATTTTTAATATCTCTGTGTATGGGGATACATGAAGCTGCAACCACTGTGCTCCTGCTCAAGGCAGTAGCTGGGAAAATCTGCTTTGTATTCTGATCTATGCACATATGTAGGACTTTGTATCCAGCTTCCAAACAATATGAAGGTCTCTGAGCTACACTTCTCTTCTGTAAGAGCAAAACTCTTGTGTAGTCTTAGTGAGACCAGAAACCTGATGTGGACACAGTAAGAACCCATCAAATTTACTTTCTAACAAAAAGTTAAGAAGCAACAAATTATGCTTTGGCTTGCAAGACAGAGAGAGGAAGCCATTGACCCACCCCCTAGAGACTGCCCTAGTTCTTCAGGTGCACATGACACAGATTAATAGGATTTCCTACACAGTCTTAATATCTGCACAGATACGTTAAAAGAAGGATGGTAAAGCTAAGGCTGAACTAAATCAGCTGTAATATTGAAAATAAAGAGCTAAGGGGAAAAATAAAATAATATTTTTAAAAGAAAAAAAATAGGAATTGGAGCTTCATGTTTTTGAGAGACTTCCTTACTATATGCCACATATTTTTAAAATTGTTTTGAATTACAGTACTCTGTAATATTATAATTTCATTACTACTACTGTGGCTTTGACTAGGCTTTCCTTTCAGAAACTTATCTCTGTGTGCATGGCATAGTGCCTGCTCTGCTGGTATAAAAAGCATGTGTACCAGGTGGGATATGGATACTTAATGAGTGTCATCAGGTCTGCTGCTTCATTAGGCCTAATACTGAGGGATCCTAAAAAACATGCAAAAGTTCTTGAACTCTGTTCAGATAAAATTTCCAGACAGAACAAGGAAATCAAGAAAAATAGTGGCTCTAACTACATTAAATAGCTGCTTATTTCATGTTTACATTCTAGTAAGCAATGAGCTCTATCAAAAATTAAATAAACTGCCTTCTTTGTAGAAGAAAGTAAGTATTGACCATTACATAATTTGAAAGAGAAAATACAACATCTTAGAGTAATCTATTAATCTCTACCCATAACTGTGAAGCTATTCTGGATTTATAGTACCATTTTTCAGTTCAGGATCAGGCTCAAGACAGAGGATTGATAAAGGACATATACATAATTATAGATTAAGTGGAATGAACCAGGCTGTATTTCTGTATTCTACTTACTAAAGGATCCTCCATATAACAGAGACAAGTCTCATAGACAGTGGGTGCAGCATTCCAGGGATTTTATCAAGAGGAGATACTTTTTTGCTATGTAACTCTAGGCTCGTTGTTTCATCTGAAACTGCCATAGCAACAAATGCCACCTGTATCTTTGCTTTGCAGCCACATTTCCTGAGGTCACTTTGCTGCTGCCAAACACACAGATGACCAATAAGGATATAAATGTAAGTCCCTTTTACATCAACCATATTATCTTTTGTAAAATGTTAGGTCAGATGTAGGTTTGAGTCAGGACAGTTCCTAGGAGACTCCATCAGCTTCAGAAAATCAGTCTCCTACAGTGACCAAGGGTCTGTTCCCAGCACATTACCTTATAGCAGTATGGGGAGTATGGACAGTCTGCTGATAAGATTCCAGTGTTGAGGTAGCTTGTGTTCTTCACAAACCCTTCTTCAAAATCATCAAGGCTTTCCTTTCTCACTCATCCAGGAGGAGGACCATGACTGAGTCTTCCTATTAATTAAAAGCATTCTAACATTATATTTAACATATAAACTATTTTTACTTTTTATTTTACATGGTGAAAGAATACGTGAGTTTGTTCTCCCTTTGTCAACCATCAGGGAAAAATATTTTCAAAAGAACGAAAGAAAGAAATGATGCCCATAAAAACTTCTCAGATCTTTAGGGACTTCCAGATGCACTTTGTTAACAGAAATAATAGTAGCTTTCATCCTGTGTATCATATCTGTGAGACATCACATTATTTCTTGGATTAAGCCAATTTAAAAGGTATTGAATGCTGCTTTATTGGTGTCACATTTAGATATCTTTCCTCAAAAATACCATTCTGTATCTTCTGTATCTGTACCAATCCCAGAGGCAAGCCATGCTATTTTCTGCTAAGAGAGCACTGCTTGGATCTATCTAATGTTGTCTTCTTTCCATGCAGTAGAATGGCAGTTATCCCAAGCTCACTCTTTAAACCTCTCTGACCAATAAACTCTATAACTTTTCATCTTCCGTAGCTTGTAAGTTTGTTAAGATCTCAGTTAACTAAATCTATTGTGTAATGTCAGTGTGGCATGTAATTAAGAGCCTAAAATGTTTTCATGTTCATTTTGATAGATATTATATTAATATGTACTGCTGAAACCAGTACTGTAACCTTCCTTCTCACTAGTAATCTCATGCTGGCTTTATGCAGAATTTAATTCTTAAATAGGTACTAATTTTTCTGTCCAGCACAGCCAAAAAGGCACATCAGGAAGATGGTGCCTGCAGTGTTCTTCCTCTGATCTCCACAGAATGCTCTGGCTTTTGGGCTGTGGCTCGCAGCTGCACTGCAGCACCACTCACTACCAGAGCCCAGAACCCACACCAAAAAATAGGAAACTGTTCTGCAACTGTTCTGGCCCCTAACTTTGAAGCAGTTGTGGCAGCATAGACATCTGAACCCTGCTGGCCTATCTGTCACCTTTGAGAGCAGTAGAGTTGGTGTCACTATGATTGTGACAAACCATCCACGCATGCTCAGCTGCTGGTTATAAACACATGCTGTAATCACTTCTCTTGCTATTTGCAAACCCATTGTTTTTGAACTCTAGAAAAACAAAAAGAATAATTGGTTTAGGTGGTAAAAAAACACTGCTTAGTTTTTTTCATATGAACAAGAAGGATTTTAAAAACAATTGAGACTTAGAAATGCAATCATGCACTGGGGGCTTGGCCTAGGGACTCTTTAAACACTTATGAATACCTAGCCATGTTATAAACATTTAAATTTCCCGCCCATATTGTGTGTACACAAGATAGTTTGAATGTCATGCAGAGCTCTTAGAAACAAAATGTAAACAGACTTTTTCAATTAGCTGCAGTGGGAGTCTCAGAATTCAAATGCCAAAATGCAGGCCTGTGAAAGCTGTAGGGGTTCACTGGGGTTTGTTTATTTGCTGGTGTGACCTGCTGTCTGAGAACTAAATTGACACTGCTCCAACTTAGTGGGTGAAGGAAATAAAAAGACCTTCATTCTCCCCCACGCTATGAGAAGCAAAGTGGCGACTTAGGAAAAGGACAGCAGTAGAACAGAGAAAATGAGCGCCTCCCATTCCTGAGGAAGCCAGCCACTGTTGGGATGGCAAAAGGGCGTGAGACAGTGTGGTGCAATTCTGCAGGCTAGAGATATGAGCTTTTCCAAAACAAGTGAAGGGGCAAGAGGTAAGGATGCTGCTCCTCCCATCCATCTCATCTTAGATTTGAGATTCACAATCCAGCCCTAAGGGACTTCTCTCTTGTCTAAGATTTGATGTGTCAGTTGGGATGTGGACAGGCTGGGCCAATTGCCCAAGGACAATTGTATGAGGTTCAGGAAACCAGGTCCAGCCCTTGGGTCACAAGAACCCCAGTGTATAGGCTGGGGTAAGCATGGCTGGAAAGCTGCTGGGTGGAAAAGGGTCTGGGAGTGCTGGTCAACAGCAGCTGAACATGAGCCAACATGTGCCCAGGTGGTCAAGAAGGCCAATGGCATCCCAGCCTGTGTCAGCAGTAGTGTGGCCAGCTGGACCAGGGCAGTGATTGGCACTGGTGAGGCCACAACTCACGTTCTCTGCCCAGTTCTGAGCCCCTCAGTATAAGAAAGATGCTGAGGTGCTGGAGAGTGTCCAGAGAAAAGGCAGCAGGGCTGGGGAAGGGTCTGGAGCATGAGTCTTATGAGGAGTAGCTAGGGGTGTTTAGCCCAAAAAAAATGAGGCTCAGGAGAGACCTTATCACTTCTACAACCATCTGAAAGGGGGTTGTAGCCAGGTGGGGGTCAGCCTCTTCTTCCAGGCAACCAGTGACAGAAGAGGAAATGGCCTCAAGCTGTGCCAGAGGATGTTCAAGTCAGACATTGGGAGGAATTTCATCACTGAAACAGTGATTAAGCATTGAGGTGGGCTGCTCAGGGTGGTGGTGGAGTCACTGTCCCTGGAATTATTCAAGAAACATATGAATATGCACTTGAGGGTTAATGGTGAACATGGTGGTGCTAGGTTGGACTTGATGATCTTAAAGACCTCTTCTAGCTTCAGAAACTTTATGATTCTATGAGTGAGGCTCTACCTTGGAAGATGTTAGAGAGGATGCAAAGGAAAACTTTGATGAAATAAGCTCCAGAAAAAAACTTGCACAAAAAGGGAAAATTAGTGGGTAATTAGAAATTTGAAGGACAGCTGCAGGTAACTGGGACATTTCTTTTCCAGAGTAGTTCTTGGAAACAAAGGGAAGGAAACCTTTTACTGTCTCCTCTCTGTGTAAATAAATTAAAGGGAGGTTACAGTTGTCCCAGCCTGGCACTATCTGGTAGGTGCAGCTGGTGCTGTCTATCCTGACCACTCTGCAGTGCAGCAGCCCAGCCTGAGGTGTAAAACTACTTTGGTGATGGTTACTGTTTCTCCCATGCAACTGGACAGAGAAAGGATGGGCAGGGATGGGATATTGCAGCTAAACTTTTTGCCTATGAAATAAATGAAGTGGTGAGGAGAAAGGACTCTGCTCCAGCAGTGGCTATGTTGTTCTTCCCTTTCTCCAAGGCAAAAAGAAGAACGATGACTTAGACTAGACTCAGAATCTTGCAGATTCTTCCTTGCTAATAGGATATTAGGTCTATTAGGTGTTCTTGACCTCACCAAAATGATGCATCTGTCCATTTCTTTCCTTGGAAGTCTGTGTAACTCAGTTACGACTCTTTGGTAAAATGGATGTATTTCTAGTAGCTGGAGAAGTGAAATGCCTAAATTCTAGTGAGTGAATGACAGGACCTTCAGTGTAATGAGTTTATCTGTTAAAGAGTGAGAGCCATCATTTCAAAGCAAGATTAATATGGTCCAGTTGCCTAAATTGTATACGTAAATGTGGTGAATGTATAAACAAGGGAATAGCATACTCAGCAGAAATCACTAGGAAGAAGGTACAACAACAAAAAATAGTAGTGATGGTTTCATGCAACAAAGTTGTACCAGCATTCACAACTGCATAATATGGCTGTATCATCCAGAGAGTCAAAAAAACGCTTCATCAGAGATGAGTGCAAGAATGTTAACACAGCCTTGACTATAAACAGATAAACTGTACAAATACCAAGGATAAAAGAAAAGAAAAAAGCAACTAAATGAGAAGATAAAATCCGCTTTGTTTGCAAGGCAAAGATAAAAGTACATGGATACAGGCCTGAAATGGGTTAAGCATAATGACAAACAGGGAGATTTGAGATGCACATTCAAAAAGAGGGTGTATCTTGATAGACAGAGAGAGGGAGTGTGAGAGAGAAGAACCAGTGAAGAGCAAACTCCAGGGAAAAAAAACTAGAGCCAAGTATGTAAGTGTGCAGGGTACTGCAAATCAGAGACATGAAATAAGTCTAGGAAGAGTGCTAAAGATAGCACGTCAAGGATGAAGATAAAGGAATCAGCTCAGAACTGCACTTGTATTGAAAAGCTACAGGAGCTCTGAGTCCCTCAATTTTTTGAGGAAATATCTGGGGTGACAATTTGTGTACTGTAAAACTTCAGCTGCTGGAGTTAACATGATCATACACAGAATTAAGGATTTAATTTAAAACTTAGTCATTGTAATTTAAATTGGAGGAAAAAAGAAGTGTTCTGCATAAATCTTAAAAAAATCCAACAGCAAAATGTTGCAGTGAGGGGAATCTTTTAACAATATATATGACGACGATGGGGTTGGAAGGACAGATGAAGCCGTATTTTTGCAGATGTTCAGGGATGATTTTATTTCTCCAACCGCATGGCCGGAGTTCCCGAGCAGACTCCTCGGACCTTCTCCTTCCCCCCCCCACCAGCTCCCAGGCACCCAAACCACCCAATCAGCAACAGGAATGGGGCACACGTGACCTGGGGACAGGAAAAGGGCTGCACCTCCACAATTCACCCTTTCTTATTAAATAAAATAACAGGGGAAATAGTTGGATAAACAACAAAACAATTTCAAAGGAAAGGAAGCCACTGTCTTGAATCTTCAAATGTCCAAACAGATTTCTTTTGGAGTACCAGAAGGGAGACAGGACATGAGCACACTTCAGATGGAAACTGAGGAAGGGATTTTCCTTTTTGTACCTGTTGGAATCTTAAAAATGGTTAATTTCTTCCCTCCCTCCTTTCCATCCCCCTCATTGGCAATGCAAAGGGATTCATGGCAAATGAAAAGGACTGGTTTTGTGAGGGGAGCCAGAAAGGGAGATTTTGGCTGGGCAAATATGGGGGATAAAGGGACATGGGATAAAAGGGGAAAGTGGGACAGGGGAAAGAACAGGGGTTATGGGGATATTGTCCAGCATATCTACTGCCTTTCACAGGGGCACCCCCAGGGCCTGTAACACATGCAGCTTGTGGGCCTTTCCTTCCTTGAACAATTTTGAATTCTACTCTTTCTCCTTCTTCTAAGCTTGGAACATCACTTTTGGGGTTCTTTTTTACAATAGCAGATTTATGGACAAAAATATTTTCTCCAGTATCATCTTTCAACAAGAAACCGTAATTTTTCTTTACATTATACCACTTTACAGTTCCAAATACCCTAGTTGCGATAACCTTTTCATTTTTTCGAGTTCTTTTCTTCTTGCTTTCACTTCTTCTCACGTCGGAGCTGCTGCAGCCGGGACCACCGGGGCCGGGGCCGCCAGCGCGTTTCTGTCTTGGGGTCTCGGCTCCTCGGGATCGTGTGTGGGGCGGAGCCGCATTTGGTGCCGTGCTCGCTCCCCCTCTGGAGTTTCGCGTGACTGTTCCACGCTGTCCGGGCATTTGCGCTGCTGCACGGCCACGCCCTGTGAGGCGTTCGCGTGTGCGCGGCTTTGTTCTGCCTGCACCGCCGCTGCTGCTGCTGTCGGCTGTGTGGCCGTGGGCTAGCTCGGTTCCCTTCGCGCCCCCACACCCCTCTGGCTCTGCTCGGCGTGGCTCACCACGGTCGCCATAGCGACTGCCACAATCGCCGCCGCCCTTATCGGTGTGAGGTGAGGACCGTCGCTTGCCACACAGCGTGGGGCGGCCATCGCCGGGATGTGCCTCGGCCGCCACCGCCCTCGCCGCTGCCTCAGGGCGAACACCGCCGGGCCCGCGCCGCCGCGCTGCTCCTGGCTCCACTCCCGCCACCTCTTCTCTCGCCGCCGCCCCGTCTCCCACTGTGCCTGGCCTCACTGCTGGCTCTCCCACGCCCGGGAGCTTTCTCGCCGCCGCCCGCAATGCACTGGGCGGTCTCGGCCGGGGCCGCGCGGTCCCCATGATGGCGGAGGAGCCCCCTGCAACGCGTGGGCTGCTCAGCCACGTGTTCGCTGCTGATACAGCAGCAGGACAAAGCCGATATTGCTCAACAGCCTCTGTAATCAGGTAATATTCACGGAAATAATCTTGCATCGGAATATTTTTTGATTCAGAAATTAACTGTGTCCAAACATTCTTCCAAAAGTCCTTGGTAAGAATCAAATCCCAAGAAACATAGAAGAAGTTTTTAAACAGCCATACCAAAAAGTGTCTTAGCTCTTTCTGAGCTTGAATTAAGCTAAAGTCTACATGTTGCTGTTCTAGAACCTTTTTTAACTTAAGGTAAATATCTCTTTGTGGTTCAGACAGCCATGAGTCCTTCCATGGATCCTCCATCGTTCATCAAAACTAAAGTAGGAAGAAATATTCAGAGTTACTCATGAATTATCTTCTCAAGGGATCGTTTTCCAGCATTCTCCACCATTTGTTGCAGTGAGGGGAATCTTTCAACAATATATATGACGACGATGGGGTTGGAAGGACAGATGAAGCCGTATTTTTGCAGATGTTCAGGGATGATTTTATTTCTCCAACCGCATGGCCGGAGTTCCCGAGCAGACTCCTCGGACCTTCTCCCCCCCCCAGCTCCCAGGCACCCAAACCACCCAATCAGCAACAGGAATGGGGCACACGTGACCTGGGGACAGGAACAGGGATGCACCTCCACAGCAAAAGGCAACCAGTGGGAAGGAAACGTATTAATCTGGGCATTTTTACATGGTTGTAAAGCAAATAATATTGATTCTGAACACTCACAGTCCTCCCTATTCCCCAGTCCCACTCTGAGGACAGAAGTTCAGGGAATCAGGAGAAACCTCTCCAGTCCTGTTTCATACCTCCTCACAGCCCAGTGATAACTACTTACCTGACATAGGTGTTATGGTGTCTTACATCGGAAACAGAAAAGAGAGATTCTAAAAGAAATATCCTGACAAAAATCACAGAATCACTGAATGGTTTGGGTTGGAAAGGACCTTTAAAGGTCAGCTACTCCAACCTTGATAAGCAGGGACATTTTCAACAAGACCATTTTTTTGAGAGCCCCATGCGTCCTGACCTTGATGATTTCCATGGATGGGGCATCCACAGCTACTCTGGATCACCTGTTCCAGTGTTTCACCACCCTCAACACAGAAAATTTTCTCCTTGTATCTAGTTTGAATTAACCCTCTTTCACTTTAAAACCATTATCCCTTTTCCTATTTCCACAGGCAGTCCTGCTTGAAAAAAAACCTCTTCAAAGGAGACATCCTTATGCAAACTTATATTCCTGGGGCTGTCCCAGGGATATCTTTTTGTGTTTAAGAAGAGGGGATGCTGTAACAGAACACACACAGCCACACTCCCTCACATGCCTTTGAAGTGGGACAATGTGAAGTATTGGGAATTGTGCAAGAGTTAGGATCTCCCTTATCCAATACAACTCAGCGCTTAACAGCAAGAGGCCTTATGTCTTCACAAGAAGGTGTTTGCATAACACCTCCAATAATAAATAAAATAAACCACCAAAAGAGAATGAGTGATGAAGAAACAGGCTGTCCTGGTCCTGTACCGAGCTCGTCCAAGGTGGCTCTGGGGTTGGAATGCTCTGTCTGGCACCCAAACAGCCAGATGTGGCTGCACTGATTCTGATTTGCTCACATGGCCAAATGACATCACAGTCCTGAAAAATGAACCTTCTCCCATTCTGTGAGGAACTGAGAGGCTAACCTGGGGTATCTGCAGCAACTGGCAACTCCATTTACTTTTCACTGCATTCCAAGATATCAGTCTTATTTTCTACTTGGCTACCAGTGTCAATCAGCTACTAATAAAAAATCAAAATAAGGTCCCAATTTGTGATTTCATGCTGTGACAGTGCAAAGCTTGCAAGGTAATACCTGAAGGGAAGTGACACATTATCCCAGGGGAAATCTGGATTCTCCTATGCAGGAGACAATCAGTACTGACTTCTGGGCTGTAGGGGACTGTAAAGCACAGCTGGGTGGAACATATGGAGAGAGACTGTAATTTCCTATCAGCAAGTTCAAATTCAGAGGGCACAGAGTTAAAGAGCAGAGAAATGAGCAAGAGTAAATATCATTTGTGCTATGGGCTGAAGCCTGGTGCTGACCCTGGCACAGCATGGTGGGGAGGACGCTGAAGCAGGCTGGAAAGCCAAGATTGATGGCTCCCTATCTCTTTGCTAGGACAAAACTAGGAAGAGGTGAAACACAGACAGTGTAGTTTGTAAGGACTGAGTTAGCCAGTGATTTCTTTATATATATATATATATATATATATGTACATATAAAATTAGCCCTTGTGCAGTCCTTACTACCTACACTAGTAACCCCAGTGCCTGTCTGTCAGCACTGAGGCTGAGGCACTGAGTTTAAGCATAGCAGATCTCTGGCAGACAGTTATCACCAACCTTGCCTGGCTGCTTTTGGTCATCTGAGGCATGTCCTTAGTGTACCCAGCTGAAACAAGTGGCTTGTCCGGATGAAAACCATCATGTAAGGTTAAATTCCAAATCTTTAGCTATGAAGCTGGAACAAGATGAGACCGACTTACCGTATTGGACATCAGAGATGAGCTTCTAAGCTTAGCGGGATTAGTATCAGTGTATCCAGCACAAGGGGACTGAGTTTGTCTGGAGCATGACTTCTTTTTACCTCAGGAAACTCTGCAGAAAATCAGACTCAGTGCAGGGAAGTGATGGCCTTGAAGCAGGAAAGAGCAGATATGTATTAGACATCAGAGCTCTGAAACACGTGAATGACACAGCTAAAACTGCGGCAGCCTGGAACATGCTGAAGAGCAGCAGAAGGTCCTGGTACTTTCCTGAGGAAATTTAGAAAAAAACCAGTAGAGTGAGAGTTTTAATCTACCTCCCCTGGATGTGAAAAAGTCCTATTCATTGGCTAATTAAACATTGCAATGAACTGGACAAACCCATTTTGTTCTTGTTTGCACTGTGGCAACAATCAAGATATCTTTATGCAAAGCACTGCACAAATTTTTCTGTTTCTGTTCCTGCTTTGCAAAATGCAAAAAATATATAACATGAAATAATATTGTGCAGATGGAGAGATACTGGAGTTTATTCTTCTTTACAGACACGCAGTTTTCATTCAAAGAACTGCCTCTGCAGAATTCTTAAATTCTAAAGTTAAGTATATGAATTAGAGGAGGAAAAAAATTTCCTGTATTTCCTAATTTAAAGAGTCCCATCCACCCGTAGCAAAATACTAATTTTGAGAAAATATTTCCATTTTTTGAAACAGCATTTGGAAATCACCAAAGTGCTTATTTCAAAATGCCAATGCTTAGTTTGGAATTACTGTTTTAATTCAGACTTAATTTTCTCTAATGCAATAAGGAAATTCCTAGAGAGAAAATGTAACTTTTGTCTCAATGTTTGATTTTAGAGAAATCTGCAAAAGAGTAAACTCCAAGGATAATTTACAGTTCAAGAACGCAAATTATTTTTTATGGAATATATAATTATTCATTTTCCTCTTAAAATTTGTGCCCTTGTTATTTCATTTTGCCTTTTTAACATTTATGTGACATAGCTTCAAGTTAATAATAATACATCCAACTTCACAAACAAGCAAAGATTTAGATTAAAGCCAGTGGGAAGTTTGCCATCAGCATTGATAAGGACAAGTTCAGCCTCAAGTTCATTGCCTCTATAATTTACTTTACAAGTATGTTTCATCTGACAAGATGTCACCCAATTCACAAGCTTATGATGCTCGATATTCATTTTCCACCTTTCTCTTAAATTAAGGCCATCAGACAATTCGCTGAAATGGTCAGTGAAAAGCCATGCTTTTTGTGTCTGGAATTAAATCACTAGGAAATCCTGTGTATTTTATTAGGAATTAATCAGAAGAGCAAGCCTAGGAATATGATCTATTTCTTTCTTTTGCCAGAGCATTTATATTATTGTTCTCTGTTTTCCCTCTGCAGAAATAAACTCTTTTCTTTTTATCTTTGAGGTATTCATGTCATAAAAATCTAATTTTTTTTCATAACATCAGTTGCAATTTCTTTTGTTATTGCACTGCATTTTGTATGTTAGATTCTCCAATTCATATAGTAGGTAAGACAAAGACAAAAGAGTGAATCCTGTCCACAGAGAAACTTTTTCATTGAGTGCAAAGGACCATGAAGTTATGGTGTAATTGAATAAATAATTTAAAAGGCAAAGAAAATAGATGTGGAATGCAATTGCTGAACATACACTGTCAGATGTTTAATATTTTTTGTCAAGGGAATTAAGTTAGTTTTATTCTACTCTCAAGCTGCTAAAAATACACACACAAACACACAGTCTAACACCTACAACAGCATAGATAGCAATAAAAGATGAAAGTTCTTTCCTGCATTAGTTATGCTGGCCACAGCTGACTGTCCCTCTCTTTGGTTGGCATCTTTGTCAGTGCATCAATGTTATATTCTCTAAATTTTTGGTAATTTAAATACACTAAGCAAGCAGGTAATGTTACTGTTGGAAAATGTGTGTGAAAGGCAGCTTCAGTGTTCTGGGGTGAAAATCTCCTTTCTCTTCTCTACCTTCTGCTCTCCCAAAGATGCCAGACATAAGTCTGGGGCTGCATCCCTGTGCTGCAGCAGAAAGTTCCTGCCCTCTTGTACACAGATGCTGGGATCCTGAGTGTATTTCTATGTGCAGCTGTTTCTGTGCTGCAGTGATGAGCAACAAAGAAAACTCTGAGTGTAAAACCCTGCATAAGGAAATAGAAGTTTCTGTCACAGATCAGGAGTGCAGGTGGGGTTTTGGACACACAAAAGATGTGGGTTTTTTCTGTTTTGCCTAGAGGAGTCCAGCTGTTACAGATGAGCAAAGATACTGCACGGCCACACCAGGACCAGGACTCCAAAGAGGCCCTGCTGCCCAGACTTGACCACATAGAGATGCTCTTCAGCCAACCTTGTGCAAATTTCTCTGTGGACACTGGTATTTCAGCCAAGGATAGGTATGTTTGACACAAGCAGTTAAGGGAGTCCTCATCTACTGGGACAGCAGGCACAGATGGTTTACAGCAAAGCAATCCTAAACACACATTTCACTGTACTGGTTTAACATCATGCTGTGAAGAAGGCTTGTCTGCCAAGAGGGTCACTGACTGGCAAGGGAATTGCAGTATTTTGGTTATATCATGTTAATTCCCCTGTGGGTGCTCATCTTATTAGCACCCTGTGGAGGAAACAGAAGACATTGGTGGGTTATCACATCATGACTAACCTGTGGCACTCAGCTGGATGTGCTGATACTATCATCAGAAGACCTCACACCTAGACCTCTGCATGTCACCTCCTACCAAGCCCCCCAGTCCAGTTTTGGCAGAAAAAAAGTGAAGCATGACTGATTCTCATGTGGAAAGTGACCACCAAATAATAAGAGGAATTTAGTAGCATTTGTTCTGAAGGTAACTCTGAAATCTTCAGTCTCAGACTTCTGCCCAGATTCAGATTTAAAAAACAAGGAGACTCCCATCTCCTTTCTTACACAGTTTGTGTAGTAGTGGTGTAGAGGCAAAAGAGACTTCTGTGGGTTATGTGAGGAAACTTATTGATATCGGCATTATTGTACACTGCTGCACATCCCATGGATTGATCATCTTTGTGAAAGGTACTTCTGAGCAGCCCTATAACCTCCATCACTCCAGAGCTGATTTCTCAGAAATCTGTGCACAAACATTACTGGATTATCCTCTCTCCTATGGCACAGGGCCTCCCTACTTTAGAAGGATGGAAAGTGGTGCTGTATCCAATTTATCGTGTGGTAAATAGGACAGACATGTATTCTTTCTGTGTCAGAACATTTGCAGGAATACATTTTCAGGGGGCTTGCTCACACTGAACAGGCCTTTGCATGACAAGATTAGCTGTTATGAGATTTGGTCTCTGTGTCCAAGAAATACGTTTTGTTCTTGGTCTGAGTTTCCATGCCCTGGTCCCCTTTCCGCTGTCGCCTGTGGTTGGTAAAGTGCATGGTGTTGTTCTGTTAAACAGCTCCTTCACACAGCCTGACTTTGTATTCTGCATGTCCATAGGCATTGCCTGATGAGAGGGGGCTTTGTGCTGCCGAGAGCTGCTGGTTGGAAAAATACTTCTGATCATGTATAGTGCTATTGTTGCTCAGTACCACTGCTTGATCAGCAAAGCTGTATCCTAACTTCTGCTACAATATTCAAGGAAAACGTGTATGTCAGCAAGAGATCCTGGGCAATAACCTCTCAATGTCTCAAGAGCTGGTGAGCCACAGAATTCTGTACAAGATACAAAATTCTCCCCCTTCAAAGGAGAGACACACAGGAATATTTAGAAGAACTGGGAGTTTTAATTTCCTTTTCTGTGGGCATCATGTCAGGTGCTGAGGAGGCACTCACCTAATGCACTTCAGTGCTAATTGAGCCTATCGAAGTCAGTCTTCTGTGGGAAATGAGAAAAAGACAGCAGCTGATGATAGCAGTGGGGTGGGAAAGGCATTGAGAGGCCAAAAGAAGAGCAGAGCACAAAGACAGAGAAGCTGTGAAGTAAGATATGAGCTTTGAGCTTATTTCAAAGTGGTGGTTAGGTATTTAAAATTGAAAGCAGTGATGAAAAAGAAGGAACCTTTGGAAGAGGGTTAAGCCTAGCAACAAATGATCACAGGTGTAGGATCCATACAGTAAAACTGGAACTCGCTGAGAGTTCTTGCCCCCTAGATAAACCAACAATTCATCTGATCTTCACTTGTTCTTCAGGAGTACCTGGTTCAATCCATATTGTAAACATTATAACACCACACTGAGAGCCCCATGCTCCAGACCCATAAGATCAACTCAGCAGTGCATCTTGCATTGAAAATAAGTAAGGGTCTAGCCTTTGCAGTAAGAAGGAAAGCTTATAAACATGAAAGGAACTGTTACATGTAGCTGGAAAATGTAGTAATGAAGCTCAAGAGCTACCCCCATATTTCAGTGACAGTCTTACTTCAGCTCACTATGTGTTTCAGGGAAAATGCCCATGGTGTTTTAGGACAAAAAATAGCTCAAAGGGGCCCCTAGGACAGGCTCATGGGACTGAGAGACTCCTTCTGTATCACTCTTCTGGCTATCAAAGGCAATCATGGAAAAAATCTTCCATAACACCACCATTGTTTGGCTACCAGGACAAACTGGCTACCAAGAGCCTAGCTCTGCCTATCAGCCTCAGATATGACAGATATACAGTCAATTCATTGAAAAAAAGGGAATTGTTATACACACGATATTGTGTTTAGAAGAACCTTGCTGTTGTTTAGCAGTAGAAGAAAACTCTCTCAGGTCAGTTTTATGGGTGTGTTTGTGAGGGTCTTTGACTATCTTCACAGAACTGTTTTATGTCCAGTGTCACACCTGCAGTGTCACTGGAGTATTGTGGACACTGTCTCGTGCTGCATTACAGCCTGACAGTCCCCAGCCCTTAGACCACCACCAGTGAGGCTGAAAGTGTTTCACTAGGAAAGGGTTACACCCATAGAGCTGGTGAGAGAACTGAGCTATGGAGAAGTGATGTTCTGAAAGCTGCTCAGCCATACAGGGTCAGAACTACTCAGTGGAGTCCTGATCTCTGGGGTCTTGTGGGACGGGATGGTGCCTCTGTCCCATCTGTGCCACAAGAGTGGTATAAAGCATCACAGAGGCCACCTCTGAATGTTTCTTGTGTTACAATGACTTCCTCATCCTTAGCATAGGAGATCTAAAGGCAAAACAGGCACTGGAAAGTTTGAATATAAGCATTTGGGTTAAAACAAGCATTTGCCTGTAGCTTAGTGGAAGGATTCTAGTACCTGAAGAACTCCCACAACTGTGCTTCAGTTAGTTTTCCTGATCCTATGCATGTGCCTTTTCCTGTCTCATTCCTTTAGAACCCCTCAAATCTGCTTTTCAAAAAAAAGGTTCTGTCTGTTGAAATAATGTAAAACAAAACAAAAATAGCTCAGATTAACCTCAGGTCATTTTGCTAGCAAGAATGGAGGAAATGAGCCATGGAAGAGAATGATAGATGGGAAAGGGAGGGTGATGGAGAATGATACTTCATTTTACAAACATCAAGATACCATCTTAGTGTTGGCAAGACACTCAAATTCCTAAGACTTGTATGTGGTGGATATGTCTAATGTCTGTGGCAGGAATAATCAAGAGGCTGCTCTAACACTTGTGTGTCATCTGCAGAGCAGTCACATCGACCCTCATTGCCAAAGCTAGTTAACTTGGATACCTAAGTCAACAGTGTGTCTATCCACAGCCATTTCCTTAGATGTCTAAATACAATTTACTTTCACCCACCTTCACATAAAACATAGATATAAAACTCACCATACCTGTCCATAGCAGGATCTCTGTGTAAAAAATTAAAGCCAAAAATGAAAGGAAAGGCCTTATTCAACAGGAGCACAATTCTCCACTTTTCCTTTTGTTTTTAAATGCAGTAATACAAATATTTATTTTGTGATAGATTATTAATGTACAACTCCTAGCTACACAGTGCAATGAAAATTAAATCTTCACCCAATGGGCTTAGATGGAACTTGCAGGAAGAAACATAAATAAAAAATGTATTATTCATTACTTCATTGCTTATTTGCTGTGAATGATATAGGAGTTTGCTCTTCAAGTGGCTTATGATTTCACAGTGCAATAAAAATGAAATCAGTGGCCAATATGCCCAACATTTAAAAATAATTTTTTATGAAATAAAACCTTATTTCCTATGGTGCCTTTCATACCAGCTATATTCCAACAAGTTATGCATACTGAAAGAATCCGATTACAGAGATAATAGATGGGAAAGGGGAGTGTAATGAAAGAGATTCTGGGACACAAGGGGAGAAACATAAATAATATGCTACAGAGCAAATGTTTCTCTTACTTAGCTTTGTGTATAATGATTACCTTGGTGGGATGCTGTTGGATGTGGTAAAAACCCCAGCATGGACCATTTTCAAAGGCCACAATCAGCAACTATTTATCAGCTGCTGCACTGAAGGATATGCTAATGTTTAAAGGGCATCAAATCAGGGCCATAAAAGCTAATGGAAGGCTTTTGCTTTCTCTGTGTATTGGATCAGGCTTGAGTGTACATATTAAACCAATAATACACATCTCTCTTTTTTTTAATCTAGATCTCTACATCAAAAGAACAAGACTCCAAAAGGATTTTTTCAAGAATGGCAACAAATCACCAAAGGAAGATAAAAACTCTTTTAACTCTGCAAACTTGATGTCTTTCTGGCGCTTTTTACTCGGGTGTCATTTCACAAGATGCTTGGAAGAAAATGTGTTTTCAAACCATAAAATAAACTTAGTGGGGCGGAAAAAAGGAAACTATTACATTCTTCTGAAATGCAAAATACAGTACCTGAGGTTGACTAATTGAAATATTACTTCAATCAGGCAAATATTTTCTAATATGAAAATTTTAGTCCTCAATCCATTATAGTGAAAAACAACAAATAAAATATTTGCAAAGAGAGAGACCAGAGCAGAATGTAGAATAAAAACAAGTTTTAAAATACTGTCCTTAAACTAACATGTTTTGTCTTAAAAATCAGCTTTACAAAGGCATGGGACAGACTCAGTTTTGTATCTGGCAAAGCAAGTATGTTTACAGGTACTTGAAAAAATTACAGTAATATAGCCTCATTTTTTTAAATACATTATGCTGTTTTCACAGATAATGAATAATGCTTTTCAAACATTTATGAATGTACCAGATTTAAATATAAGATGTGCAAACAAGAGGCATTTTTAATACAAAAAGAGATTCTATCCTACTGGAGTAGATTAAGTACTCTAAGAAAATCATGTCTGAGACAATTATTTCAAGAATTATACTCTAAAAGTAAAAGTGAGGGAAAGTAAAAAGTTATTTAAAATAGAGGGCAGCGCTGAAATAAGGAATGGGGATAAGGAGATAAGGCAAAAAAGGAAAATGTATGCCTAGTGAAAACAAGGTTAGGTGGTGTGGAAGAAATATGCCTCAGCAGAGAGAAAATTCATGTGGCCAAAACTCACTTGGAGTAGAAACTGCACAGAAATGTGGAGAAAAATAAAAAGAGTTTCAAATGTTTTACTGGCTAAAGTCAGTGCAGAAATTACATCAGCCTGTTACAGGATGAGGATGGTGACTTCACAGACAGGGACAGAGTCAAGGAAGAGGTGTTTAATGCTTTCTTTGCATCTGTTCAACACAGATGATGGACTGAGGGGATCCAGTGCCCTGAGCTGGAGGAACACAGCTGTAAGAATGACCAAGTCTTAGTTGACCCTGCAGTAGTGTGGGATCAGCTGCTCCACATGGACCCTTATAAATCTATGGGGCCTGACAGGATCCATGCGAGAATACTCGAAGAGCTGGCTGATGTCATCACAAGGCCCCTCTTGATGATTTTTGAGCAGTGTTAGGAATCTAGAGAGGTCTCAATTGACTGGAAGTTGGCTAATACTTTCCTAGTTTTCAAGAAGGGCAAGAAGGATGACCCTAGAAATTACAGGTCTGTCAGCCTCACTTCAGTGCCTGGTAAGGTTACAGGAAAGATTATTCTAGGAGGTATTGAAAAACACCTGAAGGATGACACAGTCATTGGTCACAGCCAGCAAGGCTTCATGTGGGGAAAGTCCTGCTTATCAAACCTGATTTCCATTCATGACAAGGTAACCCACCCAGCTGATTAAAGGGAAACCAGTTGATGGAATCTTTTTGCATTTCAACAAAGCTTTGGACACTGAGTCTCCTAGTGTCCTTCTGGACAAAATGTCCAGCCTACAGCTGGATAAACATGTCATGTGATGGGTGAGCAGCTGGCCCATGGGTGGGACACAAAGGGTTACAGTGAATGCTGGGGACCTGTCACTGGTGGGGTTCCACAGGGCTTCATCCTTGGCCCTGTGCTCTTCAATATCTTCATAAATTACTTGGACACAGGACTGAAAGGGGAGCTAAGGAAGTTTGCTGAGGATACTAAACTGGGAGAAGCTGTAGACTTCTGCAAGAGTAGAGACACCCTGCAGGGAGACCTTGACAAATTAGAGATGGGAGATCAACCATGTAACAAAGACAAGAGGTGGATTCTGCACTGGGATGGGGAAACTCTGGATGTACCAACAGGCTGGGGAATGAGATGCTGGAAAGAAGTGCTGGTGAAAGGGACCTGGGGGTCCTGGCTGATGGCAAGTTGCACCTGAGTCTGCAGTGCCCTGGCAGCCAGGAGGGCCAACCCTGTCCTGGGGGGCATCAGGCCCAGCAGTGACAGCCAGGCAAGGGAGGGATTGTCCTGCTCTGCTCTGCCCTGGGATGACCTCGATTTGAGTGCTGGGGGCAGTTTTGGGTGCAACAATATTAAAAAGACATGAAACCAGTAGAGAGCATCCAAAGAAGGGCCACAAGGAAGGTAAAGGGTCTGGAGAGGAAGCCATTGAGGAGTGGCTGAGATCACTTGGTTTTTTCAGCCAGGAGATCTCATTGTAGTTACAACTTCCTCATGAGGGGCAGAGGAGGAGCAGATACTGATCTCTTCTCTGTAACAGGACCTAAGGGAATGGCTGGAAGCTGGGTCAGGGGAGGATTAATTTGGGTATCAGGAAAAGGTTCTTCACTCAGAGGGTGGTTGGGCACTGGAACAGGCTCTCCAGGGAAGTGATCACAGCACTAAGCCTGACAGAATTCAAGAAATATTCAGACAATGCTCTCAGGAACATGATGAGATTCTTGGGACTGTCCTGTGAAGAGGCAGAAGTTGGACTTTGATGACCCTTGTGGGTTCCTTCCAACTCAGGATTTCCTATGATTCTGTGGCATAAAAAAAGGTTGCAAACAGTGTCAGAGCATATTTAATTTGAAAATCAGAACATTAGTAATCAGCAAAGGAGTAAATGTCTGAGTAAGTCTCTGACAGTACCAAATGTGGGGCAAGAATAAAGATGCTTCCGCATCTTTATTCTGGACTGGGTCTAGGTGAGGTGGGGTACCATAGAAAGCCAGACCTACTGCCCATGAACATCTGTACCCACCATTGTTTCACCTTCCCAAAATACTGCTGAATCTAACTTTCAAACAGCTTGGGTCTGTTCAAAACCTTCCCAACTTCAAGAGAATCTTTTTTCCATTCTTGTCTCAACCATCTTTCAAAAGCTCTTTGTTCCTTCAATATTCCTGGGTTTCCTTCTGCTGTCCTAGATTTTGCTGCCTTCAAACTTGAAGGTCAATATCTAAACCATTTCCTCAACTGCTCTCTTATCACTACACAGCAAATTTCCCCTGCATTGTGTAGCCAGAGTCTCCAGTACCTTTTTCACCCCAGGCCTGCTAGAAAGTCTCCCCTGAGATATGTCATAAGTAGAAATAGGAAGTCAAAGAACCCCAGATTTTGGCAGCAACCACTGAGAATATGCTGAAAATATGAAAATATTTTCATTCTCCAAAAGGAAGACAACTTTGTGATGGGTTTAAAAAGGAGGGGGAAAAAAAAGAGAAAGGAAGCACTAAAAATCTCTTTGCCAACAAAGAAGGCAAGTTTTGTCGGTCTATTTTATTTTAACCTGAAATAGACATAAAAGTCCTAGGCAGTTATTTTGGATTATCTTAGTCCATCTGAAGACACCCACTTCTCCAAAAGACACTGTGGTTTTTAAGAGACATTAACTAGAGAAGACATCCCTCCATCTTCATTTGAAATTTACCAAAGGCTCTACCAGACAGGGCTGGGGAAACACAAAGGTTTTCCTTCCCACTCAAACACACCACACTAGATAGTTTTTCTTTTCACAGTGTCTAACTGAGCAGGTGCTTGAAAGGAGAACCATTGCAAGCCATGTAATAGTCAAGACCTGAGTTTCCTCCTACTAGTCTAAATCTAGTTTTTGTGGACTCCTCTCTACATCTTTTTTAAGCTAGTGCCATGTAGATACCCTGGTGGGTCTTAAAGTGTATCACCAGTTAGAACAAATAAAGGCCTTGATATCAGCTCTGGTGGTCTTTTAGCCTAATATGGACTAAATAATAGTCCATATAATTGGGTCCAAGGCCTGAATAAAGGTGGGCAAATTCCATGTGGAGAAATCTATACATTTTAAGTAATGAGAGCAATTAGTTAGCAGGACAACAAGCCTAGGATCACAATGGGTTTTACAGTCTTTCTTGCAAGTTAGGTATCTTTCTAGAAGCTGTGTTACCCTCAGCAAGCAAACACTTCAACTATTGAAAGCTTTGCAAACACATGAATTAGTAACAGTATGGCCTCTCTCTCTGGTCTGTGCTATAAAGCGTGTCAGAAAAAATGTTCTTATAATTCTTCACATTTATAAATAAGCTAAAAAAACCCCAAACCCAGACTATTAAGCCATTTTTGAGTATTGTTCCTCCTGCAAAATGAAAAAAAAGTATCATTTTACTCTAAATGTAGTTTAGCAATATTTAGAACAGCATCTCCCAAATTCAGCTGCCTAGATAGCCCAGAAAAGAAATTCCAAGGCACTATGCTTACTGTAGAGTCAATAATTGCAACAAGTTTTAGCTTTTAGCTCATGAATCTGGTGTTCTCCCCCTCTAAAGCGAGAGCAGCAGCTCCTGGCTATTGTTCAAAGAATAAAACCTACAGACACTCAGGCAGCTAATCTCCATATCCTCAGTTGAAGAGTTAAGTGGATCTTTGTATGCTAAGCAGAGCAACTTGTATATCTGTGGGACTCCTACATATGTTTAGAGACAGAAGGGTTGAAATTTTGGAAAGAAAAAGCCTTATTTAGAAAGGCAGTACCCCAAAAGAAACAACCCCCTCCCAAACACTATTAATAAAAAGCTAGGACCAGCTTTGTAAAGAATCCTTGTGTGTGAGCTGTGAATAGCTTTACAGCCTGAGAAGGACCCCGTCCTAAACTGGTTTGTTCATTCTCATCCCCCGTGGTCCAATTAGACTTTCACAACTAGCTTGACTTGAATCCTTGAAAGAAGACCAGCTTTTAACAATAAATTCCCACTGAAATCTAGTTTACTCGATGTGGTTTTGAATATTAAGTTTCCTCTCCAGTACTGTCTCAAGGATCAGCATACAGATGAATAAAGAATTTATCTTTAGTAGAACTTTTCATTTTAGAGACTATAAATTTTGTGACTGAAAGAAGTGCCAGTTGAGCAGAATTACTGCAATCACTAGGTTTGTGGGACATCTAGTGGAAAAAAAGGGTTACTGTCATGGGTATGCAGTCTCAGACACACAATTGAAGGAGAAAGATAACCCTGCAAGCACAACATTAAGCAGAATTGTGAGAAACATAAGGAAACTTGCACCTGACTGCCTGAGAAAAAAAGTCATCTGCTACTCTGTGCATGTTTCCCAGCGCATAAGCGCTTTCTGCTCTTCTGCTGCAGTCTGGCAGCACACTCACAATAAGAGAGGCACTTCCTCTGCTGGCTTGTACATTGTAGCGTGGTCAAAACAGTGGCAAAGGTAGAGCAACCCAGCTATCAGCACGGGCTGACAACTTCAGCCTGTTAGCAGAATCATGAACAGCCTATATGTTCCCATTGTTATTTCTCCTGGCCGTAAGTCAATGACCTGTGGTGAGTCATCCTCTGGGTTTACCTAATTCAGCATTCCTCTCCCAAAACAGCCCCTGAAAAGCTATAGGTCTTCTCAGTGTACTTTCCCAACCTCCAGACATTCCTGGCACAGAAACAACTCTGAGCTTCCTCTTTGTGTCAGATTTTTTTTCCATTCAAGGAAGAACAAATCCTATCTTTTAATCCACACTACCATCTGGCATTCACAAACTTCTGTCAGTGTTTTCCACATTTTAGAACCTATTATGAAATACCTCATCTTTGTGCTAAGTCCAACAATACTTTGTTTCATTTAACATCTCCAAGTTCTATGTCATTATGAAAAAGAATCATAGAATCATTCAGTAGTTTGAGTTGGAAGGGACCTTTAAAGGTCATCCTGTCCAACCCTCCTGAAATCACCTGGGACATCCTCCACTAAGTCAGGTTGCTCAGAGTCCCATCCAATCTGACCTTGAATGTTTCCAGAGTGGGGAAGTCCACCATATCTTATTCCAGTGCCTCACCACCTTCCTTGTAAAAAAACTTTCTTCCTTTATCTAATCTAAAAGGACTGTAGTGAAACCCCTCTACCTCTCATCCTCTTGCAAAAGGCAATTTATCCCCAAAGATTGGGCTCTCTTTCCACATACCTTCTCTGTGTTTCTCTGTTTAGACATCTCTTTCTCTCTCTAGCACACCTTTTTTTTGTAGGTAGCAGGAGCTTTGCCTGTTATCTTTAAACTGATGCTGCTGCAAACCTTGGTTCATCTTTGTCACCCTCTGAAACTTCTTTTTTTTATTAGTTCTGCTATGTCCTCTCAGTGACAGCATTTCAGAGCTGAAAACAGTGGTCAGGATACACTCACACTATGAATTTCTGTAGTAACATAGATGTATATCCCTTTTATTTACTTTTCCTTTCCCAGTAACTCTTCCTATTCTGTGCTTAACTGTAACTGCAAAGTGAGTTGACATTTTCACAGAAGCATGTTACGAGTCCTCTTCCTCAGAGGTAGTAATTAGAGCTGGATTTGTCATTGTACCTGTGGGTTTTTTTCCTCAAATGCATTTCTGCATATTAGGTAGCACTGGATTTCCCTAGGAGTTGTATCCTCTAGCCTACCAATAGCATGAAATCTTTCTGCATGGCATGTGATCCTGCATAGCTGTTTCTTGTCTTTCTTGCCCTAAGTAATTTATTATCACATGCAAAAACTGACTGGAACAAAACCAAAAAAACCCAACCCTCTCCTACCACCCGCTGCTGCAGAAAACAGAGAGAGAGAGTTCCTTATCTCTGTCCTTGAGCCACTGAGAAGTTTTCTCAGTTCTCTCTCTCTCCACTCAGGCTCAGTCCAAAAGCACAAAAAGGCATAAAACCAATTTTTGGGCATAGAGCGGTAAGCAGGGAATATAACATCTAGTCACCTCAAGACACTCTCCCAGTTCTCCTGCCCTCAAATCTCTTTTCAAACACAATTCTTTCAGAACCAGATCAAGCTTCACTTCTGCCCAAGTTCTTCAGGAAAACATGTGGGTTTGGGATGCTTGCCTGTCTTCATGAAACAGCTAATATTGGAAAGAGAGCCCTTAGTTTTTTTGTATGTTGTAAAGTCAAGTAAATGCAGGTGCGTAATTTCTTTCTTTCTTATTTGAACAGCATATTCTGCAAAGACCTTCCTTTCCTCTTAAAAATACATTTCATTAAACATGACAATTTACCTAATTTTTCACAATCACTACACTAGCTAGATTCACTAATAAACACTGATATGTTAAGATTAAGGAAGAGCACTGCCTGAAAGATCAACTTTGTAGCAAGCTTTGAAGGTGACAACATCTGGCTTTGATGGACTGCCACAGAAATTCTGGGATGGTTTGAAGAGCCTGCCCTGACTCCATTTGTGAAAAATACTCATTTACAGGCAGCTAACAATGTTGTATCTGCCTTTTTGCCACTAGTCACAAAAAAAAAAGGCTGAGAGATATATTCAAGTAGTTAATTGAGCATTGCTTGTTACAAGAGGTGTTTTGAATGCTATAAGTTAGCCACACTACTGCTAGCAAAGGGGAATTCAGAACATGCCCTCATACATCAAATCTCTGCTATGTTGTTTATGAGCAGCAATCTGAGATCAGGATTGGATTCGCAGAGGTATGTGAATTGTAAACAGTTTGCAGAAATGGCAACCAAGATTCCAGCATGCTTACTGTAGGCCTGGAGAGGTTTGTGAGGCCTTATTGTTCTTTAAACTTAATTACCAGGTACAGTTAAATCCTAGGCCAGATTTTTATCTTACATCATGCAAGGAAGGCTGAATGTGATCTTTCGGAAGCATGTCAGTCAGTTGCTGGGAATATCATATGCATGGTCAGCATCAGATGGGCTCGCTTATGCTATTTCAGCACCGCTAAAGGAATCTCTCCTAGTATTTTGTGTTCAGCACTGAGATGAATTCAAATAACTATGGTGAAGTCCTTGTCTAAGGTCCTGTGTAGAGGGCTCTTCTCACCAATAAAGCTTAACCAAGAATGGAATGTAAGAGCTCTCTTATAATGCTTTGGAAGAAACTGAAACTATTTTATGCAGTACTACAGTATCAAAACTTGTAAACTCACAAAATATATAATTTGGGAAAGAAACAGGATAATATGATCATTTCAATCACAGCAAGTGTAGGAGTTCAAACTTTCAGTTCATTGAAAGGCCACTAAGGAAAACAGACTTCCTGCTAGTGGGTTTAAGTTGAAAGTGAGATGTTCTACTTGTCGGAAAAAGCTGAACCCCCCTGCCATGTTAACATATTACCAGACAAGGTCAATGTTTTTAGCATTCAGAATCCCAAGTTCTACAGAAACTTACAGTAAGCTCTAAAGATATGAGCTGCCATTTGAAGAAATTCAAAGCAATATTAAGAATTTGAATTGCACAATGCGTAGCCCTGGCCGGGGATTCTCTTGGTGCTTCCCTTCTCTGTAAAAATCTACACAAGTGTGCTATGATAAGAATATTCAGTCAATAAATGGGGATTTGTAAGTTTAAAATAGCACCAGCTGAAATAGTAAGCTAGCATCATGTAAACGTTTTTGCACTTTAAATTCTGATGTCAAGGTTTTGGCAGTTGACACGGCCAACATTTCTCCAAGCCACTTATATAATGCAGGATAAGTACTGGACTTAGCAAAGAAACGGAGAATGAGTTTGACAGCTGAAAATTGCTGCTCCAGAGAAGTAAAAAGAGAGACGCAAGCAGGTTTAAAGAGCGGAGTGACCAGAACCGGGGCGGGGTCCGCAGCTCTGCCGGCAGCGAGCGGAGCGCGGCTGCTGCCGTGGGCGGGCGGTCACCGGCGGGGCGACACGGGGGGTGACGGACTGGTGGCCGCCAGAGGGACCCTGGACCCCGCCGGACCTCCCTCCGTCCTTCACCCGGCTCATCTGCGCTCCTCTCCCTGCACAAGTCCCTTTCCTGCGCGCCGCTACCTCACTGGGAGGATGTGTTTGAGCGGATCTCAAATGCTAGGGATGTTACTTCGGAAGGCAGACAGTTACATGAGGCGGGAAAGCCGTGTTACAAAAACAAAACAAAACAGAAAACAAAACCAGAACAACAGAAGGATTCAATAGGAGAAAAGAAGAAAAGTAGACACCTGAAATAAAACGGTTGAAAAGAGCAGCAAGTCCGAGGGCACACGCAGGATAGGGGATGAGGAGAGAGCGAGGAGGTGAAAAAACACAACAGTAGCTGGCGTAAAGTGTTGTTTTCTCCACTCTTACTAGAAATAGAGGAACAACTATGAGAAAATCTGAGCAGGAGTATTATTACAGAATTTTCTGCAGATGAGACAAGCAGGTCAAGGGAGGTGATTCTGCCCCTCTCCTCTGCCCTTGAGAGACCCCACCTGGAGGGGAGACGCATCCAACTTTTGGGTCTCTAACATGAAAAATGCATGAAGCTGTTGGAGAGGGTCTAGAGGAGGCCACGAAGCTGATCAAGGGGCTGGAGTGCCTCTGCTGTGAGCACAGACTGAGAGGGATATTGAGGATATTCAGCCTGAGGCAGAGAAGGTTCCAGGGAGCCTTATTGTGGCCTTTGCATTTAAAGGGGGCTTCTAAAAAAGACGGAGAATGACTTTTACAGTAGATAGAGATAGGGCAAGGGGCAATAGTCTTAAAATAAAGGAGGAGAGATTTGGATTAGATGTTAGGAGAAAACGGATACTCACAGAATGATGAGGTACTGGGACAGAGAAGCTGTGGATGCCTCATCTCAGGAACTGTTCAAGGCCAGGCTGGATTCAGCTTTGAGCAACCTGAACTGGTGAGTGGCATCCCTGCCCGTGGAAAGGAACTAGGTTGAAACTAGGTGATCCTTAAGATCCCTTCCAACCCAAGGCATTCTCTGATTCTAAGTTAAGTTTTAAGATGTCTGTTTTCAGCTACTTGTAAAAATGTTACCCTTTGTTGTAATTTTTCTTGCATTCATTAAGGAGAGATTTTTCCTAAGAATCTCAGGAATTGCTGCTACTAGATGAGACCACTTTCCAGATATTTTACATGAGGCTGAATAATTTCAAGATGGTTTGGGGTTTGACTTCTCATACTTGAGATTCTCATATTACTGAGACAGACCTTATTTTCATTTTAAGTTCTTGGAAATGAATGGAATTGGTCCAAATTAAAATTTGTTTGTTCAGAAACCTTGTCTTTAGACAAAAAAAAAAAAAATAGTTAAGAGTTATCAGCAGGGTTTTGAATATTCTGTTCTGTTGTTCTGCTTGTGGAGTAATTTTTCTGAGTCACACTATTATGCTTTTTATGGTCCAATTTTTTTTTAAATGTTATGCTAATATATAACCCTTGCAATTCTCAGGAAAAGGTACTGAGGATCAGAGTCGAATAATGCATTATGTCTTCAGAATTTGTCAAGGATTTCCCCTACAAAAGAACTTAAAAACTAGTTTTCAAAGGCGTCATTTGCCCCATTTACTTCAACAGGTTGAGTCTGAAATCTGCTGTCAACACTCAGTGCTGCAGCACTTACCTCGCACTGAAGTGCCAGAAACACTACCTGCCAAAGGTCTCCAGATTCACCTCTTCTCTTTAATGTTCTAATTACTACCTACTAATACAAAAATACCTGGGCTTACTACAGCAGCCAGACCAGTCTGGTGAAACATGGTGCAGGACCCACTTTAGACACAGTACTACCATCAGGGGTAGAGCTGAGCAAAGTATGAAGATTATGCTTCATTTAAAAGCCTGCTTGTAATCTTACAGTAGCTGGTCATACCATAAGGTGCTTCCTAAGCATGTTTTGGATTTAACAGCTCTGGACTTCTTACATTTTCGCAGAGATTGAAGTTTTAATAAAGACTGGAAAGGGTGTAAAACAACAATGCTAAATATACCAGGAATGTCAATAATTCAGTATGCAATTCCTTCCGTTAATACTGAAGGTTTTTGCAATTATTTGTGGTACCCATGCAGGTGAAGTCTTTTTGAACAGAGAAAGAAAAAACACCGGATAGAGCCTTTGCATGCATTGTCTTTCTCAGTCATACTGCCCACTCCAGTCAGCCTCAATTTTTTCAAATGCCAATTAACAGGTGTGAGAAATGCTACTTCTTACTCTGGGACCAATGTCTGCATAACAGTGATACTATCTTGGCAATCCAGTCTGCAGCATAAATATCATGGTGTTTGAGCCCTTGGGGCCTGTGGAGTTTACAACTATGCTGTCAAGATCTCTTCGTTGGGATAGTCCTTGAAGTCCTGCCAAGATGTAGGGGACTCTGGTGCTTTTATGTGCTCCCAAGCACAGCTCTGGCTCCAGGAGTCAACACTCTTGTCAGGCTGAGTGATGGTGTGAATCTCAACTCGCGAGCTGAGATTCCAGTGGGGAGTGTGACAGTGCATGCTTGCATGATGATGCCAGAGAAGCAGGTGACACTGGCAGATAGCTGCAAGGAATAGTAACTGAGTGGCTTCTTGTTACATATCCTCAGAACTTCACAGGATGGAATTCGAGAGAGAGGAACAGTTATAAAATGAGGTTACAAAATCCGGATGTCCTGATCAATTCGAGACAGTTGTAAGGTACCTAACACTGCATGCACAGGCAAGAACAGCATTCAGCACTGGGTCAGGATCTGTTTGCATCATATTTTGACTAATCCAAGGATTAATCACATTGCAAGTCAATGAGCTGTTACACTCTTCCAGGCTCTCCAGAGACTGCCTGGAGAGAAAAGAAGGGGTTGGAATGTCAAAATAATGACACGAGGAGGCGCAGAGCAAGTATGTTTTCCTTGTAATAAAAGACTACACAGGCCCAAAGTATTTAAACACAGCTTGCAAAGAAAAACAAGAGTTAAAAGGGCAAAGTTTATCTCAGTCACATCCAAAAAAAATCAGGAAAGTTGGATCAGTTCTACATTTGTGCTTCTGCAAATACAATAAATGGAGAGAAAGAAGAGTATTTTGTAGTCTGAAGTACCTCACATTTGGTAGTTCTCAGGCACCCTGAAAGCCTTCAACACTGACAGAACTCTTGCAATACAGGGCATTACTAACAGGTTTCCGTGCATCACATCAACATTTCTGCTGCTGTTAAGCCACGGATATTTAGATAGCAGCATGCCTGCTTTTCACCTGGGCCAGGATTCAAAGGCAAGTTCAAACAGCATTTAAATGCCCATGTTCAATCTGCTGACAGCTGGGGCTGATTTTGTAGTGATCCTCAAGCTCTACTACCTGCCACAAATAAATGTACTAAAATCTTTTAGCTTAGCCATGGAAGATCTGCTGAATGTCAAGTGGTTGTTCCACTGTCTTGGTTTTCCAACTATTTATCCAAGGGTATAATCTTGTGAAGATCTTTGTATATGCTTTCCTTGGCACCAGCAACTAGCCATGCAGTTCTAGAATGGTGAGGGAGGCTGCTAGACCACTCACTGCTTCTGAAAAGCTTTTCTCATGTAGTTCACCCTTAGTACAAGGGGTGGGATCCAGACGAGACAAAATCAACAGCAGAAACCATATTTGAGAGATGCCTTTAGTGGATGTAGTGTACCTTTCTCTGTGTTGACCTTCAGGGACAATTGCATTTAGATAAGTGTTTGTTTGAAATAGTTTTTTTGCAGTAAACAAGGCTGTTAAGTTTCACCATTCTCTTTTAAGACTCCATGAAATAAATCCATGCTCAGTATCAGTTCTGCAATTTACTCAGTGTCCTTGACCTCTCACTGAGAAGAATTGTTTTAATGAAACACTTCTGGCAGGGTTGTCCCAGCTTCAATACATGCTGAGCACTTCTGTTCACTGAAAGCAGCAAAAAGTCACACAAATTACATATTCAAAACAAACATTGCTTTCTCTGATAAGATTAATTTTGAGCTCAATTCTGCAATGTATTGTCTATTTAATGGATACCTCTGGTTAACAGAGTGGATGGTATTCAGTAGCCCTTTGTAAACTGAACCCCTATGAAAAGCACTTTAACTGTTGATTTCTTAATAAATATGAAATAAAGCAAAAATTAATTCGCAGGTCAAAGTGATTTCTCCATAAAGCATCAAGGAAAATTACTCAGTTAAGTTAAGCCTGTGAATAGAAATCAGCTTTGTACTACTCAAGGATAAGGAAAGTTTTACCAGGGTTGTGTACAGACACATTTAAATTCCATTTAAAAATTTAAAAGGACAGTTTCGTGCCTCATCACATGGCTTCTAATGAAGAAGTTACACACTGTGAGATGAAGATGAGATGGAGGTAACCTGCAGAGGAGAAGCAGGCTGATTGCTAAATATTGGCTTTTCCCAGTGACAACTTGATGGTTTACATTTATGGGATTCGAATTCCAAGATTCCCAGAACTCCGAGAGATGGAGGAATATGTTTACAAGTTGAGAGATTTACCTAAACCAAGATCTTCCATGAGCTTGTGTGAAGATTTGGCCTCACAAAAATTCATGGTCATATAGCCCTGGAGTAACAGGGAAGATGTTGAAAGATGCCCACAGCAAGGAGATGCAGCTGCTTCTTCCTGCTGTCACTTGACCTTGAGCTACCTCTATTTCTGTCCAGCACAGCTCAAGAGCTTGGGTACATCCCAGCCAACTGATTTTCTTTTACTTCTGCAGCCAGTAGAAGTTTGCACTGTCCTGAAATACTGGGAAGAGAGCTCCTTCCTGTGAGAAAGATGTGCTTTATTTATTCCTTTCCTTTTTAAAAGAATTTTATATGGAAATGTTTTCAGGTTTGGTTTCCTCAAAGATGTTTGTAGAGAAATCTGTGCTGGTGCTGTAATTCCTTTTCTTTCCCCTTCAGGATCTATGTATCTATTAGCATGTTAAAAGAATTTTCTTAACTTTCTTCACCACTATCAGTTTGTATTCTGCTGCATTGTGCTAAATGAAGCATACTGAGTGCAAACATAGAGAGAAAGCAAAATCAGCAACCCATTTGCAAGCACTTACACTATGGTCTCAGGTAGCTGCAACCAGCAATCTGCTCTAATCCCATGCCTGTGTGGATCATAATCTTGAGCAGACAACTGCTGCTGACACTGTTCAGTGTGTGGTGTGGTGACTCCATCCCGATGGCAGTGGGTAAATGATACTGCCACCCACAAGCACCTGTTCTGCCCACGTGGGAGCCTGCTGAAGCACTCTGTAGAGACATGGCAGCCACCTCCAGGCACAGGACAGCATGCCCTCTGGAACAGGGGCATGTCTGGCTGTCCCTGTGCACACATATTAGTCTGCATCTCAGTTCAAATGTCCAGGTTATAAAGAAACCCAGACTTAAAAACTTGCGCACCACAAGCTTGGGAATGCAGTTGAACAAAGTGTCTGCAGCAATGCCTTCAAGGCTGAAGAAGCCATGACTAATTTCCATGCAGGGTCCTACTTAGGTTTTATAAACCCTAATTTTTTTCTCAAGCTAGCACTTCAGAGGCTGCTTTATACAACATGGCTTAGAATTGCTGCGCTCTTGCCTGCCAGCGGAGGGGAGACACAACTTCCCAAGGTAAACCTGCACCTCCATGCCTTAAGATTCCTCAGATATTCCTTCAGCAAAGAGAACCCTAAAAGCTATTTCCTTAGACACAAGGAGTACTGTGACAGTCTCACCACATCATTCCAGATGTTCCCAAATGTAAAGCAAAGTTGTTGTCAACATTAGGATTTGAACCACAAATAGGTTACTACTCAATTTTGTGCCTACTACCACTGAATGCACTGCTGAATCTAAGCAGAAATTTTACATTATTAAAATGAATTCCTATAAGAGAAATTTACAGAATTTTCTTTATTTAGAACTTCAATTTCATAAAAATGAATACTGTAAGATAGTGAATAAATTATTTGCCCAAACTCGTTTCACTCTCTATCACACTTTGCATTACCCTCTCAGAAGGGAAAGGAACTTTAAGAGCAGGTTTTAGCTTCAGATACTTCAGGCTCTTGTTCTCCAGTTGCCAGACACAAGATTGCAGGCTTTCTATGGCCATAAGTGAGATGTGGATAGGGATGGATTTAGGAAAGCTGAAGGTAAAAGCAAAGGCAGAGAGGAGGAGCTGAAGACATTGGGAAGTTTCTGAAACTGTGCTATACACATAGGACGGAAGCAAAGTACTTTGGGATGTCTTTCATTCAGCAGCTATTCCTAAAGTTTCCTATGCTGTGCTTCACCAAACACTCATTCAGTTGTTACTGGAACTCTTTAGGATGGTACTAACACATTGGGAGGATCATATTGATGGAATTAGCGTGGCTGACATTACATCCTCAGTGCAGGGTGCAAGGTGCTCCTTTGAACCTCTCCAACCCAGCTTGGCCTAAGCCTCAGCTCATTGGAACACTGCCTTCCATTAAAAGTCAGAGCAAATACAAAATTTAACAGCTCCTATCACTGAGATAGGATTAGGAGATTTTCTGGACTAGGAATTTAATTCTGAAAACAACCAAGCAACCATAGACTCTGTGGTGTTTGGGCCATACCAGCTGTTGCAGGACACCACATAAGAATGGTCAGCTGATGGATGATTAAGAGCTGGCTTTAGGCTTCTGTGACAAGGAACAGTTACTCTCTCTTTACCAAGAAAAAATCAGCCCTAGTCCAACTGTACAGTTGCCAGCACAAGGAAATTCCTTTGCTTTCAAAGCCAGGTGATGTTTGGCACTCTCAGAGTGGAGTTGTTCTCCACATCATCTGCTCACTAAGCATTACAATGTAAATCACACACCACCTCAATATGCAGTATATTCCCTGCCCAGACCAGCCCTCTGCTGAAATGGAAGCCTTGCTGCAGTCAGCCTCAGCAGGTAGCTTATGTTAGAAAGGGTGGTTGGGTCAGGATCACCAGACTAGCTGACTACAGAGCTGGCAAGAGCAGCCCAGACCTCAGCTACAGACAAGTGTGACAGGGATGTATGCTTAGAATGCAATTTTAAAACCTCATTCAATAGGAAAAAAAAAAAACAACGTATATACATATATATATATATACATATATGCAAGACTGGATTAGACTTATTGAGGGAGAAACAGGTACCATATCCACAATATTAAAAAAAGAAACAAGCATAACTTCACTCATTTAAATGAGAAGATGAGTCTCTGACTCATCATGTGCATCCAAAAATAAATGCAAATCAGAACTTTTACTTTTCTAGTTTGGAATTGTTACTATGTGTGGTCTATTGTATGTAGCTCTACTGTGGTAGGACATTTAATTCTCTTATAAAATGAAAAAAAAAAAAAAACCTTCCTAATTCAATTTTCCTCCTAATTCAATTCAGAAATTTGCATTCAGTTCCCAGAAGTGTTCTATCTTTGAGCTTTAGGAAATGAAGAAAGTGTTTGAACTTTAGAAATTCCTTGCATCATTAGTTTTAGCAGATGCACAACACAGTAATCATCACGAGTGCTGCAACACTCATGTAGCTGACATTTTATTAAAAAATGGAAATATACAGATGTGCTAATCCCTGCAAAGTGCACATGCATCACCACAGATGACTTTTTATTCTTAGGCCATGGTAACCAAGTTAACAAATGTGTGGGCAATAATGATTTCCCCTGCAGTGTGCTCCACTAGGTCATCACCAGCACACAGTGTTAATTCTGGTTGAATAAAATGCTCTGGGCATGTAGCATCAAAGAATCTACAAGGCTGGGAGTGGGGGCTTTTCTTTGTTCTAAAATGCAGCCAAAGGATCGTTACTATCTGTACACATGGA
>JACBWW010000008.1:25034933-25319970 GCA_020086605.1 Lanius collurio
CAAAACCAGCTGCCTCTTTCTGAGTATGCCACAGAACGTACCACAAGAGCCTTCTTTCTAAGGAAAGACTATCACCCTAATGTATCAAAAAAAGGTTTGCTGTCAGACAACTTTTTCACCTCCCCAGTCATAAATGAAAATATTTTCTTTAGATTTGATTAGTACAAAGTGACCAATTATTTTTGTAGTAGAAAGAGGGAACATAAATGCATTACTCAGTTCCAGTTCCTTCACTACCCAGGGGGAAGCAGGTTGTTTAAGGAGGTGATAGCTAACTAAATTTCATTTACCCAATAAAGCCAGTGGGAAGCAGTTTTAGATGCAGAAGTGCAAATGCTGCTGATGCTAACCCTCTGCTCATCAGATAAAGACATCACCCGGAAATGTCAAATGGGCAGTTTTTCCATTTTCTAGTTCTCCTCCTTGGGAATACATTATGGGTATGGACAGGATCTGGAGCAACAGGGAGAGAAGAAACCCTAGAAATGATGCTATTTGTTAATCACTGCCCTTCAAATCACAAGCTGCCTGCTATTTTCCTTCCTGCCCACCCTTAGGACTCCAATCTGGTTTGCAATAAATGTCAGGTCCCCAAAAGTTTCACCTAGTGACAGTGAAACAAGTGACAGCTCTGCTGCAATCACGGATCAACTATTGTGCATAAGAGTACTTAGTGTCACATATTAAAAAACCCCCAACAAAACAAATAGAATCTGTCTGTTATCTTTCCTTTGAAGACCACCTGGGAATGGCCTGTCCCTATGGGAGTCAGGCAGTGCTGCCTGCAAGTCCAGGTTGTGACTGAAGAGGAATAAGGAAAGGGAGGATTGGGCAGAGGGCAATATTCATTTCCCAGCACTTTTACTGCTCTTCCAATGTGTCTGTTATTAAGAACTTGGTATTTTCATAACACTTAGATAATGGGCAGTGGGTGTTTCTGTGGTGACATATTGAGAACTCAAAGATTAATGTGTCATTTTATTATTTCCATTCTGATATCTCTATGCTGATAAATGCTTGGCAATCTCACCATCCCATTAGTAATATTAAATACTGTGAACCTAGGGTTTAGGGAGATATAAAGCATTCTAAAATTGAATATGACCAATAAAATGCTCTCTGGGCAGTTTTCCAACACAAACACTCTCCAAGCTCACTATCAAAACACGGTGTAGAAAACAGCTACTAGACATTTCTTTCATAATTGAGAGTAAGGGATGTGAGGTTTTGGGGTAGTCTTTTATAAAGAAGCATGGGGGTGAACTTGCAGATATTTCTGATTTCAAATAATATTACGGCATGGATCAGTAACATTTGGAGGAGCTTCATTTAGATTTTCCCATCGGTGTTGGATTGAATCTCTGGCAAGTGGAAGCCTCGCTCTGTTCTGACAAACTCCACTCCTCTCATCCACAAAAGATGGCATTGTTTTTGTCAAAGAAAACTCAGAGTAAAGCCCAACAAGCATGAAAAGGGATGAATTAAGGCCTTGGTGGGGGTTTTACTTTCACACAGAAACCTTTCTTTTACCAGTGCAAGACTGAGATGAGTTAGTCACCAGCCTGATGAAGTCAATCCCTGTTCCAGTACACTTTCTCCAAGGTCATCCAATGAGTCAATGCACAAACTGGGCTGAGAACACAGGAATTGTGTCCTACGAGAGCAATAGCTCTACTATTTATCCAGGCTCTTGGGATTCCTAAAACTTTTCTTTTTTTACGGTGAACATCAGCAGGCAGCTCAAACCATGCATTATCTGAGACCTCATACAAAAGAAGGTATGCAGCAAGTCAGCATCAACAGACAGGTGTGAGTGCTTTGGAGGCCTCTGGGAAAGGTTCAGAAATTCAACCAAGACTCATGGTGAACTTTAATGTTTAAACATTTTCTCAAGAGAGGAAAAAAAAGTAATTCAAACCCCAAATGAATGGGACTAGAACATGACCCCAGGAAAGGGGTCACTAAAGCACAGAGGCATTTTTCCATTCTGTTTGGTTTAGACACTAGAATGCAATCAGGATGCCTGGCAGCTCTCCACTCCTACAAGCACCTTAGTTGCATTGCATTTAGATGTGTATATCCTGCTGCCTTATGCTTCAGCCATAACAGGATCTTTTCTCTACCCTGAATAAACAAAGCCTGATCTTTTCCCATATCGCTCCTATTTCAGTAGAAATAAAGAAGTCTGGTTATTGGTCTTGACTCCAGTAAGCTGCTTTCCTCTATATATGGGCTGGGGCACACAAAATGCTGAGCTCTTTCTGGACATTGTCTGAACCTGGACTCAAGATGACACAACAGACCTATATTGTTGGGGGGCTTCCAAGAAAGCATAAAATAGAAGAGCAAGGGTTTTGAAATGGTTCAGAGAGAACTCTGTAAAGCACTGACAACCATGAGTACCTGTAGGGTCTGATGGAAAGGGTGAATATGTTGGGCATGGAGGTGAACCAGAGTTGTCCTAGCGGCTCCACTGTGCTTAAATTTAAATAGACAATACTTAACATTTCCTTCTCCTTCTTACCTTCCCTTATAATCATGCAGGACCTTCCTGTGAGTGTTTGTTGCACCAAGTACTCAACAATTTTAACACCACTGATGAGAACCAGAAAACAAGACATAACAAAAAATCTTCCACACAGACTCTTACATAGAGAAAACAGTAGTCTGTAGATTGTCACAGTATATTAAAAGAAGAAAAAGGATCACAGCAACATCAGCTTTAACAAAGGTAAGCATAGCTTCAATCTAAAAGTATCTTTAGAATTGTTTCCAGTCTGGAAAACCATTACAATAAAACAAGGGGTCATGTGGACTTTAACACATGGGTCCTGACTCACGCCTTTCACCAGATGACTGCCTAAATGTGAAGCCTCTGAATGTTTAAATAGAGTTAAATATCAGTAAGTAGGGCTGATTCCTCATATCCATAAGATTCTTCTAGGTGACCAGACATCCTCATGTCTAAATGTCACTCCATAGGAAGGTCTCTTTACAAAGCCTTATGGGAAGGGGCAGGGGGGAGAAGCAGAGCTGCTCACCCTTCTCATCCACATATCCTTTCTCTAGGACACTCTAACACCCTCTGATGGTACCCACTGGATTTCACCTATTCAGACAGCAGAAAAACCTGACTTGGCATCTGCTGTTGCCATTCAGTAGCAGTTTCCTCTCCTGTGTCCATAAGTCATTGTTAAATGAGGACATGAACAAGGCGGCTTCCTATTTCTGTCCTCCTTGATGACCCATAAACGTGAATTGCTTTGATGGCTGATTCAGCCCTTTTCCAGAAATAGGTGTCCCTATCACTGGCTCTTCCCAGTCTCTTCCTGCCTTCTTTTAGAGCAGGCCTGTGGAGCCGTGCTGGTGCTGTCCCTATACAGAGAAGAGATTGTGGGAGGTGAAAACTTTCACTACACACAGGAAGAGGACACACAAGGGGGCTTCTTACCTTATTCTTCCCTCCTAAGAACAAGAGTGCCAACAAGCCAGGTAAGCTCAATCACAGGTTAGATTCAGCTTGCTCTGCAAAATCATCTCATAGCAGAACATATTTGATTAAAAACTGCACAGCACACACAGTCAGCTGCCCACAAGTTGGCTGGGACTCAGGAATTCCCAAAACTAGGTTTAAAAATCTGTTCTCGCAGCTTGAAAATAATGCTCCTAAACCTAAGGACAGTGTCACATGGGGACTGATTAACAGAAGTTTGTCACCGATTTTGGAATGTAATTACCTCGTATCAGTGAAGGTTAATTTCAGTTAAATAGATCACAGCAATATCCTTTGAGTCTGGGTAAGTTGATCTAAGATGAAGCTGCCAGTTCAGTGATTTAAAATTAGAGCAATGCTCTCCCTCCTTCAGGCCCCCCAGCATCATTCTTGTTACCACATGCTAACCCCGCTGCAACCTGATGCTGTACCCGATCAAGAATTGCTATGCTCAAGTGGGCGGCAATGAGAACACAAGCACCACTGCTACAAAAGTCAAATAGAATTTGCTTTATTACAAAAAAGGATGAAGAAGTATGGGGGCTGTTTCTGCAGCATTTTGATAGCGCCGTGTACAACTCCTAGGTACAACACTTTCTTTGTAGGATAGGTATGTGCCCTCTCTTGAGGAGCTCCCCAAAGAGAGCACAATACAACAGTTGTGAGGGGTTCTTTACCATCTAGAAAAGAGAAATAGGCAAACAGGCACCAAAGGGCTGATAGAGAATAAATATCCTTTCATTAAAACCAGATAGCTAAAGGAAGGGAGGAGAAACCCAAAAGAGCACACTCACTGATGACCAATTATTAATAACCCATCAAACTGAAAAGCAATCTGTCTCAGACCTGTGGCTGTCTAATTCTCAAAGAAGGACAGTCTTATGCCTTTCTCCAGCATATCAAAGCCCATAGCCTTTGTCCTTAGGGCTTGCACATCACTGCCTGCCCATGCCAAGCCTGCTCACACACAGGCAAAATAGCAATGTGTGGCTGGTGACCTGGTCCTTAAAACACAAAAACTGCATTTCAGCCCAAAGAATACAGGAGATTCTGTCTCTTGGGCATTGGAGTGGTGCCTCATTGGACAAACATCCTTTTCTTTTAAACGTCAGCAACCCCTACTTATGTATGTGGACAGAGTATAGCAGGGCTGTATCCAAACATTTCCTAGGTCTATTAGATGAATATAATAAAGATTCCACTGGCTTTTATGGCTCTTTTCCCTTTTTTGCTGTCTTGTTATAATGGCAGATCTTAAACTCTCTGTGAGCTTTAAGCCAGAGAGTTTTTTTAAACAGCTCCAGTGCACAAAAGGTGAAAAAGCAGTGACAGGCGCACAGAGTTAGGACTGGAAGCAGCAAAATGTCACTCACATACCACTCATATGGAGTCGATCTCTGGGATGACACACATATCCAAAAAGCCCCTTCAGCTTTTAAAATGATCAATAATAGACCTTTCTAATGGTTACATTTAGTAACCCACTGGCAATCCTAGGAAAAAACTTCACCCTTTTTACTACCTAGAACTTGTAAACTGGAAACACTTGCTTTTATGCTCTGAATAATTTTTAAGGATGCAATTTTACATTTCTCTGTACTGATTATATCCTCAAAAAAATTATTAATTTTTCTCTGCTCTAGTGTTTTTGTCTTTGCCTAAACTTTTTCCCTAATTCCCTTTGAAAGGCTCATTTGCAGATGCTTTCCTGTCACCTGGTATCACTCAAAACTTTACTACATTCATGTTCAACCCTGTTGACTCCATTCTACTCTCCTGGAGATCTGAGCAGGATGATATAAGCCCTGAAGTCAGTAGAACAACATAAAACTGTTTTGAGAGAAGAGCCAGATGGAGAGAGACATATGAATCCTGGGCATATGAGGACACACTTGTAGGATTGACCCAGAGGGGTTTCAAAATAGTTAATGTTGTCACTGGATTGAAAACTCTGTTTTATGCTAGTAACACATAAAGCTTTTCACTCGTCTGTGGTTGCCTGCAACTTATCAATAAGTATTTACCACACATTTTTCACATAAATGACCTCCATACTCTGAGTTCAGCATGCCCATTACTGCTTTGTGCTGCAAGATGTACGTGTCGTTTAACAAAAATATTGTTAGCAGCAACCTGAGAAATGTGTGATCACATCCTTTCTGTTTGGACAGTGTCCTTTTCTTGCTTTGTGCTGTAGAAGCTGATGGGGATACAGTTAGGATGACTGGTAAGGTTTTCCACTACTTACTTTGGAAAACTTTAATCTGTGATCTAGATTTTACCTCGTAATACTTTGGTTTTACAACTCTTTTCACCCACAAATCAAAGTCCCTGCTCCCACCAAGACAAAATCTGGTCCTCTCTTCTCTGTATTTATCTAATGCCAAATGGAAGAGTTTCATGAAAGGAAGAAGCCAAAACTCTGTACATCTTATCTAAGATGACATAACGCTTAGTAGAACTTAGCATTTCTCTTGTACACCCAAAGCAGTCAGGAGAAAAAGATTTTGCTTTCACCAAACTATCAGCTGAAAAATCAGGTGCTTCTGAAAGCATTTTTGATGGGAAAACACTTTCATACCAAGAATGAAACACAGGCTGGCCAGAGGTATGGGCCATCAGCATCCCCAGGACTGTCAGCTAGACATGGCAGAGCCTTGGGCTATAAATCCTTTATTTGGACAGCTTCCCCTATGACCAGTCCTCAGAGAAGCCATTTATTGTTTGCAGAGCAGCCCAGCAAGGCACTGTGAGGCAGAAGCAAGTTCTTACTGGTCCTCTTGAGGAAAGCCAGCAGTGTGACACTCCTTCCTTGCTTGGCCTGGGACAGCTCCTCTTCCTGATGCCAGGGACACATCTGCCTAAGGTGAATCCCAGTCAGATTGTGGAGCTGTGTCAGCCACCAAAGGATGTTTGTTGTGTACTGTCACCTCTCAGCAGGACCTCTCTGCTGCTGCTCTTCTCTCCTAGCCATGGGTGTGCAAGACATCAGGAGCGAGAGAGATTACCCAGCCTTTAACCTGGCAGTTCTTTGGGAGACAGAAGGGAACACACCTCTCAGCTCTTCTCTCCTTGTCCTCTTTCTGGGCACTGGAGAACACCGGCCACAGCTGATGTAATGAGGGTCTTTGAACTCAAAGCATTAATATTTCAGAGCCTGTCCTCCCCTGATAACATCTGTGACAGCTCTTACCAAGTGTTGCACAACAGTGTACAACTAAACATGCCAAAATCCATGAGGCAACAGATCACACATTTATAGAATGTTCAAAGGGAAAATATGATGTCAACTCTTCAAAGGCAGCCCAATTATATGCAGAAGAGATGGGATAAGGACTTTAAAGAGTTAATAAGACCATTTAGGATAATATTTTGGACTTCCCTGCATGAGCAGACAGCATATTTTCCCAGCATGTCAGTGACCTCCTCCTGCTTACACTTATCTATGGCTGCATGTAAGACTCTGCTCATGAGAGTTATCACTGGAGCCTTTAAAAAACCCATAAACCCAAACACCACATGGGAGATGGGACACTAAAAGAACAGGGTGAGGGAATTTCTTAACTGATTCGTCACTATGACCCTTTTGGTATGTCCTGGTGACATACAATAATAAAATTTGCACTGTGCTGTTTTATATAAGAGAAATGTATTGTTTGGGAAAGCTGCTGTGAGAACAGCTCTGAAAAGACAGAGAGCAGCATCCACAGGAGTGGTGCTGTGCCCAAGCTCACTGCAGGAAGAGTGACAGTCACCTCCTGCCTCTATTGGGTGCAGACAGCCTCCACCCAGTAACAAACCAGGTGCTTTTGAGGGACTGTCTGGGGTCAATTAATGGGGTAAAAATTAAGTAACTAAAGTAATGATCCAAGTACTATCAGACATGAATTATTTCAAGGCATACCTAAATGTGATGATTCAAGTTGGAAAGTCCTGGGTCCCACCACAGCAAAGAACAATGACAAACATCAGCTCTCCAAGGAGGAAGGACAACAGATGGGAGTTTATCATAGGATGATATTTACAAAAGTGCTTATACTATTTCAGAGAAGAATGCAAGAAAAATCTGGCCCCAGTTACTCTATATTTCCAAATCATCATTCAAACTCAGTTTAGCAGATTTTAAATTGTTTTACAGGATTTAACCACTATTATTCAACAACACCTCTGAATGGAAATAGCCCTTTAAAAGATTTGAAGATTTGCTTGCTTATAGGGAAACAATTCTCCCATTGCAAAATTCTACATATTGAGTAAATCACATTGTTTCGTGATTCATTTTGCAATTTGTCTGGATAACAGATACAAAAGACTTCCAGCTGACAACACACCTGGAGCTTCTCCTCTGCAACCCACGGTGGGTGGCAGCAGAGGCCTGGCAGACAGGGCAGAAGCAGCCTGAGTCACTGAGATGTTTATCTGCACAAGCAGATGTTGCAAAGGATGGCTTCTCATGTTGTTTTGTCCCATTTAAAAGGGAAAAAAAAAAAGTTTTCTTGTAACTAAAACAAAAGAGACAAAACTAGTTGAGAAATAAATTCTTGCTCAGCATCCTGTCCAAAAGTGTTCATGTACTCATAGCAATACGCATAATAGGCTCTGATTTGTTTGATGAGTAGAGCTTGTAGAGACTTGAAAGACATCACACCTTCTATGTAATGGCAAGTATTTGCCTTTAAGCTACTTGCTGTTTGATGCAGCCTACAAAGTATTCAGTCTTGAGAAGAAATGTTAGAGATGTCAATGACAGAAATTGTCTCAGTGGGGAGAAACCATCAGCAGTAGCCAGAGTGGCTGCTACCAGATGTACAAAATTATATCCAGGTCCTTACGGCACGGTATTGAGATTTTAATGGCAGCTGTTCCCAAGATATTCCTAATTCAGAACACCTGTTAGATAGAGACCTTAATTGAAGTCAGTATCCATCAAAGATGAAGTCTTTAAAATTCAACCTAGAGGAGCTGAACACTAAGAGGTAACTGTGATCTTATATGTGCTTTCATGCTTTAAAGGTTTTTTCCATTCAAATATTTTTGCTTTTTTTGCATTTTTGTACTTTCCATGTGATTTTTATTTTTTGTGGATTAGAAGTTTCCAAAACCGTGTGAAAAATAAAATAAAGAAATTTCCTACTGTAACTCCCCTTTGATGGAGTGCACAATTAAAGCCAGCACTACAGAACTCATATTATAAAAACCAATAGAAATATTAGTAGAAATAAAAAACATTAGCTACCAAGAATAAACAGAAATCCAAAAAGGAATTTTAAGTTTTCATTTAAAATATTTTTGTCAGTAAAAATCCATCAGAATACATTTCATCTTTCACAGATTTGGGTCAGTTAAATCCACTAGAGTAAAAAAGGACAAAAGAAATGTAATCTGATTTCACTAAACTTCTGTCTTTTAATGTGGATGTATAGTTTACACTAGTAGATTCATTCTTATCCCAGGATTGAACACATCTTATTCTTCTAAGTGTATAAAAATAATCAACTTCTCAGGAAAAACAACAAAAAAAAGGAACATAATTCCCTTGAAATTCTGTAGGGCAGCTGTCAGTACCTATGTATCCGGTGAACAGAGTTTTACTTCAAATAGTGCATTTGGAAAATTCTTTGTGGAAATGATGTTGTCACTGTGACTGAAGGGAAAAGGAGGTTTAAAATTATTTATATTCTGACTGTTCCTCTGGATTTTGGTATCACAAGTGCAATATAAGTTTAACTCATTTATAAGGGTAAAAGCTTTGGAGATTGCATTGTTGGGGGGTTTTGGTTTGTTTTTTTCCCCCTCTTTTTCCTCCTTAGAGGTTCATATTAAAGGTTTTGTTGTGAAAGGAATAAAAAGCAACTTCCAGTCTGTTGCTTGAGTATTTAGGACAGATGTGCTGCCAAAGTCCGACATACTTTTTTAACTGCTTACACATGCACTCCAGATGAGTTTGTTGGTGAAAGCTAGGTTTTATTCTTGGTCATATGGCTATAAATTAAAAATTAATAGTAAAAAGACAGCTCCCTCCTACATTTGCTTGTTAAATTAATCTACTAACTAAACTATCTTTCTTTCTTGCCTCTGTGTTTAAATTTGTCCACATAAGCTGAAAGTCCAAAAATGATGGAGATAAGGAAATACTAGGGAGGAGTTTCAGTTAAGACTCAGTCAAATTGGATTAGAGATCAACTGATGATAAACAATTTAAAAATGATTTTTTTGAAAAAGTATTTATTATTAAGCTGTCTCACAACTCCAGGATCCTTGTCATTTGACAATGCAAGAGACCTCAGGCTCTGCTCTTTCTAGAGCCACTGCAACCTTGAAAACCTTGTGCTAAGTACAAGAGGAGGAAAGTTTTCAAAAACTAAACCATGGGTAAAATTTATTTGTAGTGCAGTTCCACTTACTTGTCTGAAGTCAGCCTAGTAATGAATTTCAACAATTTACTTCACCCAGGGAATTTACTGAGCAAAACTGAACAGGTGGCTCTAAAAGAGGCCATGTAAGACAGGAAAGACCACACAGTATTGGAAACTCAACCATGGTCTCCTCAGCCTACGGTTTGCACATACCTGGTAACACAGAAATATCTCCTTGAAATTAGGTCTGGGAATATAGTCAAAACACAGTTGTAATTAATCCTCTGAACAATATGTGTAGAAATAGTGAATTCTATTCTACTTGAAGATTTTCACCAGTGTCCTTCAGACACATAGACCTGAGTTGAAACAGAAGTTGCATGCTTAAGACAAAAAGGGATTGTTCAAATTCTGTGAGATGTGCTGGCAGGAATTCATGTCTTGTCATCCTGAATTTATTAAATATGATGGATCCATGATGTGCTGTGATTTTTTTAAGACATGGTTCAGGAAAGCTGCTAGAGGCTGGTTTCATCTCTCCTCTACCTTGTGCTCTGAATTTAGAATATATCCCATCCTTTACATTGCTTTCAAGAACTCACAAGGCACAAAAAAAAAAAAAAAAAAAAGAAAATGGATTCAGAAAGAATTACATAGGATTTGCATGAGGGTAGCAAGAGAACAAGGCACAGACTCTCCCATCCTGAGGGAACATCTGATTCCTGTGTTGGCCCCATGAACAGTGGGTATGTGCACAGTTTTGGGGAACCAGAAACAGAAGTTATACCACAAAAAAGTGTAGAGTGGCAGAATAAAATACTGGAGCTTTATTCTTCAGGAACAGTTACATGCAACTATTGAAATGTCAGCTCTTTTCCAACTCTTAACCACCTATGACATTTAAGTTAAAATAAATAATATTGACGTCTTTTTAATGAAGTCACGATTAAACTATAATGAAAGGCTCAAAATTTACCAGCAGAATATATTTTTAAATGGGTCACCCACATCAAAGATGCCATATTCCATCACAGAGATAATATTTTAAAAATAACTTCCTGGATTCACATCCTTCCAACAAATGATTCAGGAGGGAAGAAAATTATAGAGTTCACTCTTGACAAGGGTAGAGCACTCATCTTTCTTGCAGTAAGACTGCTGTTTGAAGAACAGGTTAAATTGTGGAGGAGGACTGAGAAACAGGCAAGTCAGAAAAAAGAGAAAGCTTATTCCAAGAGGGTACATGTTTTAGATGCGTCAAAATCCAATGACTCATTAAGACAATAATTCAAATTAGAACCAGCTGGCAGTTTAAGAGTCCCCAGACCCTTATTCAGCAAAAGTTTTAAGTGTTTGCCTGGTTTGGGTCCCATCAAAGTCAATTAACAATCAAAGAGCAGTTCAGAAAACTTGAAACCTGAGAACAATTTTCCCTAATTTTTGAAGATTTCTGAGGCTTTGGTCTGGTGTTAGCTAGCTTGGTCCAGAGCAGAAGTTTTGTACAAGACCAAACTACAACTACATTTGATATAGCCTATGTATAAGCACAGCAGTGCAATACATAGGGTAAGGTTTTGACTCTGTGAATCATTCAGCTGAACTCTTGGTGACAAGAGCCACCATTCAGGTGCAAGAAATCCTTTCTGAGGAGACCAAATCACTGGAAAAGCTTCTTCCTTATCTATTTATGGATCAGCATTTCCCTTTTTGAAACCTTATTTCCCTTTTAAAATTTCTATATAATCCAGCTAATACAATTGTTTCAGATTATGCAGTTTATTTTGTTTCTATGACAACCTGAGGATGAGAGTTCCAGTGATTAATTACACATCCTGGAGCAGGATCTTAAACTTCTGGCATTGCCCAAGCTGGCCACATTACCATCGGTTCAGAACTTTTTTTTTGCATCAAAACAATGACCTTCCTCATTCCAGAGACAGCCAAAGCCCAGGAAGAGGAGAAGGCAAGCAGTTCTACAAAACTGCCCTCCAAAACTCCTAGTGTTAGTGTATAGCAGAAAGTCCCTAATAGAGCCCTTCATGAGAGCTTTCAAGTAAGTCACGAATTCTTTTCCCTGAACAGTTGCCAAGGACAAAATGCAAGACAGTCACAGAAAAACTAAAGTAGTTGCTGTCACTAGCAATAAACTCCAGAAACTTTAGTAGAAACTAAAAAGCTCTCATACTACTATAGAATAATAATTGGAATTCCCTTCTACTCTCTCAGACCAGGTAAAGTCCAATGCTTTGATGACCACTTCAGGTTCTATTATGGGCTTCAGACCTCATGAAGAAGGATTTGTGGTGATTTTCTGACAGTGCTAACTTGTCAGAAATTTAGATGTATCCTCTTGTTTTCTCAAGCAGTTTGGAAATATCCTTAGGAATGTAGCCATTTGTGTACTGAAAAGGTTTTATTGCTGCTTTTTTTGAGATATCTTGGTTTTGCCACAAAGTTGCTTTTCTGTTATATTCATTCCCCTGCTACATTCCAAACAGGGTTATTGGTTAATCTTTTTGATGCACACAGGTTGCCATCATCTCATAGTATGAGACAGTGGATGTAGCTTGTGGAACGTTGTATCATATATTCGGGAAATAAGTCACACTCCAAGCTCCTTAATGTATATTTCACTCAGAGAAATGTGTGCCTTATATCTTCTTTTACAAACTTAGGCAAGATTTGCAAATATTTTTATCAAAAGGAGAAAAACTTTTGAGAGAGGTAAAAATCCTTCTTGGCCTGTTTGTATTGATTGTCTGAGTGACAATCTGAAACCCGGCAAATTACTTGCTTTTCCATGGGACTGAGCTCCTTATTCTATTCTGAGACCAGTGAGCAAGAAAGAAAATAACCGTGCAGTATCCTTTAAGCCTTATCCAAACAAGAGTCAGGATTTTTTTTAAGTGACTAATGACTGTAGGTGCCTTGAGACTCCATAAAGAGGTCTGATTTCCAGGGCTTAAGGTGTTGCCTGAAAAGAGCAGCCTTGCTGGTGCCTCATGTTAGCCAACCGAGTACAGAGGCACCACAACTCACTAGATTTTTCCCTTATGTCAACTTCTACTGCAACCTACTGATGATGTTGAGTGTGAAACAACCTACAGCCTTCCTGCTTCAGAGACTCCTCCATGTTTCCTTTCCTACACAAGACTGAAACAGCTGTCCTGGTTGTTTGAATAAAAATTGCGTAATTCAATTTGTGAGATAGAGAAATTTTGGAGACTCATGACTTGAGATATTCTCTACTTCCAAAGCCCAAATGGGAAGAGAAGAAAATTAAGTACTTTGCCCCTTTAGATGTCTAAGATAACCTCCAAGTTGTAAAACAATCAACTCACGTGTTACAGAGACCTCAAGCAGACTGACTAAAGCAAAAACAACCAAGGTGCTAATTTCAGCAATCGATCTCCAGGCCAGGGTTCACTTCAAAGGATGCTCATGATCATTTGAGTGTTAACATTTCCAAACAACTAGTATAAAAAGAAATATCCTGTACTGGGTTAACTGACTTTTTTAAAGGAGTGTAATTCATTCCGATTGATATACCACGGAACATGTGTTAAAAATCAGACTCTATGCAGCATACAAGCTGTTACAATTAAAATAATGAAAGTCTACCCTCTAGGGTAAAAAAGAATACCCCTTTGCCAATGATACAAAACAGTGCAGCATTTAGAAGGAGAAAACTCCACTGTATTTTGAAATGCACCCCCAGACCACCTTCAAGAAAGAATCACTGCCCACTAAGATTTCACTTCCAGTGTACCCATCCCCTTGTGCCTTAGAGTTCTGTTCACAACCATTAAGCTGTAGATGGCTTAGGACATCACTGGGTGTGAGTAGTTTCACTGAAGATATTTCCAGGGGAGGACAGGGGATCAGAAGCATTGTGACTGGAAGCATTTACAGCATAAAAATTCATGTACATTGGCCAATGTAGCATGGTCTCCTGCTCTCTCTCTAACCGTAGAATCAGGATACCATGTGTTATAAGGGAAATAAAGGGAAATACAACGATGTCTGCAGTAGACTAGAGTCCACTTCTCTTGAGTAATACTGTAGCTTTAAATACAGCAATTATGTGTGAGTTAATCACTCATATTTTGACTATCTATATAGTTTATTTCACTTCTCATGGGCATGTGTACCTGGAAGAACAGAGAAAGGAGGCTGGGAAGACATTAAGGATGTTGTCCACTAGTAGGTCAGCATTTGTCCACCATTTTAAGCCAGTCTGCTTTTCTGCAGCTGAGCCTTCCATGCTAGAGAGTCTGTGCAGTCAGACCAGGGAACAGACACTGGGCTGTGTTCCTGTCAAACCCCACTGATAAGGGCATGTTTGCACTGGCCTGGGAGGAGGCCAGTTCTGTGGCCTCAGACTCAGTGACTACTCATCACTCAAAACTCTTGCCTCGAGCCAGTTCATATTTTCAGACACCTCAGGAAGTTATCACCTCTCAGGGAACCCAAAGTCTTCCAGGCTTGTGTGGAGTAATTAAGATCTCTGTTCAACTGCAATGTTAATTGTATGGTGCCCTCGTGCAGTGGCAAACCACAGGCTCACTTGCAAGACAGCTTGGCAAGTTATGTTTCAGCTGTCCACTAGCTGTGGGTTTCCAGCTAAGACAAAGTAACTGCCATATGAGCACTCAGTTCACTCCAGAAGAAAGTGGAACAATTTCAAATTCACAGGCCACTGAACTGACCCTGTTCTGCTCAGCTGTGTTCTTCTGACTGATAGCACAAATTCTATATGATAGGTTCACCGTGTAAAATTACTGCTGTCTCCATGTTGCTATGATTGGCCAGTCAGAACTTCCTTAAGCTGCTAGTCCCAAACAAACATTTTGGAACATGGTAGTGTTCAGTCTGAGCTTTTCTTCTCCATCTTAGCATGGGCTTGTTTTGGTCAATGGTATGTCAGGATTTCTGAATATTTCTTTTAAGGAATATTAAGGCAGATAGGTAAGCTTTGGACTTCTGAACAAGAAATTTATTTCTTAATCTGTGTTAAATTGCATCCACAGCCTGTTACAATATTTCATTGCTGACTGTCATTCAGGTGACTATCAGTTCCAATATGGCTGGTCATTGCAAACTCTAATCTTCTCCAGCCCCAGGGAGGATAAAGAGATCACAAAACTAATAATCTACTGGTTCCATCACAAATAGCCACAGCTGCAAATCCTTTGCAGACGGCCCATAAAGGCCCTGTGTGGCTCCAGTGGCCAAAAATCCATGCACATTTGGAGCTCCTGGAAGGAAATGACTCCTGATTGCCCACAAGAGGTTTTCCACATGAACCTGGTTCCCATAACACTCTTAGATGCAATGTCATGTCTGCACAGAAGTCTCTTCCCTTGCCACTTCCTCTAGATTCAATGGCAATACAAACTGCCATGTTTCCCTCTTAGAGCTACTCAAGGACTTCAGTTCCCTAATGTAAAGATTGTGATGGCATCTGTGAGAGTATCAGCTGGATGTTTGCTGCCAGATCTCATCCACTTGTGAAGAACCCTGCCTCACATACTTACTCTCATACAGCTTGTGCTCCATGAAACATTAAGAAAGGAAAAGAGAGTTTCTCTTGCCCATCTTTAAGCTGCACTGATGAGTTATACAAAGAACTCAGACTGTAATGAACATGCATTTCAAACTATGATCAATCCTGCTGCTCTGTTGCACAAAGAAACAACTGTCCCGCAAGCACAGGCAAGATGCACTTGGCACACGGGCTCTGCACACCAGGGGAGGAGAGCCCTTGCTGGCAGAATGCTGGTGTCACCCAGCAGACGAGTTTAATGCCTCCTGACAAAACCTTTCATTCACCAACAGCCAGCAAAAGAATCACAGAATCACAGAATATTTTGAGCTGGAAAGGACCCACAAGGATCATCAAGCAAGTACCTTTGCATCCTTTCCTAGGAATCCCATAGGTCTGGGATCAATGCACAAGGAAGATGAATTCAGGCCATAATGATTGTGTAATGAGTAATACAGACACAAAGGTCAGAGCAGACTTGAGAAAAAACATGTCCACCTATCAGAAGAGTCTATTAGGTTTTCCTGTCTGGCCATGCCCTTACTATTTTAACCACACAGAATTAATCCCAGATAAAATAAAAATGTTCAGTTGAAAACTGCAAATGAATGTAACTGAACTCAAGGTCCCTGTCCTTCTCCACTCTCATCTTCTTTTTCACTGTCATGTCTTTTCTTCTCCCTTCCTTCCTCCCTTCCCAGTCAGCATTTTTGAAGTTTATATCATACTCAACTCTGGCATTTCAGTAACGCACTTGGAAGTTGCTCCTAGAGGCCAAATTTTATTCTTCCATGTGAGTTATTTTTTGCTTCACTCTTGAACAGGCATTTCTTGGAAGGGCAAGTACTCACAGAACTGTAGCACACGGCAATCATGTAAATATTAATATTCACACAGCACTGAAGATTACAAGATAATTACAAACTATATAACCATGTAACTCAGAGTATGACAGTTATAGGACCAAATTTTGTCTTTCTTCCAGGCCTGACTTCTTGGAATATTTTTTCCCCCTAGTTTATGAGGAATTAATCATTTGGAACCTGATCCAAAAAGCTCTAGAGTCAATGTGAGTCTCCCATTGACTACAGCAGATTTTGGTCTTCGATTAAGTAAACTCGAGTCCTTGGCAGCTCAGACCTCAAGCACATTACAGGCCTCCTGGTACCCCATCCCTTGCTTGACAAAGCAAGTTCTCAGAAAACTTTCACACGAGATTCACTCTTGGAACAGATGAGGGGGTCAGGAAAAGCCTTTCATTTGGAGACAGCACATGTATGTCCTCAAGCACACTAGGTCATGTACCGCCAGAGCCTGTTTAGACCACATCTAAGGGTCAACTGCCTGGCTGGGCTCCCACCTGGTAACACCAGGCCAGGTCCTGACAGACAGTGACATTCACATCTCCCAGAGGAGCAGAGGATCTGTGGGGCTGTGCCATAGATAACTCTCCACAAAAAGAACATGGAGTGGGAACTGTGAAATATGGCTTGGCAGGCATAGAATCAGCAGAGTGTTTCCAGCTTCCCCCTCTCCTACCCAGCCAGCCACCACTTTGGATCAGACTTTGCTTTTCTGGTGGTAGCACCTATTTCTCTTTCTGGTTTGCACACAATTATGGAGTCAAACAAACAAATTACACATCTGAACACAGTCCTTTGTGGATTTAGTACCTATTGGCTTATGGGAGCTGTTTACATGCCAGCTCTGTTTGTACAGATTTATTGTTTTAACTGTTTTCCTTCTAGCTGTAGAGAGGCAGCAAACATTGTGATAAAGAGATGTCAATGGACAGGTTTTCTCTCACATGTTGTAGGAGTCCTTGACAGAATCCAATTGCCAACAGACTATATCCCTTACTGAAAAAATGAATGTGTTTTAGACTAGAAGAAGACTGACTGTGAATAGCAAACAAGTATTTAATATTGGGCGTTTTCTTTCTCTTAGAAACTGTGGAAAGTCAGTCCTAAGTTAATTATGTTCACAGGGAGGCATTTCAGAGATATTCACACAGCAAATGCATCACTCTGCTTGAACAGTGAGACCTAAAATAACATTTAAAGGCACTCTCCCTAAACCAAAAGAATCTACCTAGAATACGTTTTTACTGTATTTTCTGTGCAAACATGTTCAGTAAATCCCAGAAATGTTACAGTGAGTCTTTTGCAGCAAAAGTGTTTCTCAGGTAAATACATGTGCTTTAGGTGTTTATTACTATAGTATGTTCTGAAGCTGTCTCCATCCCATGTTTCTGGAAGACTGGGTTGAAACAGTTCTTATTTGTAGCTAGTATGTCACCATCACAATTTTGCATGGTATCCAAAAGAAAGCAATTCAGAGGGCGAATTTTAAACAGTCCACATTTCACAATGATTCAGTTATGCCATTTCTTCCTCTGTGCATACATATTAGGTGCCCTGGGGCTGAGGTTTCACAATACTACCACGTGCCAGCAGCTTATTCCCCACACCCTGTGTTTCTCCTCCCTGATCATTTGTATACCCCTCAGAACAAGCTGGCTCCTGTATAAGGCAATATTTCTTCAGTAATTAATGTTTGATTTCCAAATAGTTTGTGAAGCAGTTTGAATTATACATGTAAATAGATAATTTAAAAGCTTTTATTTAGTGTTAAAATACAAATTGTGAAGGCTTTCTCCTATCCACTTAGGCAACTTTGTATGTATCCATTGAAGGATGAATTCCAAAACATTACCACTGACTGGAATCTAATATGTGCTTTCTGTAGTCCTTTTAAAAGCTAATGTATCATTCATTTGCATGAGTTTTCACAAATAGCAGTCCCCCTCCAATCCCTGAAACTAAATACACAAAGCAGGCTGAACTGAATTTTGGCTTTAATGAGGTTAAAGAAAATTATTTACTGTTATTAATTTCTACCGCTTATTTGCATTTTTATTTGCATGTAAATGGTCACAATCCAAAATAATATATACTGATTGGTCAAGGCTAAGGGAAAAAGTGATGTGAATTCCCTCCATGCTCCAACTAATGCCTTGTGCCTGTGTCATGAAGCCACAGTGAGAGACAAGAGGTTGCTATGGAACAGGACAAGCTCTCTGATGCTTTCTCAGCAGTGCTGGAGCTGCAGAAACTGTGGTAGCCAGAGCTTTTAGGAAGTACTGGTTGAACTTCACATACATAAATTAAACACCGTAGGGACTTTTCTGTGGAGTGTCTGTAGCTACGTGTTCGTCTGAACAGCAATATGTCTACATTCCACAAAAAAAGAAATGGAAAAACTTCTATTCTAAATCTAAAAATTAGACTCCGTCCTTTCAAATAGTTTTTCCCATTCTTCTAAAAAAATGTGCTGCCATAAATATTCAGTGGAGCACGGCATGTTACCAGGTCATTTCTACAAACTTCTCGAAATGAGTAATTGAAGTCAGTCAATTCTAACAGCGAGAGATAAAATTCTTACTTCAACCAAGGAGAGAGATGTTACTTTCAAACTCCACAGTAGAGGACAAGACGGATACAACCTTGCAATTTGAAAACAAGTCACAACTTTACATCACATAAAGTCAGTCCCAGCTCCTGAATGAGACATCAGAACGTATGACAAAAAATATCAGAACGAGACCTGGGCAAAGAGGTATCAACGGACATTTTCACTGAATACTCAAAAAGTTGAAAAAAATAATAAAGTATCTCCCAGAATACACATAAAACCATGAGCCAACCAAGCTGTTTCTTTGTCTTGGTATCTTATGTGTATTAATATATACTATACACATTCAGCTAACAGTAAAATAATTTAATTTGAATGTGGATTTGGAAAGTGGATCTTAAAAAAAGTCATATATGCTCTTTCCAATTATTTTTATAATATTCAATGCAGCTGTCTTATGGTACCAGACAGGATGATCCAATGCCTCACCTCAAGGATGTTGCAGCAAATTTTCCAGCATGCTTGCATGAGGGCTCCGTCCTTCCATGTTCAAGACTGTCATAGAATCACTGGATGACACCCAGGTACAAAAAGAAAGCTTTCTGTTTATACCAGCTCTCAAACTGGTACAACACTACTTTTTCTATTGCATTGTCCCTTATCTTACTCAGCCTTTTACTTTCAGATGTCCTTTCATAAATCAATTGAAAATCAATTATCTCCAAATGCAGCCTGTAATTTATGAAAAACCTCACCATGGATCTTGTTTGACAGAAAAAAGATTCACTCCTAATTTGAGTAAAAGTGAATGCTAGAGCATCTTTCAAGGGTTAAATTTGGTGTGGCTAAGTGCGTCATAAGCTTTGTTTCTCCATGTGGTTGATTCTCCCCATGCCTAGTCTCAGTCATGAACTAGATATCATCATCATCATCACTGAGCCTGTTCATGGATTTAGAACAAGTGCATTGATTAATGTAGAAGTTGGCAGAAAATTCAAAGGCATGGAGGGTGAAAACTGAGGGTGAACCACAGAAACATAGAAAACTGCCATTCTGACACTAAAGAAAAGCACTAAGGCCACAGCTCCCATCTGAGCAATGTCAGGCCCATGGAGGACCCATCATTAATCTGGCTCTGCCTGGTGGTGAAAGGAATGACAGGGAAATAATCTCAGCAAGAGTCAGCTGATCCCTTCCTTCAATCAGGACCAAGCTGGCCCTGAAGAGTTCTCGCCAAGCAGCGGATGCAAAAGACAGAAAAACCCTGACAAGGTTTTTGGGGCAATGACAAGTCAGCCAAAACCCAAAAGATCCTGTTAGATATAAGCTTGCTGTGATTAGATTAAGTGTTCTCTTTCTGTAATTTCTTAGTTTACCTCTTTTATAAACATTTGTAACTTTGTTGCCTATATTGGATGCTGTAAGAACTTCTCCTGGCATACTTCCCAAAACTCTCCTTTAATTTAAACCAGGCTAAGGTAGCTGGGTAAGATCAAAGTGTTTTTCATCAAGACTGGTGAATTTAAAAACATGAGGATTAAGAAACTGTGCCATGTATCCAGCTCCCCAACTTACTTCAAGAGAGTCAAAGGGTAAAGGACCTGCCCTTACAGAAACTTCATGAGCTGACTGAAGACTTGGCCTTGCTAGGAAGGAGAAACAATCCTGTGAACATGGCCTCCCCTGGAACACAGCGAGGTGGTAGGAAGCAGTCCTGTGCACAAGGAACCTCCAGGATATACAGGTGATTTTTCTAAAGGAAAAGCATTTTTGTTTTAATGTTTTGTTTTAATGTGGCAGACAGCATTAAACAGTTTGGCAGACCTGCCACTCTCAGAAGTCATACAAATCTCTTCATTTGCAAAACAGCTCTGGAAAACCTACGTGCAGCTGAAATAAACCTGGAAGGGTTCTGAGTGTGCAAAACCTCTAGTTTCACAGTTTAGCCTCAAAATTAAGCCACTGCTGTGTTAGAGTGGCATTATACCTGTTTCAGCATAATGTTTTTTCTCTTAAGCTTTTCAAATAGAGTTTTAAAGTTAAAACTGCTTGTACAGTTGTGTTTAATCTGTATGTTGGATTCATGAGGATAGGTCCCCTCTTTTAGGAACAGCAAAATTCTTTGACCACAGCATTAGGTTTTAGGGTGCATTTAAGTCAGCATGCTCCATTTAAAGTAGGATTCACAAGACACTATCACAATCCAAACAAAGTTCATTGCTACTTATAATCTTCTTTTCATTTTAAGAACCAGTGGGGAATGAGGCTTGTGCTGGGTACCACATCAAGAGAACACCAGACTGGCTCCACAGAAGGAGCTTATTGAACAAACAGAGACTTGGTGGTGGGAAACACACAAGCCCTTGGAAAGCCCAATGAACACAAAGCACTCCGGGTAATGAGTGGGGGATTGGCCAGAAGGTTTAGGCAGTGAAAGGAAGAAAGATGCTGTAAAACACAGTAAGCAAAAGGATAAGAGTGGAGTGATACAGAGTTGAAGAAAAGGGAGCTGAACAAAAGGGAGTGGGAGAATGGACATAAACAGGCAAACAGTGTGGCTAGCTGGAGTCCAGGAAAAACTCTGTGGAGCTTCTGAATGCCAGAAGTCCTGGGTTGTGGCTGGCTACAGTCTCTGGCCAGTTCCTCTGCAGACTTCCCCGTGGGCCATACAGTGGAGTGGGGAGGATGAGGCACCTGGGCAGGGCTCTCCCCTGCACACCTCTGGGTTCAGAAGGTTGCTGGCAAGCTTCATCTCTCCCCTTCCTCTCCATGCAGCAGGCCCGGTTTTGGCTGCCTTCACAGCTGCAGCTGTTCCTACCAGCTGGAATCAACCGTCCTGGCCCTGTTCCAGCTCAAAAGCAATTACATTCTTGCAAGTGGATATTGCAACTTCCTGTCCTAAACAATCATGTACTGTTCCTCTGCACTTTTAACCAGCTGCTGCCTTCTACTCAGAGATGGCTGCAGGCACAGGGGTGGGGCCCTGGAAGAAAGGTGGTGGTGTATCAAGAGGAGATCATTCCTGTGTAGGTTCACCTGCAGCTTAGAAAGGTCAGGGAGTGCTTCCTGACAACTCTGGATGTCTGTATATAGGGCTCAATGCTTCAGCAATATATGAGTGTTGGAGATTAATATTACCTGGGCAGATTGGAGCAGAAGAGTGCTTCTTCTTGGCCCAAATCTCCCAGGAGAAATTTTCCTCTGTGCCTGAACTTCACAAAACAAGACATCTCCAAGAGCTTTGGCAAGAACTCCCTTGCCTTTGCCAAGCATTTAAAACCAGAGCCTGGCCCATAACCCCTGCAAAGGGGTTTTGTAAATTACTTTAGTTCAAAATTTGCTGAAGGCATTCGAATAGTAAGTGGGATTACTGTTCACAAACTAACATATCTACTTACATGTAGCTGGTCTTCTAGAACTGTTCCCCTCAATCTCCAGCTTCTACACTGTGTGCACATGAGGAGAAGAAGAGGAGGTGTATATATATATATATATATCTATATACCAGAGAAGAACCAGAATCTGCCCAGGCATACTGCTCCTTTCTATCTTTGTTACATGAGCAGTGTGGATCTGAAGTGATTATAATACTTTTTATTTCTGTAACCTTTCCCACACCTGAGCTTTTCAGAGACATGGATTAGTCAAGGTGCCCACCCCTCTGAGGAAGGTGTACTTTACATTTGTTAATGTAAGCACAACACAGAGTTGCACAGAGTGAGGCAAAGTACCTTGAAAGACAGAGTAAACACATGGGGAAGCTGGAAGCCAGGCTCCCAAGTAAAAGGCTGTGAGCAGGCTGTAAAAGGCCAGAAGGATTTTTGGGATGGAAATTCCCACTCAGACAGGCACCATCACTTGTAACAATCAGCAGATCCACACTGACTGGTCAGGACAGTTAAACCCCTTATTTTTTCTAAGAATAATTGACTGCACATTTGGGGAAGGAGGGCTTTTAAACATTGCTGATTCTTACCTCCTTGATTCCTAGTGCCTAAACCTTGATGTCTGTAGTCAATGGCCGGTTGATATGCCTGTAAATTACTTGTACCTGGTGGAAATACCAAATACTTTATGAACAGAATAGTCCCTTAACATGACTGAAAAAGCCTGATTGATATTTTCTGAAATTCTGAAATTGCAGCTAACACTATTTCCCATGCACTTTAATAGACCAATATTAACTGATGCACTGACAAAGGAAGCATTTTGGGAAAAAAAAAAATTAAATTGACAGTTATGTGATCTTTCCACCTAGTGTTTTAGATTTGTGATAGGCCCTGTCTTGGCTGACAGCCAGGCAGTCCTAAATATAGTGTAAAACCAAATATTTAAATGTAAGTCTGAACAGACAGGGTTTTTGGTTGGTTTTGGGTTTGGTTTTTCTTTTCTTTTTTAACACATTTCTTTCAAGTGCTACAAAGGCAGCTGCAGATGCAGAAATTGATAAATTTCTCCTCCAAAGGAAGTATTATATGCTCTGGATTCCCAAGGTAATGTTACAGGAGAGTAAGTACTGAAGTACTATGACATATGGATCTGAGTGCCATAATTTATAAAAATGTCTCAAAGTGTTGTACAGTACAGAAAAGCACTCAGATAAATCATAGAAACATATACACTAAGTATAGTATATTTTCAGCATGTGCTGTCTGCCAGTTTGTAACATATACACCCACACAGGGGAGAGCTAAAAAGAAGTACATTCAAAATTATTTATTACCTATTTGTATCACAAAGCTGTCTTTATCTGCATGTATCACTTAAATACTCTACTTTGCACAACTGTTACCACAATTATCTCTCCTGTATGACATTATCTGAGCAAGGCCACTAGAGAATGAAACAGGGCCACTGGAAAAAAAAAGCTTTAACCAGGATGTCTTACTGTTTTTCCATCTCATGTGGGATTCTAATTTTTTATGTTTTAATTTTGTCTCCAGTATTTCCCCCTGCTAGCTGTGTGCTGGGTAATCTCCAGCCTGTTTTGCAAATGGGAACACCTCACTTGTCCCTTCAATAAGCAATTCTAGTTCTTCCTGCAGCTCTGTGCACAGGCTCAGAACTGAGCCATCTGGTAGCAGAACTCAAACTTACCACACGGTAAGAAAATACTTCCTCGCACTAGTGAGTGAAAGAGTGGATCTCCAAGGGTCTGCAATAACCAAAATCAAATTGATCTCCAATTCTAAGTCAGGGCTAAGGAAATACTGACATGTAAAGACTGCTTATAAAGGATCCAGAAAATTCAGAATCAATTCCAGAATCATCACAGAAACTTCTTTGGTTTTTTGGGGGGTTTTTGGTTTTCTTTTTTTTTTTTGTTTTTGTTTTGGTTTTGGGGTTTTTTGTTTGTTTTTTTTTGTTGGTTTTTTTTTGGTTGGTTTTTTTTTGTTTGGGATTTTTTTTTCTCTAATTAGAAAGCTTTGGACTTTTTTAAACTTGAGAAATTAAAATTAACTAAAGAGAATGTTCTTCAATTCCTTTTATCACTGACTTCACACTCTAACACCACTTGCAACACCTGATAATATTATCACTCGGATTTTGAATCTATTCCCAGTCCTCCTCTCAACCTTCTTTCTCACATAAATCATCCTGGTCCCTTTTCTATCACTCAAATAGCATGTTTACTATCTTCATCTCATGCTCATCTTTTGCTTGCCTAATTAAAGTTTTCTCAGAGCTTGGAGTGTGATCTAGTCTAACTTTTTTTAGTTTTCTGAGTCCTGTTAATCAAAGAAAAATAATTATACTGTTATCACAAAAATTAAGACAATTGCCATAGTCATGAAAGGAATTCATTCCTTTTTTGCTATCATCTATGCCTTCCCTGTCCCTTGTTACACTGATTGAATGGTCACACTGATTGAAGAGCTTTGGATTTGTTTTTGCACTGGCACATCTCTTGCACTCAGTTACTGGATGCCCCATTCCCATGGGAATTTAGATTGTCTTTATTAATTGCCCATTAGTAACAACAGATCATGTTGATTAACAGTTTAAAGAAAACAAACAGACATCTCCAATTAGTTTTTAAAGCTTCTCTTTGAGTGTCATATTTAAGTAGTTCCACAGGGACTGCTCTTCAAAGTCTGGCCCAATTTGTTGATAAGAGTCTGCTACAACATACCAAGCACCCAGCTGAGCAGAAAATTATTTAGTGGGACTGTGAGCCCACCTGAATGGGCAGATGCTCTCTTCCTGTCTACTCTTGCAGGACATTTTATTTTTTCCCCACAAAATCTGAGAAGCATAAAAGAAGGTTTAGGATATGACCTTTTCCAGGGTTATGCAACTGTGTTAAAACTATTAAACAGCATCTAGGATCCCTATGCCTTATCATAAACCAGTAAATACTATATAACAGAAAAGGGATTTTTATAGCCATAGCTTTTACTCTGAGCTGTGAGTAAACAGCTTTTCAGGTTTGGAGAGGAAAGGTTTTACTCCAGACTCATTATTTTTCTGGTATTTTATGTTTCAAATATAAATTCTGGATGGTCCATTCCTGTTCCAAACCACCATCATGTGCAGGTTCTCAATCACTGCAGCTGAAAAACAGGAATGTTTTTTATTCACTAACACTTATAGAGTGATGCTGAGTGAATACCACTTTTTGACCCAATATCTGTGATCAGGCACAGGACAATGAAACTTCGTCACACACTGCTTTCCCCAGTAAAACCCCCTCTCTGCATATCTTAATAGCTTTGTTCTCAGAACTGAGACATTCCTTTTTACCATTTCTAACCCTTCTAAATGTACCTATGGACACATGTGCTACAGACACATGGTTTGCACACATGCTGCAACTTTTCTCTCTTCACCTGCCAGATTTAGCATGGATGAGGCTGATGGCCCATGCAGTCCAAGATTAACACGTGGCCAGATGGAGGCTTTAAAGGATAATGTCCCTGAACAGACTGAGGAAACGTCCACAGAATCACAGAATAATTCAGGCTGGACGGGACCTCTGGAGGTCACCTAGTCCATCCTGCTGCTCCAAGAGGGGCCAGTTTCAAATATAGATCAGATTTCTCAAGCCATTCCAGTCTCAAAATGAGCTGGTATCTGCCAGAAACCCAATAGTGACACTTCCCAGAAAAATAACCGTATATAGCATCTTTCCAGTAAATCAGCTACAGAACAAATAGGTTTAATTACAGCCACTGCACTTTCACTGTTGGGTAATTCCACAACAGAGAACAGCTCATTATACATGCATATTCCCCTACAGGAGAGAGGTAAGCAGCTCAGTTGGATAGAATTTATGGACAATCGATGGTTAAAAAGACTGGTACCCTAAAGTTACAGACTAGTCACGTATTAGCTTCCCATTGTCAAGATGCCCAAGTCACCCTTAGTCTGTCCCACCCCTGGAACACACAATAAGCCTTTCTTCTCTTCAGCCATTCGCTTTAAAGCTTGTCAGCATCAACTAAATCAACCCATGACATTATCTGTTGCAGCTTTTTTGCACATATAAAATCAAAGCAGAAGCCATCAGAAAGCAAAAATATTTTTCCATGTCTGGAGCACTGGAGGCCTCAGGTACAGGGAAGTGCTGTGTTGATACAGCTGTGATTCCCTTGGGAATCCCTTAAGCCATTCTGGGGGCTGGTATGTCTTCAACAAAACCTGGTAAGCTTCCACATCCTTATGCCACTTCCAGTCACCTTCCTACAAAAGACAAATCAAATAGCTTCCAGTTATGCAGCTTTTAAATTAGATAAGAAATAAACAGGAAAGATGCAGGAAAAAAAAAGAACTAATAAAATCATCACAGTGGTAGGAAAGAGTAATATATTTAGAAAAAAAGGTCCAAAATAAATTCTTTTTCTCACAAAGTCATAATCTCTTTGGGGAGATGGGCTGGAGATTTTCTATTATTGCTGTTGGACAGGAGAGAATAAGATTTTGCATTTTCCAAAGAGGCAGGAAAATGCAACATAAAAGTTGATTTCATTTTCAGGTTTCCAGAAAGGAAGATTACAAAGATTTGTCCTTTAGTTTCAAACAGCAGATTTCATTGGAGAGAAAAAAACAAAAAAACAAAACAAAACAAACCACCACACTAAAATTGCAGATCTTTTTACATCCAGTCTTCAAAAAATCCTTGGAAGTTATTTTTGTATGTGTGAAAATAAACCTGGAAGAAATTTAAAACAGGGTGATTACTTGAAAGAAGAGAAATGCCAGAGCAGATACCACTTACATTTTCAATGCAGAAATTAGGATTTGTTCCCTTTAAATTCCCTTACTAGCATTATTCTTCTTAGTATCACAGTACAAAGGGTTTAAGACAAAGCAGCACGCGGTGTTCACTAAATCCATGCATAAAACTGAGACCATAGACACTTGCATCCTAATTCCACTTTTATTATTCTCAATAAAATGGAATCTTTGAAAACCATGGAGGATCAGTGATGCTAAGAAATACATCTTCCAGCTGTTTTAATGACTGTATGACTAATGCACAGGTAAAGCGGTTAGAAAACTGAAAGCAGTTTAATTATATACAGACTAGTGATTGACAATAACACTCCAAACTCCTACTTATACCAAAAAAGGCATCAAACACCACTGAATCTCTGGGAGAAGCAAGGCAATCTGTGCAGTCTCCTCCAAGGGAAGCAGGATTCTGTCCATTAATCTGTCCCTCTCCCCCACGAGACTGAGACCTCTTAGGGACATTACACAGTGACAGAGACAGCAGCATCAGAAGGTCTGATATTCCCCCTTGATCTCAAGGACACACGATCACCTCAGGAAAACTTTTCCATTCCCTGTATACTCTGACCCCACAGATCTCCCCTCGCAGAGCAGTTTTGCACTAGGGCTTGGCTGAGCAAAGGGCAGATCTGCCTCCAGAGCGGAAGCTGGCACGCAGGCGGGCGGGGAGGGCAGCTCAGGTGAGGCAGGGGACAGGAAGGGCAGAGGACAGCACAAAGCCAGGCCACGCCAGGCTGCACAAGGTGGCCCAAAGTAGAAGTGCAACAAGCCCCCAGGGTAATATCAGCCCCTCATCAGTTTGACAACGTTGATTGTGCATGTTATTTGGATCACAGTACTCCAGTGGTATTGGTACATCAGCCACTGCAAAAAGCTCCCCAAGCAGCATGGAGAATTTAGAACACAGCTCTCATGAACTTCAATGAGAATGATGCATCTGCCTCCTGCGGTAGCTTTGAAGCACTTGGCCAAAAGTATTCTTAGCCCTACTGTCATGCATGTCCCCAAAGAGACAAAAAAAGAAGGTGCGAGCATGTGAGACCGGGAGCGGACGTGGTTGAGGAAGTGAGAGACCAAGCAGAGCCTGATCTGGGAACCCTGCAGAGACGGATCATGTCCCTCAGGCTTTATGTTGTTAACACTTGTTTGGAGGTAAAGAACAGGGCTTTTTCACCTAGCAGAATGAGGGAGCCAGTTTGGAGCACTGGGCTCCTGACATTGAGCTGCTTTCAGTAGCATTCCCAGATCATTGAAGTCAGCTCTGGTATCTCTACTTGACCCCGTGGACACAGAAATCAGAAGAAGCCGGCAGAGAAAATAGTACAGTGAAGAAACAAAGTGAAGACAGGTTTGCAAGAGCTGACTGTACAAATATTCCAAATCAAATTTCTTCTGCATTTGTAAATTGTGTTTTCAAAGCAAGTGATTGATTATGGAAAGGGAGAAAAACAGCTCCTAGACAGTTTAAGATAACTCCTTTTTACAACAGTACAGTTCAGTATCAAAGTATCATTCTTCCCATTGTGCACATAGATTTTCGCTCTGGTCTGTGTTGCAAAATCTTCAAATTCCCTCCCCAACTGCACCTGCATTCTTTACTTGTGTGTGGTCTCTTACATCACCATAATGCTTATATCATCTCCTGCTCCTAGCTCAGAAGGGCTGGAAAGCAATGGCTAGGGCACATTAATAACAAAAGGTATGTATCAGACTCCTCCTCAGGGGGTTAGAAAATACTTTCTTGGAAAAATAAGTCTTGCAATACTTGCATGTGACCAGCTTCCAATCCTTGTGAAGTCAAGCAGTCAGAGCTCTCTGTGATGAATAAGTAATACACAGGGAGCAGTTTCTGCACTTTGGAATAACCCTCTGTGCCTCATAAAGGCATTTCATGAAGAGAAAGCAAGAATTAAAATATTTTAGATACAGTTTATGTGGTCCCTAGAAATAAACAGATATCTGAAAGTTTGATGAAAACTCAGGATCAGTAACCTGATCTTGACCTATGCCAAGGAATTAATTAACCAACAATTTTTCTGCTCTTCTCTTCATTGCCTCTGCAAGGGCAAAATGCCAGTTCAAAGCCTGAATTTAACTAAGTATGGATGTTGCTATTGTATACTCCTTATCTGCTGCAACATCCCTTGGAGCCTGACAGTTTGAAATTACATTTTCATGTTGGAGCTGTATTTTCACAAATCCTGTAAGTTAAATGACTCTTAGAATAACAGAGAAGATAATACATTGCCAACTAGAGTTGATATTCTCTTTCATTATTTGTTTCTATAAATAGGTATGATCTTTTTTTTCTGGAACATAGTCTCATGTAGAGCAATACCTTTTCCTCAGATGGCATCAAGAGGCACAAAGTAAGCTTAAAGTTATCCACTCTCCTTACTCCACCTCCCTTCAAAGCTCTCACAAGAGACAGGGAAGATTAAAGGACATGTAATCATGCTGCTACACAGGAGTCCCAGCAATTCTGAACCTTGCAGGGATAAAACTGGAACTACAAAATATCCATTCCATTTGAGGAGCCATTCTTTCCTATTAGGTGTCCTTTATGTTTTGCCACCTTTCTGCACTTTCCCAAAATAAACTGTAAGATTACTAGATCCATACAGACTGAATGCACAGAGTTGGAGGATTTCCATGGCCTCCCTAAGGCCCAGGAGACTTTCAGCTTCAACAATTTTGTAACAACAGAGGTGATATGTTTTGGTGTTGGGGAATACATCTGGTGCAGCTAGCTGAGTTTGCAAGCTGCAGTTTGAGATGCAGATTGAGCTCTGGGTGGGAGCCTGAGGCAAGAGGCCATGAGCTACCAACAAAGGTGTTTAACAAGGGGCACAAGAAGCAGTGGCCAGCCAGGTGAATGGACACTTGGAGACACAGCAGGACAGTAGGACTCAGGAGAAGGACCAAGACTTGCACCCAGCCTGGACTGTGAGGGGATAAAAGCCCAGAGGTTCCTTTGTTGGGGGTCCCTCCTCAGCAGCACCAGCCTGGGCTGTTTCTGTGTTACTGTGCTATGAATAAATGGCTTTATGGAACGAAACACCTGAGACTCTGCCAGGGGAAATGTAGGGTGGAGCCAGCAGGGACACCTGGTCTGACTGGGTGGGATGTGCAGGAGCAGAGCAGGGACCCTTCGGGGCACTGGAGCCGCCCGTGCTGGAGGGGCTTCGGTCCCAGCAGTGAAAGTCTCTGACCTTGGGAGAGAGACTGCCAGGGCCTCGGGAATGGTCAAGCTAGGAAGTCCCCCTAACATTACAAAGAAATTAAATGAAATTATTATTCGAGATTTCTGTTTGATGGCATTTCATTCTTTAGGTTTCTAACATGGCTCATTTTCAAGATAGCAGTATAAACTCTCATTGCATCGTTCTTCAGCACCACAAACATTAAACATTCAGAAATCACAAATTACATCTTGACATCACGGCTGGCATCAATGAATCTTCGGTTCTTAGTATTGACCCCAAGAATGCCATTTCCAGTACCGTCTCCCTGACATGAAATAAAACCTCACTTTGAAAGAACAAAAACCACCTTTCAATTCTTCTGCAGGCTTGACTATGGAAAGTTTTCTGTGAGGCCTAAAACTAAATCTAGATAAATGAGCCTATAGTAACCCTCTAAAAACAAAAATGTTCTTCACAGGACAATAGAATCTGGAACACAGGCAATGAAAAATGAAAAATAAATCAAGTTTGATAGAATTCTTTATACAATCTTCAGAGCAGAGTCTGTCCCTTGATTTTGTATATTTGGTAGGTCTCAGTCAAAACCATGACAAACTGCAAGAACTGAGGCATATTCAAATGTAGACCAAAGATGGTTGAATACAAGGTTTCTGCCACTGAACTGTAAAAATCCAAGTAACCATTTATGTACCAGGATTAAGGAAAGAAAAACATGGAAATGAGATTCTTTCCAGTCAGTTGATTCAAACCAAAATGTGGTTAATTCATTACATTCATTAAATTAAATTTTGCATTACAAAATTCTAAAGAAAATAGCCAGTGTGGCAGTATGCAATACAAAATACAAGAGATTATTTTCAGAGATATTATAAAGGAATTGTGTGTGTATTGAGGTACGGTATTTTCATGGGAAAAAAAATTGAGTGTATAAAAATTAGACCTTACTTAATAGGCAATAGTCCTGCACTTTCTCACACCTGGTCTAAACCTCTCTTTGGAAGTTACCATCAATACAGCAGTTGGATCTGCACACTTCTGAAGTATCACATATGTTTAAATAATGCCTAGCCATTTCACAGTCTCTAAAACTTAGTGAAATGAACTTCACATTGATTAATTTAGGATATTATGAAATTTCCTTTTTGTGTTATCCTAGAAAATACAAAGGCAACTGGATAGAGTTACTTTTTGCTCTGTGTCCTCCACAAGCAGGCACAACTCACCAGCTCGTTGGAAGAGCAGGACATGCTGCCATGTATTGAGGAAGATTGCACCAAAGCTGTGCCTGAAAACCTCTTGGGATCATTCTATTAAAAAAAAAAAAAAAAACAATAAAAAAAAAAAAAGCAAAAACAGAAAATCAAACAAACCACACAAAAAATCACAAAGAAACTAAAAAAAACCAAACCAAAACAAAAAACAACCCAAAACAACTGACAGCCAAACAAGCTAACAAAAAACAGCAACAAAAACCCCAACAACAACAAAACCCCAAACCACTCTGATTTAAGTTCCTCAGTGGTTAAGGGCACCAGAACTACTGGAAGTGAGGAACTGCATTTTCAGTCTCACAGAAGCCACTGTCACTGTGGTAAATTCAGGTCAGGCACCCTGTGCATGATTTGAAGTTACTTTTGTCCTCCTTCCCAGACTGGCATTTGTTTAAGCTGATGGTAGCTGAGCTCAGGCAACAACAGGTAATTTTCAAATGCCAGCTGCAATTTCCTGAGCACAAGACCTGCATGAGAGACTTGGCAGAGTCAAAACTACCTTGTCCCACCATGGTTTGGCCTCACAGGTGTTGCAGTTCAGCTTTCAGAGCAATTGACCAGCAAGGTAGGCCTGTGAGCCAGCCTGATCTGATTTTTACACTTATTTTCTCCAACAGCTTAGCTCACTCATGGGTGTGACCAGATGAACAGACATTTACAAAACCATGAAGATCACTTATTAGTCTTCAGATGTATAACAACAGTTTCTAAATTACCTCTGATCTGCCCTGCACGGACAGACAGCCTTGTCACTGACTCTTCAAGCTACTTTAGCCAGAGCAGGTACTCTGACATCTTCACAAAGATAATGTTGTGATTTAGACATCAGCAGATAAGCATGGATTAGCTAACCTCGATAACCTGGAGTAATTTCATCACACACAAGCTTTTATTCACCCAAACGATCTTGAAAATCACTCCTAAAAAATGGAGACAGTGTTAATTATGAACTAAACCATAAAATCTGAAAACAGCTTGCACCTCTCAAGCATTCTGCCCTCAAAATAGGAAAGAATTTGGTGATAGGATGCATCTCCCAAACAGGAATATGCATCTCCCTTAGAGAGATTTCCATTGGTCCATCAGTTGTGCTTTATTCATAAAATCTCTCTCAAGGGAAAATAAAATTTGACTTCAGGTATTTCAAGGCTGCCTGGCTGCCAGACCTATTTAAATCATCTGTGCTGGTTGAGAAAACAAGTTCCAAATGTCCCGAGCAGTGAGCAGCCCTGTAAAAGCTGGAGCCAAGGACAACTACACTACTCTGTGTTTGCAATTTTTAAGCACTGCCACATCTCTCTTGCAGTCTGGAGCAGTGACCTGATCTTGGCTGCAGGGAACAAATACACCCAGGCTCGCAGTACGAGCACACACAGAAGCTAAGCTGTAGCAGGACAGGTGTCAGTGGCAGCAGTCCAAAACCCACAGCATTTCTTTGTGACTTTTGCTGATAGCTCAGAACAGCCATGCAAGCCCACAGGCTTCTGGAGGCAGTCCACACTAATCATACCAATCCTGCCTCAGCTGGAAAACAGCTGTACTCACAGCTTATTGGAGTACTCACAGCCACAGTGATTACACCAATAATATATAGCAATAATGCCAAGCCCAAGTTTTATACTTAGGAGAGGCTTTTTAGTAGAGCTCTTGCTGTTCCAGCCTCTTGCTAGGGGGTTAAAGGCCCAGAGCATCACCAGGACCTGAGCATGCTTAGCAGCTGGGTCACATCAGCCAGATGCCACAGTTAAAGGCAAGCAAGTACACTAGCTGCAGAAGACACGTGTTTTAGACAGCCATGGAGACACTGATGGTGAGTGGGTATTGAAAGAGGGATTTTAACCAGCAGAACTAGGGAAGAGACTATCTTTTAATCATGGTATCTGCACTGACAGGTTAAGACTTCCTCAAAAGACCTGCCAGTATTAACATATGCACTCATGCTGAAGGACAACTATTTAAACAAGTGCCTGAGAGTGCTTTTAAGAAATCAGCCAGAACTAATGTCAGCAAAAGGAGAACAATCTTTAAAACATTCTCAAAGCTTTATAATATGTCTTAAAATAGCATCCTTGCATATAGGAATGCCAGGAGATTAAGATCCAATATCTCATGATCTACTATGTCTAGGAACAAGTACTTTAATACTATTGGAAATGTGCCCTCTTGAATTTTTGACTGCATATTGTTTCCATCTCTAGCTGTAATGAGTGTCAAAGTTCCCTTTTCTAAAACATTATTGTTTGCCATACATGGGTATGATTTGGGTTTAGTAGGTTAGATTTTGACGAAAAACAGATTATTGGTTTGTGTTTGTTGGGTTTTTGTTTTAGTTTTAAGATGATAACTTTTAAAAGTAATGTAGACAACTGGCTATTAGCAAACAGCAAGCTGCTTCAAAAGTGCAATTTGTCACAGGACTCTCTAGCTCATGGGTGTGACTTACAAAGCTTTCCTAAAATGTGAGAGCATGTGGCAAAAATGGTTTTGCCACTCATTTGACAATCAACACAGCTCAAAAGTAAGTCTACTGTTTATGATTGATGGCATCACCCCAATGCAGGCAAGCAAGAATTTGCAGTGAAAAGCTCATCACAGATTCTGTTTATAACACTGTTAATCCTTTTACCCTCAGTTTTCCCACCTGAGTTAGTATGAAAATGTCAGTATGTCTGCCATGATTTTTTTACCAAGCACTGGTTCAGGAGCACTGTGTTGAATTCTGACACCCCCAACACAAGAAGGGTGTGGACCTGCTGGCACAAGTCCAGAGGAGGCCATGAAGATGACTGGAGGACTGGAGCACAGGCTGAGAGGGTTAGAGTTGTTCAGCTGGGAGAAAAGAAGGCACCAGGGTGACCACAGAACACCTTCTAGTACCTGTAAGAAAGCTGGTGAGAGACTTTTTACAAGGGCATGGAGTGATGGGACAAGGTAGAATGGATTCAACCTGAAAGAGTAGGTTTAGAATTAGACATTAGGAAGAAACTCTCACCCCTATGAGAGTGGTGAGGCACTGGCTCAGGCTGCCCAGAGAAATTGGGGATGTTTTGTCCCTGAAAGTGTTCAAAACAAGGCTGGATGAGTCTTTGAGCAACGTGGCCTAGTAAAGGTAATTCTCTTCCCTGCCTATGGGAAGAGAATTGGAAATGAATTATGTTTAAGGTCCCTTCCAACTCAAACTGCTTCATGATTTTGTGAATATTTTCAGATAAAAATCAGCAAATTCCCAGCTGTAGATCATGGAAATATTTTTTTCCTTGTGAAAAAAAGTATTTGCAAGAGAGATTTTTAAATCCAGTTTACTCCACCCAAGCTTTCCTTTGGATAAGCCAGATAGGATTTTCTTCAGTAATGTCTCTGGCTGTGCTTTCACACATTCATCCACACAGCCCACATAACCACTTCACAGGACTTCACAAAATAAGGACAACAAAATGAAACATCTTGTCTACTATTAACATGAGGACAGGTGGTTTCAAATAGCACTGTGGCCATCAAGGACCACAGGGCTAAAGAAGCCTCAAAGATCACTAAGAATGCCTTATACCATATTTTAGCATTGTTTCAGTCACATTATCTCTTGAAACTCAGCAATGATCTTCACCCATTCAGATGCACATTCCCAAATCCCAGCTCTGAAAGTCATTAAAGATACCATTTCAGTTTCCAGCATTTCCACTCATTGCTAACATCGAGAGAAGCTTATCCAGATGCAATATCCAAGTAATTATTTTCTGATTGCACCGGCATTTACCTAAACCCCCGCAGTTTTAATTTGACTTAACCCAAAGGGGAAGGTGCTATTAATTATCCAGCATAGCTACCTCCTTCAGTGGCACGCACTGACTCCCCCTCCCCAGTGGCTTGATATCTGTCCCACAGCTTGGCTGTTCCTTTATCCAGCTGGGAGGTGTACACCAGGACAAACAGTGCTAAACCAGGAGGTGCTGGAACGCAGTCCTTTATAACTGGAACGGCAAATATTTGGATGCCTCTCATATTCAGCCACTTTAGGCCATTCTGCCGCCATAAATGCAATTGGTCACCTCTCTGAAGGTTTCAGGGCAGTCCACTAATGGTTTTCATATGATTTCTTCTGCTAGCTTTGAGACATCAACACAGGCACAAGAAAACTTGGATTTAGTTCTTGTTGCTTTATCTTAAGCTGTCCTATGACAAATGTTATCAATGACATTCAAGCCTCTCTTACAGTCTTCAGTGGTTAAACTGAGATAGATAATAAAAAACATCTCCAGAGCTTCCATTAAGTGTAAGATCAGAGTCATGTCAGTTTTTTCCTAGCCCAGCAATCTGGAAAACACCCAGTAAGCCAACTGGAAATCAGGAGGATATTTAGGTTTTACTCACAGGTCATTTGCTGCTCTTTCCCTAGGACTCATGGTACTTCCCCTGCTTCAAATAATCAGTTTTGTTGGAATAACTCAGAATCCACACAGTTACAGATATTTGATTGCCCTTTTGCTCACCTTTCTACAGTGGGCAAATATCTCCAGGAAGTTAGCAAAACAGAGGGAGGAAGCAACCACACCTAAATTTGACAGAAATCTTAAAGATCTGTACACAAACATAGTTTTTAGCACAACTCCCAGCTAGACAGGGTAGGTTGAATTACCCCCTATTGTGTTGCATCAAAAAAATCAACAAATCAGAAGTTGGAAAGGGTACCAAGGCACAAGTAGACAATAATCAGATAATTTGCTACAAGCCACTAAAGGATCTAATTTCCATATCTGCATGAAATATGGCAAAAGCAATAATCATATTGACAGCTTATACCTCCTGACACATGGATACAGAAACACACAGATTATGTCAGCTGTGGCTAGGATGAGTGGAGACTGGTTGCCACAGGGAAGCTGTAGTTGGCTGGCCAAACTAAGAGAAAGAAAAAACAGTGAAGTGTTGAGGAAGGTGGACTGAGAGAGGAAGAGCTTGTTTAGCTAAGCCAGTGATTAGGTCAAGGCACCCTGACAGAGAGAAAAAGCCAGAAAGACATAATATATGCCACTCCTTAATGGAGTATGTGAGATTTTTAATGTGAAATCTATGCTTTTAACCTGACGGTTGTCAGAGGATACAAGACCAGTTTCTGAGAAAGGTTCTAGTGCATGTTTATATCAATCAGGTGTAAAGGTCCCTACTGGGTCAAATGCCATTCCTTTCTGTTGCTCCTGATATTGCCAACTGTTTTGGGCCTTTCCAGATGAGGAAGGAAAAGAAGGGAAGAAAGAACAGCAACTTGCAAAACATGTATTGCACAAATCCACTTCTTTACTAAGAGTGCGCTTAAAAGAGAAGAATATGAATCTGTCTTTGCAATCACATCACCTAATTAATAAATCATGTCAAAAGTCAGTTCCATCATTAAAGCAGTAGGAATGCTAGTTACTGAAAACACTGGACCTTCAGTAGTGTTGAAGCAGTTTTGTGCTGGCCAGCTAGTAAATGTCAGAAGGAAGGAAAATCGATTTTTATCGTATACCTAAAGTAAAAGCAAAACTGTGCAATTAACTTATATGTCTATTGACTACATAATGAAAAGTGCAATTATATATATTGCTTGCAAACCCTACCAATGGGAGCATATGGAGTCATGGGAAGCATCTGGGTGTATTTGAGTGTATGCTTTATCGAGAAAACAGCAGAGAGGTAATCAAGTTAGAATTAAATATAGTTATACCAGTTCACTTAGACAACACAATTCACTTCCAGAACACAAATAACAACTCATGAAGTGAATGAGATCATTAAAGCCAATATACTTAAAAAATTTATTTGCTGAAAGCATAGGACTGAAAGCTTTACTTAGAAATGAAAAATCTAATAAATTGGCAACAAAATGTAATATAGGAAGGAAATAAAAATAAATTCAGAACAGCAGGCTGGCTGCCACAGATAAGAAACAATAAAAGCTAGAAACTAATCCCTGATAACTGACAATTTACGGCACTGCAAAATACAAGTGACCACCCTCAGACTATTTTCATTTAGTGGAATGCTCAGAAGCTTCTTCTGAGAAAATTAACATTTTCAGAATTAATCATACCCATTTGGATCTGTGTTGACTTCAATAAGTATACTTATACACATTCACTGATAGGTATAATATTTTTTTCTTGTATTATTACAGTAGGATTTGGAATCTGTGTGTAAGAACAGGCTCCTGTTTTTGCTCCCCCTCTGCTAGATTCAACAGTTATTTGGATATCATAGCTTCCCAGAAAATTTTATGCTGAAAAAGTAACTTCCAGAATTTGATGCACTGGGATGAACATACAAAGATAAATATTCCAAGGAAAGGAAATTAAAAATCTAAGCTACTCAGATCCACTTTTTTTCAACTGTCCAAAATTTTGCTTTTTATATTCTTCTGAACTGCGTTCTTTAATTTATTTCTGCTTATATTAAATACATAATATAACACAAAGGAAGTGCAAAACTATACAGGTTCCAGACTCCCATGTATTTAAATGTATGCAGTAATCATTTCCCTAAATGCAGTCAAAAGTAATTCACAGCAATCACTTGACAAGATGGTAACAGAGAATAAGATAATTTGCATGGAAAGCATCAGGACTCTGCAGAACCAGCCAACTTTACTCCTACCAGTTGTAGAAGAAGCATCATCATACTAACAAAGGAGCAAGGCCATTATAGATCTCAAATTTCAGACAAAAAAAGCTGAACAAGAACCTTGCCAATGGTACATCTCCTGTTAACCATCCCCACTCACATCTGCCCTGTAAAAGGAATGAGGAGAATACTGATGTAGGTACAATACCACTACAGTGTAACTCTACTAAAAGACATTAGGTCACTAGCTTTACTAGGCTAAAACATTGATGTGCCTGCCCCATCTGGTCTTGTTTTTATTGTATATAAAAATTACATTTATGGGGCAGACCAGTAACTGGTGGTAAGGTTTAAGGGGGAGAAAAAAAGGCCTATTCCCTGGGGAATAATATTTACAGCAAGAAACTTAAATAAGCAACATAATTCAAACAGAAGAATACTGAATTTCCCTGTCTGGAAAATAGACTGAGCCTAACCTTCCTAACAAGGCATTTCTCCTCAGGAAGAGAATACTGACTGTCTCAAATTAGCCTGGAAAGAGATCCAGGCACTTCAGATAATTAACCCCAGGTTTCTTACTAAGAAGATTAGTCAGGGCTGAACACCAAAAAGGTGCCAGTGATCTAGTAGAAGATCTGTTCCACCTCTCAAGTCTCTCCTCATCTTTCAGCAAGTGTGGGAAAAGTCAATGATATGGAGTTGTTTTCTGCTTCCTGGGGAAAGGACCACTGCATCTTACACAAGCTCCAGAGGCAGCAAAAGTCTCCTGATTCAGTGGCCATGCCAGAGAAGTCCTCGCAGCCCTTGCAGGCTTCCAGAACTAGATGGGAGCAGAAAAAACTAGCAGGGAGGAAGAGGCAAAGCAAAGCTCTGCAAAGCACAAAAAGAGAAACCTTATAAGTCCTCAAAGCCTAAGTTAAAGTTTAGTCTCTCCTCAGAGGGAACAAGGAAATAGAGGCCATGAGATACAGGTTCTGCACTCTGATGTCATTTGTGAGGAGAAGCCAGCAAATCAAAGGCCATTCCTCAACTTTCCTCAGTCTTTCTTGTACACAGGAGATGCTTTTCATCCAACTAATTTTCTCCTCTTCTTAGCAGGGAAGTAAAAGGCTCTTCTTTCCACTTGTATGCATTAGCCCCCAATAGACAATCAAAATATGATTTTAATTTCTGCAGGGTTCTGTCCCCTGCATAGAGAAACAGCCACACAGCACAAATTACCTCGTGCCACCCCCTGACCCAGTGGGACACTCATACACTGTAGTTCTTGTGAGCCCAGGCATATCTCATTAGCAGATAATCAGCAAGCAACTCATTATGTAAAATATGAGCGTTTTATTACAAAAAAATAGATGGAATTCTGCAAAAGATACTTTTACCATATTTCATATGATTTATTGTGCTTTTGAACATCCGGCCTCATGATTTCGTGTTTCAAAGGATTGTTTTTATATAAATCAGCAGCTGAACAAATAAAGATTGCAAGAAAGTGTGATATTATCTGTATTTCAGCCCAGGATATGTAAATGCAAAGACTTGAAATTAAAATGTATGTCTTCTGCATAATTTTGAGGTCCACAAAGTAACAGGAAATAGATTTTGATGTGATTTATGCATAAGTAGATGCAAAACAAATCCAGCAAAATATAAAAATATTCTCAAAACCAATGAGAAGCATTTCTGTCCTGAGCAGAGGGATCTTGACTCAAGAGGGAGCTAAGTAGCTGGTTTTATAAGCAGAGCATTTCAATATTCTTACTTATTTTCATTTGAAAATTAAGAAATTGAATAAATGTTCTTATGCTTGCAATTGATCTTGTTGACATGAAGACAACTAGGAGTTTAGTTCCCCAGGTTATAACCCCTGACTAAATATCGATGGTGATTTCATTGAAAGATTTAAATGGAACACTTCAATTCAGCTGAATAGCCTTTTTCTATAAACTGTAGATTAGTGTTCAAGAACACTAGGTGTTCAAGGTGTTCACTTTCACCTCCTCTTTTCAGACAAGAATGAAGAGGATACTCAACTATTTTCCGAGCTAGTAAAGCAAAAGTGAACACAAGGACTAGTAACATCATGGAATCACAGATTGGCCTGGGTTGAAAGGAAGCTTAAAGATCATCTCCTACCCCACTGCTGTGTTCAGGGACACCTTTCACTAGACCAAGTTGCTCAGAGCTCCCTCCAGCCTGGCCTTGAATTCCAGGAGTGTCACTCAAGTATTCTTAATTTCCATTAGAAAAGTGTAATGGTATCTGATATATATATATATATTTTTATTGCAAATATAAATTTTCAAGAGATCAAAGGTAGATACTATGGCCTGATATTTTGCTGCATAGTTTGTTAAAATGCTTTTACTAGATAAAACTAGTTTTACTAGATTCAAATATGCATTAAAACAGCTCAAAATGAACCTAAAGAAGCCTTAGCAGGAGACACACTCTATCAAAATGTTGACAGATCCATCCAGGTGCAGCAGTGACAAAATTATGAGAAGCCAGATAAAGTAAGGAATGACTTTTAGAGAAAGATAATTTTATGCAATCCCCTATAGATTTTCTCTATAATTCTTTTTTAGGGGTTGGAATTTATAATTAGTGCTACCAAAGTACTGTGAAACCCCTACTGTAATTTTAAAAAAGCCTGAATCATAGGGGGGAACAAAAGTAACATGCCAAAAATACTTACTGTAGAAAATATTTTGAGCAAGAAAAGGAATGTGTTTATGTTTCTGTGCAGGCTGGCAGGGGTGCACCTGGCAGCTTAATTTCCTGCTGTAAACACTAGGAGAACTGTACCCAGCTTTCCCAAGAGGGCAGATGGGAGCCATTTATTTATTGTTTCTCCAATATAAAATTCAACTTCCTAAAAACAATTTTCAACTCTTGGTTATGTGCATAGCATCACTCCAGTCAAGCTTGTGTTTGTGACTTCGGGTACCCTTGAAAGTGTTGTGGGGCAGGGCCCAAAGATGGGGAAAGATGAGGGATTGGCTGTGCTCTGTGGCTAGTGGTGTGAGAGCCTGTGTGCCAGTCGCAGCACACAACCCCCCAGCTGGCCTTTGGTCTGCACCAAACACTTGGACAGAAGAGTCACCCCTCAGGATGACAGGACTGTATTCCCTGGCACTAGGACTCTTCCCACAGCCGAGAAGGGAACGCAGCACACCCACCGCTCCAGCCTTCCCAGTGTTTCTTGCTGTTCTGTGGCTAATAATCTCTCCTATTTATTTCAGAATAGGTGGAAGGGAAAGCAAAGACTATTCACAAAGTGTTATATAAAGCAAGGAAGAACATCTGCAGTCATTTTTCTGGAGGAAGGTTCCTCCCCATCCCTGGCTAATGACCACAAAGTTTGGACAAGGAAGGAGGGAGGGAAAAGCCTTATGGCCTTCTGGCACTTGCATTCCCCTTCTCGTCACCAAATTGTAAAACGGGAAACAGTTACACAAGATTTGTTCCTTTCACAAATAAGGAGGGTGCTGGAACTGATTTATTTATTTATGTTGTGCAGTAATGGTTTTGCTTTCTGAAGTGACAAGGAATGCTTGTATGAAGCAGACATATTGGTGAACCTTCATGTTTGACAGAGTCTACAAAACCAAACACATAAGCCCAAGCCTTGTCACCCCCACCCCTAAATTCAATGCATGTGACAAAGAAGCACTATACCAAAATCTGCGGAATTTATGTTCAGTTAATTGTATTAGAGTTTATTTACACATAATAATTTACAGCAGCAGGGAAGAGTCTTAGCTAACAAAAATGGGCATTGCTCCATTTCTAAATAAGAATTCTAACATAGCATGTAAAGAAAATTACTGTTAGCCAAGTAAGGGTTAAACTTCACTACCATGCCAGAAAGCCATCCAAGTTCATTCTGCTATAAACAAATTCTACTGCCAGTTAACAGGCATTATTACTGTAACTCTGAGAAAAGTTCTTAAATATCTATGTTTGCCATGAATGAATTGAATTATACATTAAAAGATCAGTGTCTTCCTTCAACTTGGCAAATGTTGATCAGGCATTTGCCAACTTAGAGCAACATGTCAAATATTAAGCTAGACAGCATTAAAACCATAAACCTCTTGGGTTATGAAAATAACACCTAGAAAATTCAAATGAACAAAAGTGGACTTTGAAGCATCATATGAAAAGCAGCAAGAAAAGAATTAACAGCAGATTTCTGCATTAGCTCTCCTTGTTTGATGCCTGATGACAAGCCACATACACTACTAAATTCTAAATTACAAAAACACTACATATGTGATTGGATCAGGGGAGAGCAAGGGGGGGGGGGCCTGTCCTGAGAGGCTGGAGATGAGCAGCTGCTGCCTGAGACAGGAAGCATGAGAAGCATGTCTTGGGCTCCGTGGTTTGAGAGCCAGTTTGCCTGGAGTGGGGAGAGGATGGTAAAAGCAACCCAGAAATCCAAACACAACCCCCTCACCAGCGTTTTCTCTTTCATAATTGTCCCGTTGGTTCTGGTGGGAAGGAGGAGGCAGAAAAAGCTGTAGAATATGTCCCTCTTCCACATCAGTGGGGAAATGTGCTGCACAGGGCAGCCAAGGTGCAACAGCCATTCCTGCTCAGGAGAAACACAGCAAAAGGGGAGCAGAGGACAAGCCAGCAGGATGACACCCATGCCATGTGGCAGTTGGATATTTAAGGTCCTTTATGCAGCAGCTACAGAATTGCTAATGGCTGCAGCTGTAGTGAAGGTTGTTTTTTATCTCTAATAATACCTGTGAGTTAAGTGGAGACTTAATTATTCAGCAGCCCAAATTCAGCCAAATCAAAACCTGACAAAAATAAAAATTTCCATTTTGGCATCTGAACATTCAAAATACTTTTTTCTTCACTGTTTTTGAATCATGAGCGGAAAATGACAGATGTGCGTTCACCCAGCAAAGCAAAAGCATACCAGAACTCCAAAGCCTGCTTTTTCAAACCATGAAGTAATCACTTAATTTTGTTTAAAAGTACACAGTTATTAAAGCTTAAAAAAACGAGGTCAGTTAGAACTAGACACGAGAATGTCTGCTGGTTTTAGAAAAAAACACAGTCATAAACATCATGACATAATCATATTAGAGGTACATATTGCCAATAACCCATAGACAGCCCAGGCTATGTCCTTAAAAGTTTGTAAACATGTGTGGTTTTATTTATTTATTTATTTATTTGACTTTAGACTTTGAGTTACTTTGGAACTGGTTTTAAATGTCACAGAACACCCAACCCACAGAAAAGAGGAAAAGATGTTATGTTTCTTCATTGTTTGTACTCTACAGAAGAGAGGAGACATTTCCCACATTGCTGCCTTAGAGGTATGATACACAAGTCCCTAACAGAAGTAGCCAGAAGAGCTGCATTACCTTCACAAAAAGAGCAATATAATTTAGTGAGCAAAATATTTTCAGCAAACATTTCCACTCTAATTTTGTTTATTTTGAGCAAATTACTCTTTTGGCAATAGTATTTCAATACCCACCTTTGGACCAGTAGAAGCTGACACTCATGCAAGCACATGGATATGCCTTCCTCTGCTCTCACTTCTGAAACAATTAAGCATCTCACTAATGAGAGAAGCAAAAGAGCAGAAAACCTCCCTACATTTAACTCTGAACTCAGGAAGCTTAGGAATTCCACATAAAGCGACATCTGAAGTCATAGACAGCCCAACAAGTCCTTTTCAATTTTCTTTTCCCAGAACGGGGCCTCCAAACACCCACCTGGCTACTCCAGCTTGAGGAGAGTGGTGATGGCTGCTTGGCATAAGACTTATCAAGCAAACACAAACTATCTCCTCACCTTTCTAAACATTGAAAAAATCAGCAGCCCGCCATGAAACTCACTCGGTACCACTTACTGAGTAGCCACGTCCCAATTAATCAACCCACAGGATTGATAGCAGCCTTCAGATTTATAACCTCCTCCCTGAGTTTTGACTTGCTTCAGTTTTTCAGCTGATCTGGTCAGCTGTCACATAGGAACTGCCAGTCTGACCCCAGCACACATCTCAGATCACTCATCACTGCATAGCTGCTGTACCCTTCAGCTGAGCTGTCCTGCTCTGCACAAATACAGGATTCAGGTTCTGCTGCTCTTCTCCAGGTGATGAAATTATCCACTGTTTCAAAAGAGCCAAAATGGGTCATATTCTAAGGCAGGTCGTTTGGGGAGAGCTCTGAACATGAGGCAATGTGAAGAAGAGGTGGAGAAAAGGGTTTTTTTCGTAGTGCTATTTCACAGCATTACCTATGATGGGACTGCCCATATTATGGACTACTTCTAAATAACCATCAGGCACCCAAGGAAGTGCCTTAGACCTGCCACAGCAACTGGCCCTTTGTTATGTTTCTACTACTGATTGTCCAACACATTTAACAACCACATTGCAAGGAAGCAAGGTGACACTCAGTCTTCAGGGGGCCTTCAGAGCAATCTAAAGGACAAGGGGAAATAAACCCATGCTACAGCTTAGCATTTGTGTACTTCCAGCTTTACCATCCAATATCCTCACAGCACATGTTTGAACCTGAACAGACAAAATCAAAAGGACAGAAGCAGGGCTAGCAAGAATGGGGAAGAAAAGGGAAATGATTGGTGGAAATTAGGTGGCTTTGAATAAGTTGCTGAGAGATAGAAGGCGTAAAATCAGCTGAGTAAACAAATTGCAAATGGAAGCCAGCAGGGAAACATTTGAACCCGGTACTATTACTCACAAGGTAATTCAAAATGTACTGTTTAAAATTCTTGTTTGCTATAACAAAATTCTTTCACTTGAATATCTTCAGGAAATTAAAAAAAAAAAAAAATGAAGAAGCGGAAAAAGCTAACTTACACCCCCAGTTTTTAAATCACAGATCATATTTGCAGACGTGTTCAACACTTTCCACATTCTACACATTCTAGCTAGGAAGTCAAACATGAGGCTATGAGGGAAGGGTATTATAAGCTTTAAAATCATTCTTCATATGTGCTTGAGGTGATTTATGTGACAGCTGTGCACTGAAGTCCACATACTCACTTAGAAAAATGCAACTTCCAGAACAATAAAATTAAATAATAGGAATTCAATTCAGGTTTTCCAGTTTCCTCTAGTGACCCTCCAACAAGAATGCTTGTCTGTAGACAACAAATTGAATTAGAACATTTACGGGAAGCAGTAGATGACCTGCCCCATTAAGTTATCTGACATTTGATTGTAATCTCTGACTGAAAGGGCTATTCATGGAATTTTGCTTTCGCTTTCTCTTGCTTAATCCTCTGAGGTATATTATACGTTCTTCCTATAGGAAGGTTATGCTACTAGAATTTCTTTGTGTGAAAGAAAGACAGCTGGCATTTGCCATCATTTAATTTTAATATTGTCTTCTCAGAGAAATCTTAATTTAAGGTGCAATTTTCTCACATGGAAGCATCAGATCCTGTATCGGCAGTCACCTACATAAAGCTCCATTTGTCAGCATCATTCTGCAGGGCGACTGCCAATATTTGATCTCTTCTTCGTTACATTCTCTATCAATATTCTCTAATATGATTAACTAGCATCTTAATCAGGCAATATGGAACTGAACTTCAACATGTTTTAATTTTATACAGTGTAAAAGACATTTGTAATAGTACTTTCCTAGCACATTATGTATAAGCAGCAATTCATTTGAACCAAGTCTGTAAAACAGGGCTGAACAACAGGGTACAGGTTGCTTTCAGACTTTGCGTTGAGCTGCAATATATTTCTCCTGATTTGTGTAACTCCGTAATGCGTTTGGAGCTTTTGTGTCAGACCTATAACCACGAGTTCTGTAGGACTGTGTCACCCAGATACCTATAAAACACGTACAGAAAAATAAAGACATGAGACTGGGGTTAGCACAGTACCTGCCTGTAACTAGAAAACACCCAGCATGACCTTATTGAAAAGGCAGAGTACTAAAACCTTCAGTGTGATTTAGTCTTTTATATTTTTTCCCCAAACTGGCAGCATCAGTCTTTCTAAAGAAAATCCTTGTCTGTCCATTATTTGATACTTCTTGTTTTCTGCTTCATCAAAGCAATAAAGAGTGAATTAATCTGATAACATTTCTAAGAATGTCATAGATTGTTCTTATGAATCTGACATGTCATTTGGCTTCAGGGACTGATTGAAGCACATACAGAAAAAAATAAAAACAAAAACACCAAACCCCAAAATAACTAAGGAATCTGTTCTACAATTTTATGCTGGCCAATATTCTGATAGAAACTTACACAGTAGAGTTTTATCAACAAATTAAAAGTGCTTCCTACATCAGGGCTTGGCATATTTGACACATTCTATACCCACCATTTTTGACGGTTATAATTGTCTCCTTGCTTCTCGTTAGCTATATATTTTTTAAAACTCTCAGCTTCAAGTTTTCTCACAGATTGATTTATTAGGCCACTTATTTTGCCTTTCCTTTTGCTACCCACAAATTGATTGCCTACAAAAGTAGCTTCTTCCTGGGAGAGTGGCTTTGGAGGCCCAGAAGTGTTATCACCACACCACATAGGGAGCAGGAGCCCCATTGACTCAGAAGCCCTTAAGCATCTCAAAGGAAGCCCAACATGACAAAATGAAGGCCTGTGATGTACTTCTCGGCTTGTTCAAAGAACAGCTGGTAGTGCTGTCAAAGGCTATTCAAGGATATCCACATCTCCAGACTGGCCAGACTACCATGTCTTAAGTAATTGATCCTATATCCATCAAAGAGTTTTGTTTCAGTACTTTGAAAGAATATTACACCTCAGGAGACAAATAGGTTTCTCTGCATCCTCATCATATCTCCTCCACAGCTAAAATTTCTGCAAATTTGTGCCTGTTCTGCACGGGCTTTCCCATGCAGAATGAAGTGAGTAGAATTTAGTGAGCCACCCTCAAAAACTTCATTGAGAGACCTGACAGAGGAATAGAAAGGCCTCTGTGTAGATCCCTGATGCTCCCTCCAGCTAAACCTTAAAGCAAATTCATCTATTAATTTTCAAAAATAAATTGATTTATTCACATGCCTGGGATTAACTAAGTGCTTAAAAAATTCATCAGGGTTAGGTACTTGAAGGATAGGGTTTTGAACTTTTTTTTGCAAAGCAAAGCTCAAAGCAGGCACTTTTCTCCCATAAATTTGCAATGTTTTCATATTAGAAAGACAAAAATATTTGGGCTTGCATTTCTAATTATTGTATAAATTTGGCACGAACTGCACTCAGAAAATCTGATACAATTGTTATTCATTATTCTAGGAATCCTAAATGCTGATGTAATGTAGCAATGTACAGGTTTTTTCATGGGGAGGGGATGTGAAAGGGGGAAGAGGGCTTAACCTTGCAATATTTAAAACCAAGGCTGACTTCTAGTTCTACAGGGAATTTAAAGGATGTCTTCGCTAAAAGCAGATGCGTACACACATGTGTTTACACATATGTTCACACACAGTCAAGCTTGCTATAGGACCTAAAGGAATAGGATTAAATTTGGATAAGAGTCACCCTATAATGGGGAACTGGTCACTCAGGCAGGAGTGTCAAAGGCACTGACTGTGGTCCAAACCACATGGCTGTGTTTGGCTGTCTGTGGAAACTGAAAAGATTAACTGTATTAGTCAAAAGGGTTCTCAGGTCAAGACAGATTAACCTTATGTAAATCCTAAAAGTAGAGGGCATCCTTTCCAGTTCAGTTACTGGGGAAGGTCTTAGAGCTGTTTTGTCATAGGATCACAGAGTGGTTTGGGTTGGAAGGGACATAAAGGTCTGCTGCAATGGGGAATTCTTGCAACAAGTACTAGTCAGCTATGCTAGTGGGAAGGAAATATGTAATGATATTTGGTAGATATTCAGAGATTTTTACTCTCCCAGCTGCGTGGACAAGGGACACCCCGGAACTACCCCAAAATCATGGGACTACCAGACTCCTCCCTGGGCATGGGAACACAAACCACCAGTGGGAAATAGGATCAGGGTACATGTGTCCGGGGACAGAGAGACCCTGTACATCCACCCCAGGGTCCCTCCCAGGACCTCATGGCGAGGCATCCCAATAAAGATCATCTCGTTCCAACTCTCCTGCTGTGGGCAGGGTTGACTTCCACTAGATCTGATTGCTCAATGACCCACTCAACCTGGCCTTGAACACTTCATCTCCTATTTCTCTGGTCAACCTGTGCCAGTTCCTCACCACCCTTACAGAGAAGAATTTTCTCCTACTATAAAATATAAACCTACGCTCTTTCTGTTTGAAGTCATTTTCCCTAACCTTATCACTCCACACCCTCATAAAAAGCCCCTCTCCAGCTGTTTTTTAGGACCCCTTCAGGTACCGGAAGATGTAGTTTGGTCTCCTCAGAGCTTTCTCCCAACTCTCTCAGCCTGTCCACATAGAAGTAGTCTAGTCCTGATCATCTCCATGGCCTCCTCTGCGTCCTTCTCATGCCAGGGACCCCAGAGCTGGATGCAGAGCTACAGGTGGGATCTCACCAGAGCAAAGTAGTGATTCACCTTCCTAATGGTCACACTGCTTTGGATGCAGTCCAGAGTACAGCTGGCTTTCTGGGCTGCAAACACACATTGCTGGGTGTCAATTCTACTCCTTAAACAGCAATTTCTTCTCTACTCCCATGTATCCTTCACTGAACTGACTGCATCTTTTAAAACTGTTCTCAATTTTTACTTGAATTTACACCTCAGCTATGACTAACAACAAAATCTCAGCTGGAAAATCTCAGTCTGGACAAAATAGCTCTCTGGATTTTCCTAGCTCCTTGGAAAAATTTTAAAGTTGGTGCATATGTGTCCATAACTGCATCATCATTGTTGATATGAACTGAAAGAGGTGAATTAGCAAGAGAACATTTTTTATGTTTTTGTGCGGCCAGTTAAATATGTGCCCATTCAAGGAAAACAAATATTAGGTCCCAGTGTTATGTTCTGAGAGTGCTTTAAAAGCTTACATCAACTTATTTCAGTTTTCACTCCCAAAAAATCAGTCTTAAAGTCTGCAGTTTGTACTGTATACACACATATAAAAGTTCTTACAAATGCTATCAAATATTGCAGCTTCTAAACAGTCAATGGTAACATGAATATTTGTATTTATCTCTGCTCTTCATAATGCATTCCTTCTCTGGAGATACTTGAGACTGCCTTCCAAACATCCCAGAAGCCAGATTTACAAGCACGGCTACAAAAGATGCACCTGCAAAATCAGTCTTTGCTGAGCTCTATAGCAATTCAGTTTTTACCAGCCTGGAGTGAGAAAGACAGTTCTGATTAGATACACAGATATGGATTTGTTCTGGAAGCCAAGGAGCCTTTATATACAACATCTTTTAGTATTTATGCAATACATGCTGAACAAACAAGTACTGAGTTCACTGGAGGGGAAGAATATGATAACAGACTCCTGGAAATGTTCTGTCAAATGCTGTATAAATTAAGGATTTTAGACTAAGGCCAAAAAGAGATGCCAGGGGAAGAAATTCAGAAGGAGCAGGTGCAAGTCAGAATTGACAGAAGAAATAAATTTACTACTTATACAACTAGAACTAACCAAACAACAAAAGCAGACGTGCTAAGATGATCCAAACTAGAAAAAAACCCAAACAACTATGGCCAAAGCCTTGACCAAGTATGCCTATAAACAGGCAGTACATGCTCTTGCTGTATTTTGTAGAAGGAACTTCACAGTAGAGATAACAAAAGGTGATATTTTCCCATTTGATGTTCACATTAAGCCTTCCTCCTGGAGATAAAATAGACCCTGCCTTCCCATTGATTTCTTTTGTATTTAAAGGCCCCATGCTAGGAATTTGCCTCTTTTTCTGTTTTTTTTTTTGGCATCATAACACATCCAGGAATTTCAATTTTCAGACTATTGTGCCAATTAGAATAATTTACACTAATCAGTAATTTCTGTAAAATTCATATAAAAGCTTGGAATACTTTGCTTTTCTAACTTGTCTCTTGAAATTTTCTGTTTCCAGCTCATGTCTGATGGTCTGAAAGTTCTGCTTCCCATTCCCAATGTCTGCCCTAGCATTTGGTACACCAGCTTCTGACATGGTCACACTGCCCAGCATCTGCCATGGACTGGGGTGACCATGCTACTGACCAAAAGAGTTGGAGGGAAATCTGGGCCACAACTTGACTGTGCACAAGCTTGCTACCAGACTTCAGCCAAACTGCAATTCTGTTCCTGACTATCAGCAGTGCCATCTGGAAAATGAAAACAAAGCTAGAAAAAAAATTATTCTTTTTCTACATTTCTTAAAGAAGCTCAAATATGTAACAGGAATGTATTTTTGCCTCCGATCCTAAAGAAGTTAAGAATACCAGCATCACTTAGGATTTTCCAGATGTAAGTTACAGTTCATACCTTAATATTGTATGTTTTGGAGTTGCTGGACACAGTTAGGTGTCTCCTTTTCCTCTATTCAGTCTGTGGTAGTCATGCTGGAAACTCCTCTAGGCAGCTAAACTGGCAGCTCCAAAAGACAATTATCTCCTTCTATGGAAAGTATCTGATAGTGACTATAGAGGGAGCCTAACTACTACCTATGCCTGAGTGCCTCACTTCTGTGTAGTTCTTAGGTGAGAACATGAAGCCACTTATAGCTCCTAAACACAGGTGGATGCACAACTTGAATCATAGGTCTTGGAAATGGAGAATAGGATATATATGATGATTTTCAGCAAAATAAAACAACAAAGATAAAGGAGAACGTAAGAATTCACAGTCAATTATGCTTTATGTAAAGTCTAACCAATCTGTCATAAAGCTGTTGCTAATAGTCAGTAGTAACTCAAAGTCTGTAGTAACTCAGAGTAAGCTGAGAACTGTAGTTGAAGACACACCCTGGTATTTAGGCAGAGACAGGTTTACACACCACAAGATTGTTCCTTTCAACAAAAGGATTTGGGCTACATTCATAGCAAGCAATGGGCATCAGCTGTAGACAGATATCAAAGTTTCTCTGAGTGAAGAAGGAATTTATTGGGGTGAGAGGATCTGGATTTTAAGCCTGACATCAAACAACTGCATAAATTGACCTTCTAAAACTGAAGTGAGTAGTGTATCACTGATTTATGATCATCCCATAGAGGATTAGGATTAAGCAGTTGTGCTGAAAATAAAGGTCTTGAACTATAACTTGCCAAAACATAGTTTGAGATCTGGGTGATCCTGTCATGATCCAAAATACAGGTCAAGCAAAATTCTCACTTGCATCACAGCAACTAATTTACAGCAGAACACACACTTTCTGAGGACTACTGGGGCAGCTCAGCCACTATAGGTACTTCAGATTAAATGGAGATTCAAGAGATGCATAACATCTCTAAGAGATGGAATCTCTTAGAGAACCTCTACCAGATTCTTTGTCAAATAGCTGCATCCCAACGACTGCAAGTTGCTGATCACAAGCAGCCTGTTATCATTTCCACCTGTACTGCCACAGGGTTATGCTCCTGAGGTACTCAGTCCTACTGATGAGGTCTCTGTCTCAGTAATAAACTTGGCTCAGAATGGCTTTCAGTATAAAATGGCACTGTCTCTTAAAATCAAGAAAAGGGCAGCCAATTTCTCAATAACTGGCAGAAGGGTTGAGATAAAAGAGAATTAAGTCCCTGACCCCTTGAAATTTCCAGTTCAACATCCCCCAGAGATCATCTGTGAAATGTTGCCACCTTGCTACACTGAATGTATTCATGGTCCCACAAGGCTACCCATATTTCTGCAGCACAGCTGGTAAACTCCATGGCTGAAACAAAGATTATTTTCTAATATAAATAAAACAATATTCTAGAACTCTCTCCAGGGCTATTTAGATTTCCTCTGCTCAATTAGTTTTGGCTTTGGACGATTACAATAAAAATACATGTTAACTATGGTTCTCCTACTTTCTCAACCATGGGAATTCTGGGGAATACAAATGGTAATGGGGAAAAATGTTATTTAAAATTCTTCATATACCTACATACATACAACATTCAAAGTAACTTTTAATATATTTTATATTACATACTGGTCTATCTATTGAGATATATATTAATAAATTCTACAATAAACCAAAGACACAGTCATTTGAAATCTTCCTCACCACAATGTCCCTGATACTCAAAAGTCCCTGGCATGCCTGTTCCATGCCTGAGACAACAGCTCCACCAGAAATTCCTCAGTTGTGCCAGGCTAGATCAATGGGCTACATCTGTAACAGCAATGAAAAGTTCCATGCTCTAAGCTGAGACCAGCTAACATGTAATGACACAAATAAGTTTGCTATCAAACTCATTGCCACTGGAGTTAGCTTACTCTTGTACAAACTGCCAAGCTACTCAGAGTTTGGGAGATGTAACACAGGTAAGAGTCATACCTGGGGCCATTCTAACAATTTAACAATATAGAAGATCAGTGTCCAGTGCCCAGCACTCTTTAATCTTCTACAAAAAACAACAGCTGGAAGATCTCACAGAAATGTCAAATCTATACCACTGACATTCTATTCATTGAACTTCTGCAGCAGTATCAACTCTTCATTGTCATTACTCCAGTTTGATTGTCAAAATAAAATCTGATTTTCTGTATCCCTGCAACTGGTGCATTCCCTGGCCTGAGCCCCACTAAAATAGCTCTCTGGTTTCAACCCAGGTGAATTGAATGCCTAGAGCAAAGTAGGAACTCCTGGACTCCAACCCTATTCACATATGTAAGCTTCCAATTTCTGTAATGGAGACTTGGTCCTTTCTTTGGTGCCCAGGCCAAACCAGAACCCACCACCACCACACCCTGGCTAAGGTACATATCCCAAGGCTTCTTTTGTACAGTTCCTTTTTCCTTTCTGGCAGTCAGATGCAGAGAACTTCTAACAACAGTTTTAGAGCTGGAAAACAGCAGATGAAAAAGAACCCGAAGTGTTGAACTATGAATAAGATCCAGTCCAGGTCTCATATTGATGCCGGCAGGTGTTGGTCTTTCTTCTGTCCCACTACAAGGAAGAACTGAAGTTCCATTCCTAGAAGCCCTCTAAATCTTTTCCTCTTAATGTCAGTTCCTCTGCAAGCAGAAAAATTGTTACACGCATGCAGACAGCCAAATCTGAGAGTCTTTCACTGCCTGGACTTCCTTTGGAAGGGCATGGCACTGGGAAGTGGGATCTGAGATCATGCAGTCAGGCTTCTGATGTTGGGCAATGTGTGTAGCCATGACACAGCTGCCCAACTGCGCACATGACATGCAGAGCCTGGCTCAGACACAGAACACCTGAAAATGGGCTCTTTGTCCTGGAACGACAGCAGCACACCCTAATTCAGACTCACCCAGGTGAGTGAGGAAGCCATGACTGCAAAGAAATTATGTAGTGCTTGAAAGGGGGTGCAGATTAATTGGGGTTTTTCCCATTAGAACTGGGCAATGTATTTTGCTGCCATGCACCAGATGATCTTTATAGAAAAGACTTCAGAGATCTGTGGTAACAGATATCCCAAGATACCAGACTATGAGCACTACAACACAAAACTGTGCTGCCTGTTGGCAGTGAGCAGTGAGTACTTGAATCTGTTTTCAAGAAGCAAACCAGAGATTAAATCAGCTGCAGGCTCTGGAGAACTGCAAGTAAGAAAAAGCTTCACAAATACAGTCCATGAATAGATAAGCACCCAGAAGTCAAGAGCAATCCATTCACCACTAAGAAAGGCATCCCAGGAACATTAACTTCCTGAGAAAATTAAATACTGTCAATATTTTTGGCACATACTAGAAAGCTAAATATATTTCCTTAACTGCAACAATTATTTAACACAGTAGGTTATACAAACAGATGAAAATTTCATAACTTGTATCTTTGCTTTCAGAAATGTTCCAGTATAATGGAATAACTTCCTTGCCAATGCACAGGGTTTTAAGGAAACTGCATTGCTTTTAACCACTTCAGCAACCTAACAATGCTGTGCCATATGTACAGGAAAGGCAACATTTCCTGTTAAGGCCATTTAAGTGCAATTTATTTCTGTACAATGCTGAATATTGTAGGAATAGATTCAGAGGAGTGCAAATGCAATACTAGCAGTGCAGAGACATTACTTGCTACACTAAACTACATTTAACTACAGACAAAAATCCTCCTGAAGTCAGAATCAATCCCGTCAACATCAGAAGGGAGTCTAGTGCATCTGGAGCCCTTTCTTTGCATTTAAAAGAGAACTAATTAAAGAAATATAAAAAAATCAGATGAGACCTTACATTTACTAATAATGCTTGATTCACTCCTGATATATTTCCTCCAAATTGTATGTCAACCTGAGCAGGAAAAATCCCAGAAATAATACTTCAAGACACATTCAAGCTCTAAACCTCCCTGTGTCTCTGATTTTTCCACTATTAATGAAGATCTACTTAAGGAATGAATGCTCCCTTTATGTTGTAAACACTTGCAGTGTAACCAAGGCTGGTGACACTGTGTTGCACCAAGGTCTCAGCACTGGTAAATTCAAGGGTTAGCATGGTGAACTGCTTTTACTTCACTTCGTGAGCTGTACACTTGTGCATTCAACCTTCAAATGCTGTCTGCATTTACCTGCTTGATTGTGCCCTCCAGAGCAGAGAATGTTTGTCCAAAGCAGAGAGCTAAGTTGTGACTCGAATGAAGAAAAGTACTGAGGTAGAAACCCTAGTAGTTTCTACCTGAAGGTGAGAGAAAGCCCCCAAAAATTGCAACTTTACAGTATTTGATCCAACTTCAGTATGCAGTATACATCTTTTCAAACCTCTGCCACTCCTCTGTCCTTCAGGAAGAAGCAGCAATGATGGCAATGATGGAATCTTTAGCAACCAGAAAAGAAGGTTTGTATGTGAAGGGCTGCAAATCTTGTTCACCTTCTGAGAGGATGCATAAGGAATGCACCCAAAATGCTGTATATTTATGGCACTCTAGAGGTTTTGATGGCAGTCAAGGTTTTCTCCATTTTCTATTCCCTCTTTCACTTTTGGCAAAGAGCAGTAACTCTACTGCCAAAACAAGTCTCAACTCATAACCTATTGTCTGGAGAAAAAAAAAGGAGTAGTACAGTTGACAATAGCTTTTCTCCAATTCAGATATTCTGCTTTAGTTTCTGAAGAGCCAAGAAAGATGGTGATTTGGAGTGGTGAGATCCCTTTTATTCCCATGGAGATATTGACATTGATTTTAACACCTTACTGATTTATTCCTGAGGACATGAACCAATGAGAATTGCAGCTTTCTAAAAAAAAAACCAACCCCAAACCAAAAAAAAACCCCACAAAATAACCAAAGAAAACAAAAACTATGAAACAAAAAAACCTTTACCCTTAACATACTATTTTGATCGCAGAAGTTCAGTTCATTGTGTACTTTCACATGTTTTAGAAAGAAAAACTAAAAAAAAAATACAAGATATCATGAGTCAGAGGAAGAGACAAAGTATTAGTTGTCACAGGAAACCCACAGTGCTTCCTCTTTGCTGTTTCACTACTTTAAATCATTTTATGGCTCTCTTCCATACTAGGATTGTTCTTTTGGAAGTTCATTCTATTCCTAATTCCATCTTCAAATGCAGCTGGCTAATGTTGTGTGGATGTTCAGCTGTCTCCTCTGGGAGGGACTCCTCTCTCTAACCAAGTCATGAGAAAGTTTGACAGAAAGCCTGAAACAAAACATCTATTTTGTTACCATGATGGCTATGTGATGTTGTTTGTGACTACAACAAAGATGCAATTAGAGAATTAAGTGTGGATGCTCGCATTTCAACCTGTAAATAAATGAAAACAAATAACAGGGAGAATGTGTCCTGATTTAAGAAATGGAACTGTGCAAGAAAAAAAAGGATTATTGTAGACTTTCACTGAATTTCAAAGGGTCATGTTGCACAGAGCATGCCCGATGCATGTGCTACAAGGCACAGAGATTTCTAAGCCACCTTGTAAAGAGAAAGCTCACTGCCATCAGGCAACAGAAGTGAACAATGAAGAAAGAATTAAAAAAAAAAAAAAAGAAAAGAAAGGGTAATGTATATTTGGACCTTTTAAATATTTGCATTTCAGTTACTGATAATTCTTTGAGGCTCATGTTGACAAACAGTGTTTCAAAGCAAGTGATGTTTGCAAATTGACATTCCAGTCTCATTTTATAACCACTGGCCAACCCTCCTTAACCAGATCTTTAAGCTGGAAAAACTAAATTAATTCAACATTTAAAAACTGAAAATTCGTGTAAATAGGATAATATTTGCCTCTGCTGTGCTGTTCCTTTTCTATTTGTTCATCCCCCCATCACAAATTTTTAGGCAGTAAACTGTCTCTGTCTGCCTCTTTCTCTGCTTGCTCAGGGCATAGCACAATCTGAATTAACAATACATAAGAGTCTGCTTTTCAACATTTTAGACTGTATTTGACCTATATTTCACCAGGTTGTGCTTTGTATCAGAAGAACCCTTGTGAAAGCGGACAAGCAACACCAAGTTACGTTGTAATTCACAGCATCAGAAAATAACCATTCAATTCAGGCAGAGAGATAGAGTCATTGCTACTCTGTTCAAATGCCAAAAAACGGTGGACACCTAAGCCAAAAATGTTTAGAAATGTTTTGTGTTTGATCCTACCTACAAATTAAAATAAATTGGGATACATAACCAGGTTTTTGGCTTCCGTTAATCTAATACAGTCTGCTTGCATGGGAAAGAGAGAGACAGTAAATGGGAACAAGGTCAGTTGGATTTTACAGTCTATCCTCATGCTTCACTTGCATCCATTTCCAGAAATGTCTACATCCTTCTGGCTGTCTTAAATGCCTTACCAGTCCCTCAGGTGCTTCTCAGGTCTGTTTAAATACCACAACTGGAGCCGCAATCAATGAGATGGAAGACCAAAAATCAATACAACCAATGCTTCAAGATCACGATCAAAAATCAAAATTATGTAAAGCTAGTTAAGGCTTGACATTTATAGAGCAGAACTATGACCTTTTGATGGCAGGCTTTGGAACCCATCACATATGACTTTTCTTCATTGAAAAAAATATTGACTATACCCATTGACAACTAAACTATATAACAGTAATTGAAAATATTGTGCTTTTTATAGGTACTTTTTGTTTTCCCCAAGAGTGGAAAGAATTGAAGATCTTAAAAACTTATTTCATCAACATGGCTAATAGAAATGGTCAAATTAACGACGCACACTGTGTTGCTGTTACAGATGGTATTGTTGGGCAGGAAGTGTTTCATTGACAGAGTAAACTGATAAGCCTGTTTTTATTTAAGAAAAGAAATCAGTTAAGTCTAGTATGATTCACAACAGCAACAAAATACTTTAGATTTGTTTTCAAATCAGAAAACAGCTGAACATATTGTTCAATTAATCTGTGATGTTGGAAGTCCTAAAAACCCATCTTGTTCTCAAATATTCAGCTATTAGCTGTCTTCTGTAAAGAGTACATATAATCACAGAATCACAGAAACACAGCATATCCTGAGCTGGAAAGGACCCACAAGGATCATCAAAGTCCAGCTCCTTGCCCTGGACAGAACCCAAGAGTCACACCAGGAAGCTGCCTGAGAGCATTGTCCAAACACTTAACTCTGTTAGGCTTGGAGCTGTGACTACTTTTCTGGGGAGCCTGCTCCAATCCCCAACCTTCCTCTGGGTAGAGAACCTTTTCCTGATATCCAGCCTGTGCACACACCTCCCCTGACACAACTTCAGGCCACTCCCTCGGGCCCTGTCACTGTCATCACAGAGAAGAGATCAGTGCCTGCCCCTTTGCTACCGCTCATCAGGATGTTGTAGCCTGTGGTGAGTTCTCATTTCCTCCAGGCTGAAAAGAACAAGTGATCTCAGCCTCTCCCCAACAGCTTCCTTTCCAGACTCTTCACCATCCTTGTGGTCCTCCTTTGGATGTTCTCTAATAGTTTATTAGTTTAAAATAGGGTTTTTTTATTGTTGCACCCAAAACCACCCCCAGCACTCGAGGTGATACTGCCCCAGCACAGAACAGACCAGAGCAATCCCCTCCCTTGCCAGGCTGGAAATTATGTCTTTGATGCCCCCAGGACAGGGTTGGCCCTCCTGGCTGCCAGGGCGCTGCTGACTCCTGTTCAACTTGCCATCAACCAGGACCTGCAGGTCTCTTTCTGCAGTGCTGCTCTCCAGCTTCTCATTCCTCAGTCTGTCTGTACATCCAGGGTTGCCCCATCCCAGGTGCAGAATCCAGCGCTCCTCATTGTTGAGCTTCATGCAAGTGCTGATGGCCCATCTCTCTAATTTGTGAAGGTGTCTCTGCAGGGCCTTGCTTCCTTTGAGGGAGCTAACAGCTCCTCCCAGTTTTGTACCTTTTGTGAACTTGCTCAGTGTCCCTTCCAGTTCTGTGCCCAAGTCATTGATGAAGATGTTGAAGAGCACAGGACAGAGGATGGAGCCCTGTGGAACTCCACTGGTGACAGATGGCCAGTCTGATATCACCCCGTGCACTACAACTCTTTGTAGCCCACTCATGAGCCAGTTGCTCACCTACTGCATGACAGGTTTATCCAGCCAGAGCCTGGACATTTTGTCTGAAAGGACTCTGTGAGAGACAGTATCAAAACCACTGCTGAAATGCAAAAAGATTCCATCAACTGGTTTCCCTTAATCAACAAGGTGGGTTAGCCTGTCATGAAAGGAAAACAGGTTTAATAAGCAGGACTTTCCCCACATGGGTCGCATGGCTGTGACCCATTACTGTGCTGCCCTTCAGGTGTTTTCCAATACCTTCCAGAACAGTATTCTCCATAACTGCAGCCTTGCAGCCTAAGGTGGAGAAGTGAACATTCATGAAAACAAAAACATATCCATCTGAAAAGGACACTGAACAAAAAAGCAAGGTTTAATAGCAGCAGATCCAGCCACAGAATAACTTCCTGTGCACAAAAAAGTGAAGAAGTAAAGTAAAATTGCTTTCACTTCAGCTCCCCAGCCTTGATATGGAGACAACAAAGCCCATTTACTTTACATGCAGCTCTCCTAATTCTGAACATTAAAGGTCCCAGAGAGGCCTTCCAAGGACTTCCTTCTTTCTAACACAGAAAGGTTCACTTTCATCATGGTTCCTAGCTCTGTAACTGGAAATGCATGAAGAACTGCTAAGTTATGTATGCAGAGCTGCTAACGAGGCTGGGTGTTATAACAGCCTTTTGTAGTGAACATTTATGTTTGATATAGGACCCATGCTCACCAAGAAGATGGCATAAAAAAATAAAACACCTATAATAATTCACTATTTTGCATCTTCAAAGCATTGCATACATAAAAAAAGTTCACCCAGTGTAATTGATGCTGCTGTGTTTTTTTTTTTTGTTTTTCAGTAGAGAAAGCAGGAAATATCATTATTTATATTGTGATTTAGGATATGTATACAAGTTCCAGAGCCCTGAACATGCAGCATTTAAATTAATTCTCCATTAATTGCATATGGTAGAAAATACAGACTTTTGAGCTGGATTAAATGAATAAATAAATTAAAATAAACCCAGAAACTTGAGGAAGTTTCTGCTGTCATATTTCATGTATAATTTGGCTGCCTGTTCGGGCAGAGGAGGAAGCTTCAAATGAGGTCCTTGTACTGTGGCAATGAGGCTATGGTTTATCTTTACTTTGGACAGGGTGAGGACAGGGTGAGCCCTGCCCTAAAATAATCTCCAAGACAAACAAACTATCAAAACATAAATAAACAAACAAACTCTGCCCAGACAGTGGGCACATGGAATTCATATCCATGACAGTATATTAAAGTCAGTGGAATGCCAGCAAAGTCTCTGAAATTAATGGGAAAACTGGAGTTAGTGACAGCAGCCAAACCACACTTTTCTGCACCAACTGCAATGACAGTGCAAGATTTCCTTCCAGCCCAAGGTAACACAGCGGATAGTAAACAAATTTATTTTTCTTCAAAAAATAAACACCTGCAGAGGTTCACAATGCAAATATAAGTGTATTGGACAAGAACAGCTGTAATATGAAAGACAACCTCTTCCCTCCCTTTAGTACCCTTTCTCAGAGCCATTGTACTGCATGTACCCGTGGGCATTCAGACCCATACTCAAAGGACACCAAGCAAGCAAGATACAGGAAAGCCAGGGTGCATGTTTGAGACCTGTTTTGTACTTGCTACAGACCCTACTGTGGGAGAGGATCATGCCAAGCTCAGTGTCTCAAGGCTGCTACATGGCTCTATTTCCCTGGAAGGTCCTGCCAGTCTCATGTTTTAAATAAGCTTCCTACAACATTCATCATTGCCATGTCTCTTCCCTAAAAAGCTCAGGGCTGTAGCTGATACAGGCCTCTGAGCAGCAGATGGATTTCCACCTTCCAGTCCTCTGCCACTTCTCCCTTCACCTTGTAACAAGCAGAATAACCCAGCTGAAAAGCCATCCTGCCCTCAAAGCAATTCACTGTTGATACAGAAGATACTCCAGTCAGCTTCAGCCAGGACACAAATCTGCCCTTTGAAAACAGAGCCTCTTATTTTAGGAAATAGGAAGCTTCGTATGTCGCCTCTGCATTAGACGCTGCTTTATGGGATAGCAAAATACACCAATAACAAAAGGAAAACAAAGGATGATGTGGGCTCATAACTAAATGGAGAGGGGACCCTGGTAACAGAGGACAGAGACAAGGCAGAGTTATTGCATGACTTCTTTGCATCAGTCTTCACTGACAAGACCAGGCCTCAGAGATTTCCAACACAGGAGACCAAGGTAAAGGAATGTTAGCAGGAAGACTTTCCATTGGCCAAGGACATGGTCAGAGAACACATTTAAAAAGTTGACATCTACAAGTCCATGGGCCCTGACAGGATGCATCCACAAGTGCTGAGGCAACTGGCAGAAATCATAGCCAGAAGACTCTCAATCATCTTAGAAAGCTCATGGAGATCAGGAGGTGCCTGAGAACTAGAAGAAAACCTGGTCTTCAAAGTGGCAAGAAGGATGACACAGGAAACTACCAGTCAGTCAGCCTCATTTCAATCCCTGGAAAGGTAATGGAGCACCTCATTCTGGATACAATCTCTATCCACATGGAAGACAAGAAGCTGATCAGGAGTAGTCAGCATGGATTCACTAAAGGTAAGTCATATTTGACTTGCCTGATTGCCTTCTACCCTGAAAAAACTACCTGGATGGATGAGGGGAGAGCAGTGGATATTGTCTACCTCAACTTCAACAAGGCTTTTGGCACTGTCTCTCACAGCAACCTTGTAGGCAACCTCAGGAAGTGTGGACTGGATGAGTGGCCAGTGACATGGATTGAGAACTGGCAGAGTGTCAGACTCCAGAGAGGTGTAATCTCTGGAGTGGCACAAGGTCTAGTTAAAGGCCTGTCAATATTGGTGTCACCCAGGGTTCAATATTGGGCCTAGTCTCGTTTAACTTGTTCACCAATGGTGTGGAGGAAGGGGCAGATGCCTCCTCAGCATGTTCACTGATGATACAAAGTTGGGAGGAGTGGTCAAGACCCCAGAGGTCTCTGCAGCCTTTCAGAGGGACCACAACAGGCTGGAGAGATGGACAGAGATGAACCTGCTGAAATTCAACCAGGGAAAATGTAGGGTCTGAACCTGGAGAAGAATAGCATCGTGCAGACTGGGAGTCATTCTGTTGTGGAGAAGGACGTGGGGGTCCTGGTGGACAAAAAACTGTTCGTGAGTCAATTCTACCATGATGGGTTTTTGTTAGCTAATCCTTTCAGGAACATTTATACTGTGTGGATGGGTTTCCCTTCCCCTCCAGAGACATATGTGATGTACAGCAAGATTTTCCTGGATTAGTCAGAGGACAGAGCTAATAGTCAGCAGCTCAGGAGTTTCCATGCAATGAAGAAAATTGTCCAACCTCAAGGAGACTTTTTCAGTGCAATTAATTTATAGTGTTTCAGTTTTTTTCAGGTGATGTGGAACAAATACATAAAGACCATAAACCTATTTCACCTTCTGACAGTGCAGCCAACAAAGCAAACAGATTACTGATACTTGTCACTCTTGTTTTCTTTTGGAAACATTTCTAACTCTTATTTTCTCTGTGGAAGAACTCCTTAAAATCATCTTCACATGCAGAGTTGAAACACATCTGCAGTCCCACAAACAGTTCCTCACATTCCCAGCTTGCTCCATAACCAGCTGCAATCCAGATGCCATGTGACAGCATCAGTGTAAATTTGAGTCCAGACTATAAATTCTGCCTTCCCAAGAGCAGACATGCAGCTGTCTGCAGGATGCATGAGTGTCCTTGATGTCTCAGGACTAGCTCGCCAGTAAGCCAAGGACACCGAGGGATCCAGCGAGTGTCAGCACAGCCCAACCTGCCAGGGGAGGGAGCTAACATTATGGACAGGGTTATCATCTGGCAAGCAGTGTAGTGACACACCAGATCCAGACATTCCCTGGACACAGATGCCCCTGAGAGCACAGCCTGACCACTGTTGCTAGCCCAGGATGTGGTGTGTACACCAGGTGAGGCGGCAGAGAAGATACTGATGCTGTACTAAAGCTCTGAGATCTGTTTGAGCACAGCATGCTTCAGCCTCCTGCTTTCTCTAGACCTTCTTGAGTAGCATGGCTGGATCATGTATAGGCTTACAGTTCTTATATTCTTTAATCAAAGGGGTTTATTTAAGTTACAAAGACCAGACCTTCTGTACCTATCCTTAAGAGTGCCAATCCTGTATATATTAAGTCCAATAATATTAATGGCATCACAGACTGAGCTTGAGCATATTTGAACACTTGGTTATTTGGAAGACTTGGTCTCTTACTGCTCTGTATCTCACAAATACCTGGGAATCACAACAGCCATACCATCTTGTTCACTTCCATGGTGCAACAAGCTTAACTTCAATGGTTAATTTATTTAACCTTCACATTCAGTATACTTTTTTTTCTGTTACTAGTCAGAGAGAGAATTGACACAACTGGCTCCCTGCTTTTCTTTGGCCCACACTTGGTATTTCTCATAGTTCTGTTCCTTTCCACCAGCATGCATTAGTGCTATTACATAAAATTCAGAATGCTTCTCAGCTTTTCTAAGGCTGTAATATTTTTCTGTGTGCTCCATTAGAAATGCATTTCATTGCCTTGTTAGCGGAGATCAAATAATCTCACTTGTATCAGAAGAGTATAAAATGTTATCAGTCTGGCTATCTAAGACACAGTACTTCTGCTGTCCAATGTTATGTCTAATAAATGTACAGCTGCCTTATGTTGAAGCTTGCAGCAATTTAGTTTTTGAGAGCTGTTTTAGATTGACAATAACGAGTTTAGAAAGATGTTTTCAACTGTTCCCTGAAGTTGTTCAAACTGCCAAGATCAAATAAAACTCTGTCATAATATAGGCACGATAGATTAAACATGTTTTTTAGGTTTAAATATTTTTTCCAGCAGTGATGTAATCTACAAGCCAGAGCTATATGAAGACCATACACTGAAATATTCCCAACAGGAAACCAAAGCAAAATAAGCCAAAACTCACTGGAGCCTACTGCAATCTCACAGTCTTGAAACAAGTATTTCCCTCAGAAGTAAAATCACTATGCAATGGTGGTAGGGTTATTCTACTTTTTAGTTACAGCTGTGCTTCATTGCCTGTATAATTGTAGAACATAAAAAGGAAGGAAGCAGGGGAGGCATTAAAGTCTCTGCATGTTTTTGATGGGATCTTTTTCTGTCCCAAGCGTGGGAGGTGAGAAAACATCAGAACTTTGGGTGTAGTAAAGGCAGCTAGTGACACTCAACTGGATGTGAAAAGTCTTTTATGGGGAGTATGGAAATATGGCCAGGGCAAACTGGTTTATGGGCAGATGGGCAAAAATTTCTTGGAAAAAGTCCATGGCAGCAGAGTCATCCTTTAAAAATAGCACTAGGGGAGTTTAGTTTTCATTTTAGCATTAGCACCATCTCCATCCAGTTTGTCACTGCAGCAAAATCTCTGGGAATGCCAGCATCAGTGCATAGAAAGGTAAGAGGAGGTTTTCTGTACTTTTACAAAGTTTTCTCCTGGGTTTCTGAAACTTCTATGAGACCCCAAAGAGAAGAGGCTGCTTTTCTACAGAAGTATAATATCTGCTATATCACAAACATCAATTTATTGGACAGCAAATTAATACCTATGTTTCTCTGTCCACAGCATCACAAAGGGCTTCAAAGCTTCTCTGGGAAGCTCTTCTCTCCTATCTTTTGGTGAAGGACATTCAAGGTTTTTTGGCATGGGTGCATTTACTCCTGCTGTTTCTATTTCATATCCCACCATTATCACAAGTTTAGTAGATTTTGATTTATTATTATAATTTATTCAAGCAGTTTATAATACTAATCAAGTTGTTGTCTGAATAATATAGCTCATAATATAGTGCTTCATTTCTCCCATAGGGAAATTATGTTTATGTTGCCACTATATCTGTATGAACATGACCCTCTGCATCTCCCAGATCCCACCTAACAGTACCCAAATCCCTTTACCCATTTCAGCTGAATTTAACAGAAAGTTCAGCACCTGTCATCACAGAGGGAAAGAAAGAGAGATTTGCTACTACTGCCTCTGCTGATGGTAATACAAGGTGCTCTCATTCCTTATCCACTCAATCCTACTGAGCCCCTAACCAGGCATGAGCCCCTGAAGCAGCACAAGAGGTCCCTGACCCATCAGTCAGGGTGCTCTCAGGCCATAAAGATGGAGATGGGAGAGGGTCCTGAGGACATTTGTTTGTGATGAGGATCTGAGGGATTGTGGGGCTCAAAGAAGTAAAGGGCCAGAGCTGTGGGTACTGAAGGAGTGGGGAACTGGACAAAACTGAGAACATGCCAATAATGTTGTACGAAGCACACAAGGAGAGAGACAGATGTGGCAGGGAGAGGAAACCAGGGGTCCTGCAGGAGAGTCTGCATTCCATGGATGACATATCAGGAATCCATAGGTGCCCTCAATTTCTCTGTTCAAGGAACAACTTGTTACGATCATGCCTGATAGGATATTTGGTGTAAATCTGTTTACACTGGCACCATACCAAGTCTGTGGGTTTGATGGTATTCTCTGAATCCAAGGGTAGGCTGACCTTCTATGTCCCAGTTTCTCCTCTGTACAAATTCAGATGTACCAACAACAAAGTTTACGGGAAAAAGTTGGTCTTTTCAGTGAAACCAGAGATTCTAGTATAAAGGTTAGAAGTCACTTCAAAAGAAACACCTTCTTATATTTCTTAGAAATCTTGCCTTTTTACAACTAATACTACCTTCTCTTCATTTTTCTGGATATGTAAACAATTTTTTTTTTAAATTATAGAAACATTGAGGATTTAATCTCAAGTTTTATTTTAAAAGTTATGATTTTGTAAGCCTAGGTCAAAGGTTTTATTTTAAAATGGTTACTCTTGTCAATACTAAGAAGCAGTTGCTGGGGAGAGATTCTGTTCTCAGCTCTGCCAGAGATTCCTCATGGGACCAAGACATTTAAATTTCATGCTTTCTCAGTCTAATCCATCTGTAAAATGAATGTAATAGGCAACTTCATGAAGTTGTTGGGAAGCCTCTTTAATGCCTGACAAGCATTTAGATGTCATCCCACAGTTGCTTGTATAAGCAGAGTATGGTAATTTTAAGTGTTTTTTAATTCCTATTTCCTTTTCTCAGCCCAGTCTTGGGTTTGTGTCTTTTTGCTTCAGGCTTGTCACAAAATACTCTGACTTCATCCTGTGGAATCTGTTTTATTTGTGCTAGATAAGGACAAGAAATAGGTTTGTCTTTTATAGCAAAGATACATTACAATGTGTTTTCTAGGAATGTATCTGTTCCACAATTAACTTTTTTCTGGCATCTTACCAGATTTTAGTGCTGTAAAATTTGAAGAATCTGGAATCCACATTGTACATGTATACAAATTTCGTTTAATTAAATGGAAAATACACTGCATTGACTGTTTTTCTCTTAAAAACTGTTGCCAGTCCAAGTTTAAATAACCACATGAGAAATCAGTCTTGAGGTAGACTGAAAGCCAGACCCTGTACTTCAGAAACCATTTTCTGTAAAAATTCAACTCTGTATTAGCTACTGCAATTGACCCATCCTTATTAAATTAAATTTTAAATTAAAACCAAGCCATACAGCATAAGCATAGCTGAACGTAGTATAATTCTGAATTTTGATACCAAGAATAAAAGTAATTTTCCTGTCATATTCAACACAAAAGCTATCCTGGCTAATGCTAAATCTGTGACAACCAGAGAAATCACAGAAAATATAAAGTTAATGCTGACATTTTCTTCTCAGTGCTTTTCAACACATCATTCTCCTAGGATATTATTCTTTGATTTCCATGAAAAGATTTCCAGGTGTCAGGGTGAAATGACCTAAAACATGCGGTAATAACAGCTTCTTACTTCTTTCCATGCAAGTCAGACTACAGGTTACAGCCATGAGCCTTATCAGAGGGAAAGGATCTTTGCCTGTTCAGAGCACAGCTGATATGGATTAGAACAGAGGACTGTGATTTAAAGTATTAATAAAGTGGTGGGAAGCATAGGCTGTTTCCTCCAGATCTGGGATTTCTACTCCCTTTAGAAGCAAAGCTAGTAATACACTTTACATTATTCACTCCTTGCACAATATGGTGACTTTAATGCATCCTATCTTAGGTCTCAAAAGTTATGTATTATCATATCTATTGTACAGTCACTTTAGATGTAATACAACTACTTGTGATTTTATTTGTTCTTTATGGTTTTGTATTGAGGCAAATGGAACAAGAGAGATCAATACTGAATACATCCTTTAGTATCCTTAAGGTACCACCTCCTTCACTATCAAGACATCAATGTCTATCTCCAAATTGCCCATATTACCAGCCAGCATGATTTGGTAACATTTCTAATGTCTCTGGAATATCCCCAGTTGTACATCTCACACAGAATGTAAGCACCAGCCAAATAACCCATTTTTCCTACCTCAGTTCACTGTATATTCTACATATTCTGGCAGAAGTTCTATAATAATAGGGCTTAACTGGTGTTCTAGGACCATTGTTGTAGTGCTAGGTTTAGTTTAGCAAGCTGCAGCTTTCTTTGGGAGCTCAGCAGGGCTGCTTAGGGCAGTGCGACCATTGCCGCCCTCCCGCAGTTCATTCCGGACGGCTCCATGGTTTTTGCTTGGGCAGCTCTCAGCTCTACAACCCAGTGACGGCAAAGGAGGTGAGAAGGGTCCCTCCACGAGGGTTTCAGAGGATCTTTAATCTTACACCTCATCCCAGCAATCCCCAGAGGCAGAGACCTCACGGTGTGGGCGCAGGGGTGTTTTGTCAGATCTCAGGGGCGGTCCATGGGCGGGTTTGGGGTACAGGGACCGATGGGGAGAGCCCGAGGGAGTGGCCAGGGCTAGGGGCAGGGAACAGGGGGAACTGTATGGGATAGGGAAGGCAATGGGTAAACAGATCGCCACAGATCATAATTACCAGCTAGTTCTTTGTTTTCATTCTGTATTTAAATTTCAGGTTTCTTTGGTACTGAAAGGTTATTTTCTGCTTCCGCAGCATGTAACATAAGGTCCTACTGATTGAATATCGATTCTAGATCTTGAAGCTTAGTAACACCAGACCCTACTCTGACATCCTCTAAGAAATGTCTCAGAACCATACAACACACTCGTGTTCACACTCAAATTACATACAGATGGGTACCTACATGCAAAATTTAAGCCTTCAGTCCTCTGTTTACCGTCTAAAAGTATCTCCTTTTGGCTGAAAAGGAAAGGCATTTTGCTGCAGCTAACACTGTTCAAGGGCACAAGCCATATCAACTACCATGCCTGAGTGGAGGAGAGATGCATGTCTGTACTGGCCTGTGTATGCTTAACCTTAAATTTTTCACCAAAATATCTCTTAAGTAAACTCATTTCTTTCTGCTGGCCACAAAGCTATAGCAATCATGATCTGTACTGTGCAGCTCAGTTCCTGCCACAGGCTTAAACCATGGTTTAAGATTTCATTAAGTGCTCTCTGCATTTTAAGGAAGAAAGAATCCTGTAAGCACCATTCCCAAAATGGCAGACTTCAAGCCAGAACCACCTTCTTATTTTTTCTTGGAAGCGTAAAGCTTTACAGTAGACCAAAGCACTCTATAACTGAAGCACAGGGATATAAATGAGCCAAATTCAAGGCCATGTAAGGTACAATTTGAGCAGAGATCTGAAGATTACTTCCAAGAAAATGCTTTAACTACCAGGCTAGTAAGCATTTCAAGGAATGTCATCTCCCCTGTTGAAGAGGTTGTGATACGAAACAAATAAGAACTGTACAAATACCTGATTTGGAATGGTTTGCTGAACTGAAAGACCCAAACTAAAGCTAAATAATATTTTTGCATAGATAATTAAATAATCACTGGAGCAAGAGCTTGAATATAGCAGTTCTTTATTTCAGACAGATCTCTGCTGACTGAGCTGTTGGCCAGAAGTGCAAATGCACTACACGTTCCTTCCCCTCCTCCTATTACAGCTGCACTTTATGTGAGAAAGTCCTGGCCACCCACCTACTTGCAGAAAAGGATTCATGGCTGTCAAAGCTAAGACGAAACAGAGGCACCTTCCTTCAGAATTAGCTGCCTCTTCGAGAGACAGAGTAGGACAAAGGTTTCCCACATCCTCAAGTCCTCTGGTCAATCCTTTGCTTAGTGTCCCAAGAAAGGATTCCTCTCCTTTTTCTATGCCTACATGAGGATTGCAAATTCTGTCATTTGGGACAACGACTAAAATACAGGAAGGTGAACCCAAACCCAAAGAGGTTGATGTGCCCTCAAAGAATTCCCACCAGTGCAAATTTCTGAACCTATTTTATTTTGGTTATGCATATAAATGAGAAAACTTTGACTGCTTCCAGACATTTTTGAGATTCATGCTGAATAAAGCTAAGTGTGTGAGATTAAATAATATTAACATGTGGATCCAATGCTCCATTTTGGCTAAGCATTATTAAATCAGAATATTTTATTACCAAATGGACACTGAGATTACAGAATTACTATGCATTCATAATATTATTTTGCAACACTATTATTCAAGCCACCCTTGCTTAATTAAATTCCTATTGGGGAAAAATAATAGGAAATAAAAACCAGACTAATGAATCAAGATAACCTGTTCTTTAACAGTTATCCTTTTCCTGTGTCAGCCAAAATCTCTAACCTAAGTTATGGACCTGTTATAGATCTTGCAAGCCCTTAATCAAAACCAAAAGGATTTGTGTGATATCAAAATTAAAATCCGACTGAAGGTAAGTAATGTCCATGTTTCTGTTGTTTTTCATTTAAAAAATATAACTGATTATCCAGAATTAATTGTAACAGGTGTTCCAAACAGAAAATATGTTTACTATTGATTTATGCATTTTTGCCCTGAACCATGAAAAATTCATATTTATAATGCAATATCACATTTGCTATCCATCAATTTTATTGCACATTGTTTCACACGCACTCAGCAGACCAGGCACTGCACAAGCCACAGTCAATGCCTCTACACTCATTTTTAAAGATCAGTTGGGAAGCAGGAGGACACTGTAGGGTCTCTAAATTGCATTCAAACACAGACCTACGGTCAGCCTATGGACTGCCTGCAAGCTGCCCATCTGAGGGCACTCAGCACCCAACTTGCACATAAAATCTGTCATTTTCCAGGGTGTTTCACATTTACCTTACCTTGCTTTCACTTGCTTTCAGTCTGGTCTTGGAAGTGGCTACAGCTACCCTGTAAAAACTGATCTGGAGCACCTTACAGAAGGATAACCTTAGCAATGAAAACATGATGGCATGGTGCTTGCTTCTGCAAGGACAAAGTGCACACACCCCCCGTGGCATGTTGGTGCAGCAGGGTTTGGGTGCAGATGTATGCATCTGCCTTTCCCAGAGTGCAGCAGCAGGGCCTATGACAGTTGTGACGGTGACTGGATCAGACGGAGTAACTGACTCAGGAGAGATGAGTAAACCAAAACCCCCAACACCCTGAGAAAAAAACTTCTACTTTTATCCAGCAAAACAAGCAAAAATGTCTTCCACGGGATGCATGTCATTTACAAGAGCAGGGAAACCTGCCTTAGAGTGGGTTTCAGTAGCAGTAAATTCATGCACATTACTGAAAGAAATACACCTGACTGCTGATTTTTTTTCCTCAAAGATACTAGACTGCAGCATTTCAATCTTTTTTCTAAAATATTTCTTTTTCTATATGAAAAAACATTGTTGAATTCTACATGAATTCATAAGTAATTTCCAGACAACAGAAATCCACAAATTTGATAAACATTTACCAGTCACTATACCATAGGACCCTAAAGCTCTTGAGAACCTCCCAAGAGGCATTCAGTTCTGTACATACTCAGGTTCTTACAGTGGCAGCCTGAACCTGATGTGCCCATGGATGAACCCTGTTCCACAGCACCAAAACAGATCAATGACTAAAACATCCAGTTCCCTCTCAGGTAACATGGCAAATACCCATGTGACCCACTGAAGAAACGAAAAAAAGCCTTGTTTGGGCAGTGAGACTCATGCTGAAGGTGTGAAAAGTTATAACCAAGTTCAACCAACTTTGTATATTTTTATCATATTGTGGTAAAATGGTGTGATCATATTACTGGGATATTTAACGCTGTTGCCTATTTGGAAGGGTAAAAATACTAATTTTCTAGAAAAAATACTGTTTTCAAATATGAAGAGATCTAAAATGATACCTTATCCCTTATTCATGAGAGACAGATGTTATTTTTGGCTTCACAATTTAATGAATACCATATTATGTTCTTTATAACCTTATACCAGAAATAACATAACTTCTAGCACTCATGAACTTCAAGCCATTATCAGTAAAAGCTTCTATTAACATCCAGAACTTCACTCAGTTCTCACTGCAAATGCCTTAAGCTGTCATCTACAGTCCCTATTATGGCAGGTTTTTTTACCCTGCAAAAGATATAATCCTTAGTAGTTAGTTGAGATTGAAATCTGCAATATTATTCCCATCATCTTTACTGTACTGAATTTACACGTTTGATAACTTACTGTATTTTTGTGTTTGTATTTTGGTTTATGACTTTCTAAAAGCAAAAATACTGCATCCTTTGAAAAATGCTGTCACACTTCAGTTTACTTTCACTGATTTGGAGCAATGCCTGCCAGTAAGTATGAGCTGAAACTAATTACCATCAGTACAAAATCTCCAAGCTGAACTGGGATGCTGACAAAAATGCAACCAGAAAATGAATAAAATATTTCTTGGGAAGCAGAGATCAGTTTCAGCAGCCAGTGACTACAATGAAAAATAAAACCCTGCATACAAACAGTTATTCTTAGCATTTAATTTTTGTATGGATAACTTTCTTCATAGAGTAAAGGTTGCAGCTAAAACTGCTTGGTTTAAGCCAACTACAAAAGATTTTGTGATGCCTGTGTCAGTGTGTACAATAGGATTTTCCCCACTGCATCTAATATAATGGCTTGAAACAAATAAGGCGGTTCTAAGAAACATCCTTAAAATCTAAAGTTTCAGGGATCTGTCTCAGCTTCATGTATGAAAATTCAGCAGTATATCTCCCAAAATGGTTAACCACAAAGCCATCCCGATCTTCCCAGGCCCAAAGTACAAATCAACAAAGTTCAGGAGGGCGTGGAAAAGGTAAAATACCCTTGCAGCATATCATAAACCCAGTCTGTGTGAACAGATCATCTTTGGAGGCAAGTGTGATAGTGTCCACATGATCCCCTACGTTCTCTTGGCCACAATTAAGCCATTCTAGCAATTGCAGATCTTCAACAACATTCAGCTACAGCAACCTGCTGCTTTAGGCTTCACACAGGAACCCATCAACAAGAGTGTGAGGTCAAAAGGTGGCTCAAAAGCTTTACTTGGAAATATCAAGCTAGCAAGAGACATCAAGAAACAGGAGCAACACAAGATTAAGCCAAAAAAAAACTTTTGAGCAGACCATGCCTCATATTGCACAACTGTGCTGAGCAGCATTTCCACAGCAGTAGAGGAAGACAAATTTCTGGCACTCCAATTCACCTCATGATTAGCCTGGCTACAGCACGAGTCAGCGTGTCACAGAGCAAAAGGGACGTGATGAGAGCAGATCTCATGTTGTTACTGTTCCCACAGAAGCTGACGCTCCACTGAAATGAAAAAAGGTGACCAACAACACACTTCTTCCCAGGGCAAACAGAGCTGCTAGATGTGTGGAGCATGCCCAGTTACAAAAGCCATCTGCAAAGACTCACAGCAGTCCACATGTGCCAAATTCTGTGAACAGTAAGGAGAGTCTCAATTTACACGGGCATGTATAAATTTATGGCCCAGTGCAGGATGGCCATTTCTCCTGGGGACCTTATCCTCCTTTAATTTTTTCTCAATAGAAGAATAGCCATGACTTTAGCCAAAAGTTCCTTCAGCTCTGTGTCTAGTCTCTGATGATAGCCTGGCAATCAGGATAAAAAAAAGAGTAGCAGTAATGCCAATAATTGTTTGTATTTGCCATACTGTCAGTGGGAAAATACAAAGTCTGCCTTAACCTTAGGAAACCCAGATACTTGGAATGATTGACTGGCAAAAGAACTTACTTCTGAATACATACATGAAACCCAGCAAAGGAAACCAAAGTATTACTGGCAGCAAAAAACACTGGTTAAAGCTGTAGTCAAGTGACTTTAATGCAGCTGAAGAGAAGACAATTTACGATGTTTAGACTACACCAGTGCTGGCATTGACAAATTGTCTGAGTAGGCCAAAAAACCACTCAGAACTTAGGTAAATTTAAATATGTCTGCACATGCACATGAATGACTGTGAATGTTTTATTATAATTCCCTCCTTTCCTTTTTTGATATTTCATACATAATATAATTCACCCTTCCTGACCACTGACCTGGAAATTTAAATAATAAAATCCCACAAAATGACTTGAAGTTGTAATGTCAGTGAAAAGAGCTCATAAAATGTCTTCAAATTTTATTATTGTTTGTGCTCTTTTATCTCAAAAATCATCAAGTTGACTTTTTCAGATACCTTGAGATTTCCTTGTGTTTCCTGCACTCTGCTCCTGATGGTCAAGTTTTATCTGAAAACACTTTTACAGTTCCATTAAAGTCAGATAAAAAACAGAAACATAGGGCTAGGGTACGCTGATGCAGAAAAGTTTTAGTCTCATAAAGGGAAAACCAACATATTTCTGTAGGATACTGCCAAGAAAGAGCAAGATACTAAACAGGGAACATCAGTATTGTTCCTCCACGGGGCTGATTTGCACTGGATGATCATTCGTCCCCCAGGTTGTTTTCCTATTACATATTTTCCTTTTATCTTAGTGTTCAGAATGTTTGCCGGAAAATTGAAAGGTGCGAGAGCCAAAATACTGTCTGGAGAGCTGGCAATTCCTTAAAACATTTCATCACACTGTCTCCACTTGTGAGACTTGGGATACAATTTTTCCCTGGTTTACTGAGCTGATGCAAGGATTAATCTATCATTATGTTAGATATTTTCAAAAGGACAAGTTCCATACAGATTACAGTCCTGAGCCTGCATCTTTTACTTTTTGGGTTATATTTTGTAAATAGTCTAACTGAGCTGCTCTGCAGACTTAGATAACTGCCTATCAGGAAGTGTGGTGACAATAATGTGTTATGAACCACTGGGAGCCCTGTTCCTTCAAGACAAGGCTGTAACAGATGGGACAACAGCTTCAAAACAGAGAGATTCTGCACACAGTTAGGCACCCACTTCTCAGTTGATGCAGGAAAATGGGGATTTTGTTTACATGGTACAATAGAAAGTGAGGCAGAGAGCTCAAAGTAAGAGCCAAATGTGCTAGTATGTACTCACAGAATGGAGCAAAGCTGTGCAGAAACCATACTTGGGCCCTCAAACCAGACATCTCCTCAGCATGTCATGGGCCTGATACTAATTAGACTGGCTGTGAGGCACATAGCCAAAATACTCCACATCATGCCAGCCATGCTGCTTGTGACTGCAAAGTTTCACAGTTCACTGCCAGAGGCACTTGAGAGATTCTAGAGGTGCTTCTCAACATCTCTAAGCAGTTCCGTGTACCCAGGATTTAAGTAAGGAGTAGTTCCAGGACCTCCACTAATGCCACTCCTTGAATTTAAGTCACTCAGATAATCAAGTGTTTCACTGATACAAAACAGCTGGAGCCACGCCTGAGGCTGAGAGGAGAGGTAAGGAAGATGACAGACGAAAGAGGAAAGCCAAGTCAGTTTTAGGATCTGGAAGGAATTGAGAACTATATAACTCAGCCACCTGCATCTTTAGAGCAATAGTTTTAAGCCCAGAAGCTGTCCTTGATGGATGGACAGTTAGTCTAACTGGAAATACATCCCACAACGGCAGTTTCATACCCTTCCTTGGTGGCTCCCTTTTTTGTTCCATTCCTCTAACCAACCATCCCTGCTCAATTTATATTCTTATTCCTGCTCCATCCATAATTACTTCTACCATCCTCGTGGTTTAACATGAACAGTTATGCTGCTTCTCCTTGTGAGACTGTTTTGATGTGAGATAGTCAGGTCCCATGTTCCCATCACTCATCTCTGCATTACATATTCTCACTTCTTTTCCACTCAGGTCTTCATTTCCAAAACATCTATCACATTAGCTGCACTCCTTTGATCACTCTCCAGCTTGTCTGGGTCTCTTTTAAAACATGTTGCCCAGAATCGAACATAGTATTATAAATCATGTATTGACTACAGCAAGCTAGGAACACCTGCCTCACATGTAATACTCTTAGTAGTTCAGTGAAGTACACAAGCAGCTATTTTTCTCATTAGTACTGCATTGTTTACCAACTCAAATCACCAACTACTATTATCCCCAGATACTTCTCTATGGGCTAAATACATGTCCCAAAAGATTTCCTGCATTTTGCATTTATTTTTTCTTATGTGAAACATGATTTGTTTCCATTTAAAACTTCACTTGACTGACTTCAGTCTGTTTCTACTGTTATCTTTCATACAGTATTTTTAACTGTGCCCTACAAGGCATTCATGACTCTCTTCAGACTATTTTTATGAAAAATAATGAAGATTCTGAGAAACATTTAAACCCCCACGAGTACAGAGTCCTCATACATCAGCGTATCCTGGCAATGAACAAATAGCAATTACTGGTTATATTTGTTTAAACTTACTTTATTCAGAACAGACTAGAATCTCACTATGGCAGCTATAGCACCACCACATACCTGAGCTTTTCAGAGAAAAACTTCACACAAGGAAAAAAAACAGTATGGGCACTTCATTTCTTTCCTTCATTAAGATAACCACCAAACACATAATTTAACTTGTCATGAGTCATTCGTAACAAACCCACATTATCTTCTCTTCGTTGTCTTATTTTCCTCTGTTAAGATTTCCCTGCTCTCTCTGTAACTGTAGTATTTAAGGACAGCAGTGAGTGATAAAGAAAATATATGAGGATTTTTTTTCTGTACAAATCAACAAGAAGTGGGTTAATTAACCCAACACAGTCTTTTGGTCTCTTTCAGCATCTGAGCTAACACATGCAAAGCTACTGCCATATCTCTACACTGCACTCCAGCCTGGAATATGCACAGAGAAGCTCTTGTTATCCTTAAGTACAGACACTGAACACAGAATAAAGCAGATTTCTGGCAATCACCAATAGATAGCTGAGCATTCCTAAATTAAACACACCTCCAGCTTCTCTCTCCTCTGATTATGATCTCCACAGATTTAAAGCCTCCTCAAAATGAGAAATTTTGTAAAGCATTTATTTCATTCTGTATCTGCCAGCAGAGAGGTCCAGCAAAAGACAGGCTTCAGATTCCAGACTCTTTTTGTTGTGTTCATCAATTTTCATTTATTTCTGGCAGAGGAAGCTAACTCTGAAAAAAAGCTTAAAAAGTGGAAGGAGTAACACCACATAAAAACAAAACAAGAATGATGTCTGCTTAAGCAGAGTGCAGAAAGAAAGCCAACTGATTGAAGAGTTTGCAGGTGATGTAAAAATGAAGGACAAAATTCTCATATAGACAAATCAAAATGAGAAAGGATAACAAGCTGGATCAGTAACACAAACCAGACTGTCACTAGGATCAAAGTCAAAAGCCCTAGGAGACAGATTAAAACCTTTGACAAATAACCCTTAACAATGCTGGTGTGACCTGCAATTTGAACGAAACCGTTCACTCTGGAATGAGGTGGATATGGCTGTTGAACAAGAGACATGATGAACAATGACACTATGGCTGAACAGAGTCTACACATCAAATTAGACAGGTATGCTTGAGGTTCACCATGGTAGAAAACAAGGTCACTAACAAGCAACATATCCTCATCAAGATTTTTGGGGTTTCAGCCCAGACAGGCACATGCTACTAGAGATTAGGAAATATGCTGCTCACATCTTCAAAGAAAGCACCAAGAATCTTGTTTTGTCCAAGAAGATGTCAGGCAGGCCTAACATTGGTCATTAGAGACAAGAGCATCTCAGGATACAAAATAACTCTCACAAATAAAGTCCTTGTTTTTAAAAACCTGCAATGCTGGTTGATCACATGTGAACTTCAGTCAGATCCTGTAAGAACCTAAGTTACAGGACACTGCTTATAAAGGCCAGTAAGAGTGAGAAAGACTGAATTAATCTAGTATAGCGCTCTGACAACACTACAGAAGAGCTGCATCAAAAATGTACTAGGAAAAAAAAATGTGAGAATGAGACTAGAAGTAAGCCCAAAAGGAAGTACTGGAAGTAATTAATGATGAATTAAATTACTGACTATTCAAAATATATCTCTTTAGAAACCTTCCAAAAGAAGAGTCTTGGGGATCAATGTGTAACTGAAACTTCCAGAACACATCAATTCCTTAAATAATATTCCAACAGCAGGAAGAGGGACCTCTGGGCATTACAGCTTCCATCAGTGACAGGAAAAGACCTCAACCTAGGTGTGATTTTTTCTTTCCTGTTGCTACATTTCCCTTGCCTACGTCTCTCTTGACTACCACCTCCTTCACACCTTGTCTCCCTTTGCTATGTCTCATTTTCTAGCCATTTGCCTCAGAAAAGTCCAATTTAGATAGCCCAGAGTTATCTTACAGAGCACTGGTATCATCCAGTGTCTCCAGAAGAAAAGAAAAACTGAGTTGAGTGAATTAATGAGTTTGCCAAATTTTGTAGAGACGGTAGCTTTGTTTTTCTGAGAGTCAGCAACTCAAGAGTCCATGTTTGCTGTTTCTGTGCTCTTTTCTGCCTCCTTTATCTGCTTATCTTTCTTTGCTTTCAGAAACTTAATCAGACTGTAATGACAGCAGAATCCTCAGATGCAGCCACAGAACCATAATGTGTGTTCTTTTTCCCAAAGTGGAAAGGTATTACGTTTCACACTTGAAAGACTATTGAACAGAAGATTTCCTTAGACAAATTCAATCATCCACAGTTTAAGGGGAAAAGAATCTCATTGAAACAAATTTTTCTTCTACTTCCCAAATAATCTAGCTGTCTCCTTTTCTATCTTTTAAGGTTAAAAAGATTTTGAAAGGCTCTAAGGGTAACATCCTCCGACCACAGCCTCGTGGATTTTAGGAATCTCTATCCTCAGCAGTAGAATACAGAACTGCCATGACTCCACACTGGTATAGCCTAAAGTGAAGTGCAGCACCAGTTGTGCTAGCTCAGTCCAAGCACCCCAGGATGCTGCTGCTCCACAGCTAACCAGCCCTGACTTTCTGCAGCCTCAGATTAACATGCTAGAGAGGGTTCATATTCACCCAGTGCTGTAATTATGCTCTGTCTGCCTCCAGCTCAGAGTCAGAGCCTAGGTGTCCCTGCAGCAGTTGCAAACCTCTGCAGAACAGAAATGTATGAAGTTCTTCCATATACCTGGTGTTATCCAGAACCAGCTGAGGCTGTTCTGAGAAAAAAATCTTCTCCTTTGCAAACACTGAGAGAGGAGAAAATGTGGGCATTTACTGACTTGGTCATCCTGGTTGCTGCAAATACGACTCAGCTCTGCTGTGTCTCTTCTGTGAAAAAGTTAGACTTTTTTGTAAGAAGGAGATTGATTCTCTGAGGCTGTCCTCACTTTAACTTATGCTTTAGTTCTGATTCTGTGTTCTTATGTGGTAGTTTTATCCCCATAATGAAGGGAACTACTCAGAGAGGTAGAGTGCAGAATCCTTATCTCCTTTTTAATCTAAAATTTTATTTCAAAGCATTAATCAGTTTCTGGCTATCAGAAAAACAGAAATTTTCATTTTTACTGCCCTGTCATCATCTTTTACCGGTATCATTACAAAGAGAAATTCAAAATCCTTCCCTCCTATATACTCCAAAAACATCTGGAATTAGGCCTCAGAATTAATATCTCAAAATTACACTGCAGATCAGTGTTCTGCAATGCAAGAAACTTTTAGCTGTCACGTATCCTGGCTCCAACCTAAAACTCCACACACTTTCTGACAACCAGGGCTGTTAATATAAAAAAAAAAAAAATCTTTGTAAATGAATTTATTGCTTTATTAAATACATCTTCTATAGAAATACATTTTAACTCTTGCAACCAAGTTATCTCCTGAATTTTTCTCCAAAATATCTCATCTACTGTCATGAATCAGTAGCCCAGAGGTTGTAACTGCTGGTTTTGTGTTTGTTTCTAAAGACTGGAATGGATACAGGTCCTAATTGAAACCTCACTGAAGTCAAAGAGATTCTTCCCTTTTTTGTAGTGTTTCTGGATCAATGTCATTACTCAGGCTTTCATGCTAAGATTTCATCTTTACACAATAGGCCAAGATCAAATCTGCTGCAAATAAGTACAAATCTTATGATTTTATGTTGGCAACAAGATTTAAAGCATTCCTTAACATCACAATAATCACTGAATGTGATGCAAGCAAATGTGTTTATTGGTCAGGTTGAGTTTCCACAAACTTGTGAGATCCATATTTTCCAACTTGTAAATCCTTTATCTTTTAAAAATAAAAGAAATAAGGAAAATTACAGCTCAAGAAAAAAAAATAGCAAAACAGTTTATGCAACTGTTTGTATGATGCACTTCGACGTACTGAATCAAGGCTTAGATAGCTATTATTGTCCAACTTCAGGAAATAAATCTAATTGGCAACTCAATAAATACATTGTGTTCTAAGTTATACCATAAACTCTAAACTAATCATGAGATTTGGTTTCTAATGGAAGGCATTCTACTGATGCTTTACATGTAAATGAATAAGACCATCTGTAAATAAATAATCTTTCAGGTGTCACGTAAAGAGTAACTGGTCTAACATAGGAAGAGTGAGTGAAGATTTCAAACACTACACGACAGTATCCACATTGTGAGACCTAAAATAAATAGTTAAATAAAAAATTCAGTAAAAGTCAAGGAATTTATGTGACATCCTTCCCAAATGGCTGAAAACAAAATCAAAATCTCTTCTTTATTTCCTATCATCTGTGTTACAACTGGAGTCATTGTTCTAGCAGACATTAAAAAAAACCCAAAAGAGGAAAGATGGATGTGTAGACAGATAGGTAACAGATGATAGATAGATAGATAGATAGATAGATAGATAGATAGATTAGATAGATAGATAGACAGACAACCTCATTTTGAAAAAAAGCAGAATAATTCTTAGCTTTGGTCATGAATCCTTACGTGGTTACTTTGTTGATATGCTGACTGCGAGAACAGAAAGAAGGGAAAGAAGACACCACCTTCAATTCCTTGATCATCTTTGTTTAATACTGTACATTTATATCATGACATTCATTTGAGGCTTCTTCTAGCTGCCTACAATGTTCAGGAAAGAACTAGTTTCCTCTTTTTTTATAAAATTTGAGATGTTTATTTTTTTTTTTCTTTCAGTTTTATCTCTATTGGAGATAAGTCATATCAAAAAAACATAATATAGACCAAGGTATTTCAATGTGGTACTGATTTTGTACTGTTTCAAAATCTAAACTCCATATAGGGTGTGTGCCTTGTGGTCTCTGACAGATTGAGACACATGGATTAAAAAATCTTTGGGACAAACCATTTCAGATGTGGTTTCCCAACCCTGTGGAAGTCAAGACTCAATGATATAACCAGTCCCTTTTGTCTGTTCTGCAATCACATCGTCCTGTGTCTGAGGATACTGAAAGACTTGTATTGACTTACTGACCTCATTACAGAATCACAGAATCATAGAATAGGCTGAAGTGGAAGGCACCGATCGGGATCATAGAGTTAAATGCCTAATTCTCCCCAGGACACCCCAACAATCACACCATGTGCCTGAGAGTGTTGTCCCAATGCTTCTTAACCTCTCTCGGGCTGGTACTGTGACCACTTCCCTGGGGAGCCTCTTCCAGCACCTAACCACCCTATGGGTGAAAAACTTTTTCCTGATACCCACTCTAAACCTCCCCTGACTCAGCTTCATGCCATTCCCCTGACTCCTGTCACTGGTCACAAGAGTAGCAGTACCAAGGTGCCAACACTAGAATATGAAACAAGATTCTTCTGGTCCCCCAAAGCTGAAACAGGGTAACAAGCCTCATAAGGGAAGCTGACAACTAAAGAAGAGATCACCAGATGAAAACCATGGTGGTAAAAGCAATAAAATGCAAAATGGAGGAAAAAGTAAAATGTAGTGAAAATAGTATCCAAAAAAGCCTGCTGGCTATGGTACAAAGCAGAACCTGATAGTGCAAAACCCGTACCAAATAATTAGGCCTGGGTTACAAATTGTATTCTGATGCAGTTATATATAGCTTATTAAAAAACACAGTAGACCAAGCAACTCTGGGTATCTATTGCATTGTCCACTACAGCTATAATCTGAAAATCATTGTGCTGAACTTCACAAATAGCACTCACCCAACCAAAGAAAATATTAGGAAACACAACAAGAGGGGTGAAAAATGATGCTGAGTACATTGCAATGCTGTTACATTTTGCTGTGACATGTCCCCAGCTGGAGTACTGTCTCAGAGTTATCTCTTTGGCTCAAAAAGAGACCCAGGCTTTTTATAGCCCTAGAGTGCAGCTAATGAGACCTAGGCGACCTGGCTAACAAAACAAATCAGACAGTTCATTGCTCCCCAGTCTGACATAGCCTCACACACTCCTCCTTTGTTTGGGGTTGGAAGGTCACAAACTGCAACTCCCATGCTATCCATTTTATCACATCTACAAGCCTTAAAATTGTTTCTAGGAGACCTCAATCACAGTACATTTCAAACATTTAAGTAAATACTGCTTTACATTAATCTAAACCTGTGAACCCCTTAAGTCATTTCATAACATCTTGCCTTGAAAAATACATGCTGCAAATTGACACCATTTCTAAGTTTGGAAGTAGAAATAAAAATGGCAGCATCTACATTTGTCAAGTCAAATCTTTTAGTCAGAAAACCCTATGTTCCCTGCTGAAAAAGTTGTCCTTGTCTTTCTTACAGGCCCCTTTCAAGTACTGGAAGGTACTATCTGGTCTCCTCAGGATCTTCTCTTCTCCAGGCTGAACAACCTCAATGCCCCAGCCCCCTGATCATCTTTTTAGACTCTGGACTCACTGCAATATGACCATGTCCTTCTTAATCTGGGGACACCAGACCTCAACACAGAGCTCCAGGTGGGGTCTCATGAGGGCAGAACAGAATGGGAGGATCACCTCCCTTGATGTTGCTCTGGATGCAGCCCAGGACACATTTGGCTTTCTAGCAGCAAAGTGCACATTGCAGCTTCATGTCTAGCCTCTCATCCACTGGTAGGCACAAATCCATCTCCTCAGGGCTGCTCGTGAACGATTCATCCCTCAGCCTACACTGAGACAAGGGGATCTTCAAGTGTTTCAAGGTGCCCCTCCACAGGGCAACCTTACTGCTTTTGATGTGCTGTAGCCCAGATCAGCTCTTGCCTGGCCCCGTGCCTGGCTGGCATGGAGCCCTGCACATTTACCAGTACCACACATCTCAGCCCAGCACATGGTGTCAGGGGGGTGGTTTGCACAGCTCAGTGTGGTGATGGTGAGGGGAGGGCCTGTGCAGCCCTGCCCACCCCGTCTGTGTCTCCTCTGTCCAGTCAAGGACACTCTGGTGCAGGCTGTGCGCTTCTTGGCACTCTGGGTGGGCAGTCACTAAGTGACCTCAGGTGACCTAAACAAGCTGAATGCAGGTCCCAGAAAGCACTCAGGCACTGTCCCCACACCAAGCCCCAGCCCCCAGTGAGCAGCTGGGGGGTTCCTGCACGGGGAAGTATCAGTGGGACATTTCTAACACTTCGAAGAGTGTTAAAAAGCCACCACGTGGCTGCTTGCCTTCCTAATGGGAATGGGACTTCACGACCATTCTTCATGTACATGTGGAAAACCCATCTCTCTTCCTCTCAGCAGTGGAGCAGGAATTTTATTTCTGTTTCCTACCAACTTCGGAAAAGGCCTCAGACCACAACTTCCCTTCACCTTGGGAGGGGGCTTATAGAAAACCCAGAACTAGCAGCCCCAATAGCAGAGAGGAAACAGCACTCCACCAAGTGCAGAAATGAGGAGCAATTTGACTGACTTTCATTTCTACAGTTGCCTCCAGGTGTGGGTGGATGAGCAGAAAGCCACGTGGTGATGTGAAGATTTTGCTGTTCTTTCCCCCCTATTAAAGTAACATTCTGTCAGCCCAATCCTCAGCTCTTGGGAAAAAGTCTCATTAATTTCATTTTCAGAATATAAAGGAGCAGATAATCACAACGCAAAACTCATTAGCAAAGTTTTAAAAAGGAGCTAATTTAAGCAGCATTTACTTCTCTACTCTGCAACACAGTTCTTAGTCGGTTCAGAACTAAGGGCAAATGAAGAAAATATTTCCAGCAGCGAAGAGGAGGTTGCAGCATACCATTAAATTTGCCTGTGGCATTCCAAACCAAAACCTTTTGCTCGGTGCATTCACCTTACTGAGAACTTATTATAGGAATCCCCATGCATGCCAGTGCAAAGAATTGCTATGGACCTATATACATAACTATTTAAAAATGCATGGGAGGGGGTTGTGCAGTTTTCCATTTCCTACACCATCTAATTGGAGCTGTGATCCTTGAGGTCAAATTATTGTACATAGATCCAATAAGAGAATTAACCCCCACAGATCAGGCACCAAATACCTAGCCTCTAAGCTTCTGGCTCCTTCTGGGAAATTCAAAACCCAGAGCTGGGTGCTAAGCCTCCCTTCATTGAGTACATGCAGAGTTAGACCTCTCAGAAGGGCCATCCAAGAAAGCACATGTAGAGCGGGAGCCACTTGGAGCTGGAAATGTTAATTGCAGGAGCGTGGCCTGAATTCTTGTACCCTCTCCAGGGTTGCGGCATCCGCCCATGCCTGAGCTCCAAATAGAGCCTGACCCTGCTCCCTCCCACCAGCAGGCAGCTCTCATCAGGCTTCTGTTTTCTTTCTAAACTCATGCAAGATGCTCGAGCAGTGCTGGCACACATGGATGTGTCATGCTCTGCTGCTGGCAGCAGGGTGCCAGGGGCAGGCACATGGGCGTGTGGGCTCCTCCATCAGCTGGGGGACCATCTCCTGCCTCCCAGCAAACCTGCTTCGTAGCAGGTGTCTTAGATTATGTGGATCAGACTTCTATGCCTTTCCCTGGGAATCCCAACCTGAATGACAGCCCTAAGCTGGTTTTAGCACTTTTGGGTGTGTCCAATGAATATGGATGGAGTTTTAGCACTTCACAAGGACTGACTTGCTATGACCACCCATCCCTTGGTATTATCCAAAACTACTGCAAGCTTTCATTTGCTCTTGCGAATATACCATCCTTGCAAAGAACTGAATGTTGTCCTGTTGCATAAAAGGATAGCATTTATTGATGATTTAGGACAATCATCTAAACACATTGTGGTCCTTTTCAATTCTCTCTTGCTAATTGGACAATTTTCCCTTTTGATCACAACACACACACACACACACACATCCGTGCAGTAACTGTCATTGTTTTTACATACGAATATATTTTATGACATGTAACAGGGCTGAGTTAAAGCTAACCTGTCATAAGATCTGAGTTAAAAAGAAAGACACATTTAGTCGTGACACTTGATGTCAAACTTATGTCCTTATTCTTCCTGTGAAAAAATGTTTCTTTTAGCAGTGAAATTAATTTTCGTCAATATTATCTCTGAATCTGAAATAAATAATAAAAGAACATGATAATCTTTTTGCAAAATACGAACTTGATGTCCACTGACATTAGTGGTAAAATACTGCTCTGAAATGTAACTCTACCATTGATGCCTGGTGGCATCATATTTCTGTTTTTTATGTTTGCTTTGAGCACCTGCAGCCAAATTCCCTATTGTGAAATCAGCTAAAGTTGGTAAAACATAAAAGATAATTATATTTAAGCCCAGAAGGAAAATACTGAGATTCAGATTACATGGCAGAAAATAGGTACTCCTATTAGACCTGAATAATTCAGAAAAAAAGTTGACTTTCAAAGTCTTAAGGCATGAAACTGGATTACTGAGAGGCCTTTTTTTGTATCTGAAAATACTACTTTAAATTTGTACGTGTTGTTCAAGGGAAAAAAATTCTGTATGATTTATACCCTGCAGCATTGCTATAAACAAGTAATTCTAGATGTTCCACAAGAAGCTCAAATGCTTAATTCTAAAATAAGTTGCACTGAAATGGAATTCAGCAAAATATGTTATCTGACATGTGGCATGAGAGAGCACACACCTCCTAACTCCATGCCACTTGCAAATCAGGAGTCTTACTTCCCAGAGAAAGGTACTGCCACCCTTCTTTTTATTAAAAAAAAAAAAAAAAAAAAAAAAAAAATGAACTCCAGGGGCAGAATGTGAAGAAATATGTCCTTGTTCAATAAACAATAGCAAACACAAAAGGAAAATGCTGGAAAAATCCTGAAAATTTGGGAGCACTGATAAAAGAGAGTGCTGGGGCATGGACATGATAAGCTTTTAGGCAGAACAGCCATCTAGAGAGTGCTCCCTGCCACCAACACGTGGCTCTACAGCTGGGGAAAGAGATGATCTTTCCAGGAGACAAAGGTTTTTGTGTTTTATGAAATGGCATAAAAGTGAAAATATGTCTTTCTAAAACAAGCTTGTAACATGGTCCAAATGAAATGATTACAACCAGATACCTCAGCACATCTTCCGGAACAGAAGAGCCACTTTTATCATCTTTCAATCCTTACATCACTATGAAAATTATCCAAGTCCTCCTTGCTAGGCAGCTTCCTGCTAATGTCCTATCAGTTTAATGCTTTCTACTACTCATGTCTGCTAGACTTTTCTTATCTGAAGGCCCCCTTTGACTGAAATGGAATGAAAGAAGAAAGCCAAGATACGCACAGGATGTCTCCTGATCTGAAAAAGTAGGAGCAGGTAGATAACTTATATCACATATCCAGGCACTGAGCCAAATTTTCAATGCATGTAAACAAGCATAGCTTCACTGAAGCTTGTGGAATTTTGCCAGTAGAAAACTGACTTGAGTCTATCATTCTCTTTACCGCTGTACCAAGCTGATATCCTAGGACAAAACCGGAATTCCTTAAGCCAAAAATAAATTAAAAAAAAAAAAAAATCATAGAAACCTAAGCTGTTGAATCAATAAGTGTCTGAAAGAAAACAAGATACCTGAAACTGTAAGCTCTGACTTTTACTATGATGCAATCTATTTAATGAATATAGCATTTATCTCCAGAAGCTTTAGACAAGGTAACAAGTGATGTGCATATGACTGTTACCAAAGCTGCAATACTTCTCTCACCCTGGATGAAACTAAATGATTGATTCTTCAAAAATATGATTGAGTTTCTTGGGACAGCATTTCTAATTTATTAAAATCCCTCTTGTGCAGTTAAGACTCACTTCAGATAAATGAGGACAGATCTTGTGTTGAAGTATATTGACCCTGCATCTTGTTTCCAGAAAATGTAGGCACTTGTGCAACTCAAACTTAGATATTCTGTGTCAAATTATCACACATGCTGACAAAATTACTAAATAGAAAGCAGATAAATGTATTCATAATATAAAGGAAAACCTGTTGCATGACTGCAGGCATACAAAGCTTATAAACAAAGGAAGAATACATGCCTAAGTTTTAGATATAAAATATGTGAGTATCATTTCAAATACTTGGAATTTAAGTCCAGTAGCTCATGAATTTCAGTAAGAAATTTCAATGTGAGGATTAATGGTAAATATTATTTAATAATTCATTGTGATTCGGGAGGGAAATTATATTTCTGTCTATATTATTAATACATTCTTTCAGCATTCATGAGAATTTTCATTAAAACAAATTAAATATCTCAGTCTAAACAGACTTTCAGAACTGCAATGGCTAAACTGAAATACATTTTATATTAGTTAAGACTCTGGGCTGTCCAGGCCCTAGAACACCTCATCACCTAATCCATACTTTTTATATATTGTTGCAATTTTTGCAAATGTAATGACTTTACTTAAAACAGAGTAAATCTGTGGGAAAACACAAATCAACTTCTAATGAACTTAAAGTATTTTTTTCTATCTATGAGAATACTATCTGAGCAACTTTCATTAGCATCCCTTTCATCTATCTGATATCTGCCTGTTAAAGGTGCAGAAATAGATGCCTAATGGTCTAGCTCACCAAGTCTCCCAACAACTTCCATCCTGGCACAGGGAGGTTTATATGAGCAAAGGCCTCAAGTGTCTTTAGGTTTTGAGTCAGATTTCCACTACACAGAAGATTGGACAGTGCAATTTTGAGAAATTTGTCATGTTTTTTAGTCCTCTCACAGTCATTATTTTTATTATTTTCATCTTAGCAAAGTTTGTGATAATCTGTAGAATCAATGCAGTTTAATTTACACCTCTCCAATCTCTTCAGTACAAAGTAATGATCACACTCAGGCATAAAGCACTGGACTTTTCTCACTCTCCCTCCAACTCAGTTTCTACAAGTTCTTTTTTCTATTAACTTTTTTCAAAGGAAAAATACTTTCTACTGAATAAGGATTTACACTGCAGTTTCCTAGAATAAACTTCAAGAAGGAAAAAGTATTTCCTCTCTCACAAATCCCCTCACTCCATGCACACAGAACAGTGTGCTCTGGATAGGATGAAGAAAAATTAGAGAGGATATGATTACTTTACTAGAGAAAGCCTACTCTCCTCCTGCGCCAACAAGATATTATAGGTCAAGTCAAGTAAGGTCAAGTGAGTTCTTGTCAGGATCCCTGATTTATTCTGTCAGCTGTTCACTGTCATGCAGCACGATGGGTTGAGTGTCAATACTCAAAGTGACTGGACAGGTTGATTTAGACTCGGGTGGCTCATGTTCACTTGAAAAACACAGTGTGCCCTGCTGGGTGATTATGGACATCATGGGGAGTGTGGGATGAGCAGTGTATTAGTACATATAATTTATGTGAGGCTTTGTTTGCCACTAAGAGCGCAGCCCCTGGGATGGGGAAGTCCCATGGGTTCCTCCGAGTTCTGCTATATCCGGATGGACGAGGAAACATTAAGGAAGTAAATGAGGAAGAGATGGTGCAGTTAAACCCAATGCTTCTCCTCTCAGCAAGTGCACCCAAGGCTGGGTAGAAAAACAGAAATACAGCTAGGATTCAAAGCCTTGAGTTCCTGTTTGCCAGCTTGGTGGAGTGAATTACTTCCTAGCTCATTGAAGCTACACTTCCAAGAGCTGAAACTCAGCATTTCCATTGGAAAGGCAGACTGCGTATGCAGATTGTAGTGGTGGCGTTATGCAGGTGAATGATGGCATGAATGATGGCATCAAACCTGCAACTTGTTTTTTATACTTTAATTGCCAGATTTTTGGTTTTAGCTATACTAATGTTAGAGATTAGGTATATTTGTTTATGCTGATCTTTTTCACTCCTTTTTTATAAATACACATTTTCTGTGGCCACAATGTAAAGCAGAACAGTTTCTGAAAGGGATCTGATAATTATCGGAATATCCTGAACTTTCTCTAAATCACTAGTTTTTAATTGCCTTGGAATTTTATGTGTTGCAGTGCACCATAGCCCCAGCCAGGGTGTCCCGGACCCCGCTGGACAGGAGGCCCAGTGGTTTGGTTCAGCAGCCCAGGAACCCTCGGACGGCTGCCGGCCCAAACACAGACACCCCGGGCTGCCTGGCGGCAAAGTTGGTTGCCCAGGCTGGAGAAGACATGGCACCCTGTGCGTCCCGAGCTCATCCTCCCCGCCTGCCTCTCTCCCCAGGGGCTGTGTGCACCCCGCCTCTGTTACACCCCGTGTCTGTGGTGCTGTTGGTTGGTTTATGTTTGCTCTGCTCTGAGCAGTGGGGTACAAACCCCCTGTCAAGGGCTGCTCCTTGCTGGTTTTGGCCCTGCTGCCCGCCCCAATAACCTCGTTCCCGTTTTCCCAAGAAGAGTCCCTCGTTGCTTCGTCCCTCTGTGCACCTTCCCCGGACCTTGCCCAGCCTCCCGCACTCCCTCTGCACCTTCCCCCTGCCGTGGCAGCCGGCGACACCATTGTCCGGTGCTCGGCCCCTGAGGTAGCCACTGGGCGAGCACGGCGGCATGGCAAAGCTCTTTCATATCGGTTTGAGGTTGCCACTGGGGGTTAGCCCCCAGCCTGTTACAGGAAACTGGGATGACTATCAGGCCAGGCTGGAGTCCCAGCATTTAGTCTAGGGCATTTATGGGAGTGGGTTTCAGCAGTGCAGGAGTCAAGGGCCACTCTTTTAGTGGCAGCTGCAGTCATTCATCAGATACGGAGCTGGAGGTACCACAGTTAGATGCAGTAGTTGTATCACTGTCAAAAATTACAACTTGTTATAGCATATGAATATGGGTTGTAGACACTTAGGTATAGATGCATTTTTGTGCATTAGATTCTGCAAAAACAAAGTTTAATACAGAGTTCTTTAATAAATGTGGTCACACAAGTCTAAAATACCTGTAAACTAGATTATTATTAGAAGTCAGGTTATTAAGAAACTTTATATATTGTGGTCAAAACCATACCTCAGATGAATTAACTGGCAAAACTTCACTGACAGCATTGTATGCAACATTCCTCACCGTGAAAATGTTACGAAGCAGGGTTTAAACAAGAGCATTATGAATCAGTCAGCTTCTGTCTGTTACAGGCCACACTTTTTCCTAAATGATTCTGGTCTGGAGCAATCCACAGACTGTTTTTTCCACTTTCCACAGAGAATGGCCTTTGCACCTACCTCTTCGATGCCAAAGTTTACAGTTCTGCGTGGCCTTCCGTGGGAGCTGTGACAGAACACGAGGCTGACCTGATGCTTTAATAAACATACCAAAAAAGCATCTGCTCTGTGGACTAAGGGGAAGGGAGAGGATGTTAAAATAACAGGAAACAGTGTAAGAAATTAGTTTTCTTTCTTGACTTTGATGCCATTGAAGCCAAAGGATCTGAATACTGTCAGGTAAAGCAGATAGGACTCCATGGTCATGCTGTGTCTTTGGAGCCCTGCAAGTATTTCCCCTAATTCCTCTTCAAAGAACTCAATTTCATTTTATATTTCAGATTCAGGAAAGAATTACCAGTTTCCATTCTTATTCACTTTCTGAAATGTCCCACAATACATTATTTTCTGATATCAAACCCATGAAATAACCGTGGAAATCCCTGTTTTCAGACCTGCTTTTATTGGTTAGGACACTAAACAACAGAATACACAGGCACATATATAATTTCAAGCAAGTGAGTAATCCCAGCACTTTGGGCTACACCACTGAAGTGAGTGGGAGTCCAGCCATTGAATTTTATGGGAGCATTATCAGACTGTAAGTGCTTTGCTGGTTCAAGGCCAATATTTTCTCAGACTTTAGAGGAAGCCAGATTGGGCCTAAACTCTACACAGGCTGTCCTAGAAAGACCAAAATAAAAACAAATGATACTAAGCAACAGGAATGCACATAGAATAGAGGAAAGGAGCACTGAACACAGGACAAGCTGAGGAAGCATTACTCATTGTATAGGAGAGAGTGGTGGCAGGTTGTTTAGTTCACAACATCCTTCACACCGTTTTGCAGACAGACAGTTCATCCATTTAGAAACAAGCATCTGTCTGACTGAGATCCAGAGAGACAAATAAGCCTGCCACAGAGCTAGGGCTGTACCTTATGCCAGCAGAAGGGGTTTATGCTGCACAGGTCAGAGAACAGGCTGTGAAAAATACTGTGTGCACTGATCATCTGTTTCACACACCTGTGGCAGCAGTGAGCAGCACAGGTCCCAGCTACAAGCAGAGCAGACAACTGACTGCAGCCTCCAGCAGAACAACAATGACCCTTTTGCTCCTTTAGTTTGTACCTGCAGAGGTGAGAGCAGGAAGGGTGGCCGATGCTGAGTGCTGGACCTCTCTCCTCACAGCCAGCACCCTCACATCACTGCCACAGCAACCCAAACTGCAATCCAGAAACAACCACATATGCTACTGCCAGGAACAGTCTTTCTGGAGAAGCAGCAGCCACGTCCTGAACCAGCGATGCTCTAACACCTCTACAACAGCATTTTAGGGAAGTCACTGACTCCTTATTACAGCACTATTGGGCTTAATATAGCTCTGTTCAAACTGTGTTGGTGCTATGATACTCCCTTCACATTAAGAAATTCTTCCCATATTAGGAATTGTGTAGACAGGCATTTTGTCCAACATGTTTATCACTTATGTGCACTCAGAGCTTGAGATATTATGTGTGTGACCCACTCTGTGTTTTAATGAGGCTTCCACCACATGGACACAAAACCATGGCTGGTGATCACACAGCTTTTCAAAACCAGCTGAACCCTGCCAGAACAGTCTCTCAGGTCCAACACTGAATTAGGAATAAAGCAACCTTGGGGTGTTTTTACTGTCTAGGAAGTAAGGGGCTTTTTCCCCTCTTGTGGCTGCACTGGACAGTTACTCCTTAAGCAAAAACTTAACTTAAGCAGGTATGCCCTTTGTTTCTGATTCTTGTTACTCTTTTAAAAATAATCCAGTCTCATGTGTTGTTATTCCCATTGAAGTCAGTGTGATTATTTTGTGGGTAAGATTTATTCTTCTAAAGCCACAGAACCTAGACTCTTGGTTTTCTGCTATATTTTCTGCAGTGGGAGAACATTTATTTACTCCTCTCATTCCACTCAACCACACAATTAGTCAATTCTTTCAGGCATGTGTAACTTTTTATGAAATAGAAACTAACTACCAAATGCTGTGTTGTTTCAAGCTGATTGAAATCAATGCTCTGCAGAGCACATGAGCAACTCAGCTCCATTAAAGGCACATACCTTGAATTGCTAACCAGCTCTGGTTAGACCAGAGCATTTTAAATGACAATGTCACATGCAACTTGTGAGTAAGAAGCTATGCCACTGTGATGTCTCTGGAAATAAGTGCTACTGTTTTCCCTAGGCACTTCATGACCTTGTGTGTTGATCTCAGTCCATTTTCCAGGACTGTAAATAAGAGCACTTGGAAAAGCTTTTCTGTTCACACATTTGTAGTTACGAGGGAAAACTCCTGAATGGAAGCATGGCATCCATCAGGCAAGCACAGCAGGTGGCACAGGACAGACTGCATTAAACAGATCTTACAACTGGGACTTCGACAGAATTTTATTATGGCAACAACTGAATATATATTTATCAAACAAAATTGAATAGAAAAAAGTCATTCTCTTGCACAGTAGTAAGATGGCAAGTTTCCAGTTGGCAGTTTTACTGTTGGCAGCACAGAGAAGTCACTTGCTGGGGTCACCAAACTGCTGAGAATCTGCAATTACTTTTATCATATTATATGATATATGTTATTTTATCATATTATTATTATAAAGAACTTCATTTGGGCTCCTATATACTCCCAGAAGAAATCTTATTTGGTCAAAACACCAGTGAAGCTGAACAACTTCATGGATAGTGCAATAAATGTAAAAGTTATTCTTGCCCCTTTTTCAGCTTCTCAGGTGGTGATATTTTCTGCTTTCTCTATTAGTCTCTATTTGTATTACTCTGTTCAGGGCTATCCATACTGAATGATTAAGCAGCAAGTAAGATTACAAAGTGGATTTTATATAGTCCATCCTGGAGTGCCTAAGGAAAAACGTTGCCAACAAGGCATCTGGGTGCTGATATGAGCTAGTTCTAACCCTAAAGTCAGAAAAAGAAGCCTTAGGAAACTCGGGAAACCACAGTCATTCTGCCACTTTCCCACAAGGAAAAGAAAATCCCGAGATGGAAAATGACATCTGCAGGATAACATATGTGCTAAACGTGCTGCCAAAGGGAAGTACTAAGTCCTCGACACCTGTACTTAACAAAAGCACTAATGCAATTATAGGGAATGCTTTACTATTTTAAAAGCAAAACCTCTCATCTTCAGTTTTCTATACTCACCTTTCATAATTTCAGGTACATAGAAAAGAGAAAAAAATTGAAGCACAAATAAGTAAATGGGAGCAGCCATGGTTACTGGTAGTTTCTGCTGCTTCCTTCCTGGAGTAGATTACTTCATCTGCACATTGTTCTCTGTATGATCAACTGTAGATACATATGTGCATTTGCAAGGCCAGACACTGGCCCAACCTGTCTGACAGCTCCCACCCAAAATTCGAGAGGAAAAATGAAACACAGGACATGGGCCCGTTTCAATGGACCTATTTCTAACTGTGATAATCTATTAACACATTTTCAAACAAAAACTTCCTATTTTTACCATATTGATGCTTGCACTTGGGAGCAGCTGCCTGAAAGAAACCTCAAAGATGCCTCGCTGTTGTCTTTCAAATTCTTCCTTAAAATTTACTTGGGTAGTGATGTCAACCAAGAGCTGACAACAGCAAAGTGCTGAGACTGCAGCTTAGCCCCCTCTTCGCTCTCCAGGTGCAGCCAGATTTTCTCTCCTGTACTTTTACACTACACTCTTTAATTATGAGAACTTACTCTGATAGTCAGCAAAACTGAGAAATTAGGATAGCTCTTCCTTTCACAATATCCATTTCCCTTTACACTAGATTGAAGGATATAATTAAACATGCCGTAGCCTGTGAATGGCTTTTATGATCACAGAAAGCTCCCTGACTACAAGAGCCCTTCCAAAATGGAGGAAATTCCTTATACATGAAAAAGAGGAATAAGACTAAAAACTCACAGCTTTTTGATATGCTAAACAGAGTACCAAAAAATGGACATGCTAAACCATCAGACCTTTGTATAACAAAAAGTTCATTTGATTTAATGCAAGATGACTATTCCTACTTATTTAAAAATATGAAAAAAAATCAGAAATTTTACCAGTAATTACTTCTTCCCTGAAGTTGAAGGAGAGAAACCTGTGCCAGGAGGAGGAGGAGGAGGAGAAATTGCAAAGATAAGACAGAGAAAGTCTAAAAATAATGCAGAGGAAGTGGTAAAGAAAGAGTTTTTAAAAAGGATCCTTACACACTGTAGAAAAAGGATTTCTTCCCTGTGAACATTTTCCTCTTTGTTAAAGCTGTTATTGGCTAGAAACTGATTTCAGCTCTGTAATACAGCGTGGAAAGATGATGAAGAATTATAAGACAAAAACTGCAGTGAAGAAAATGAAGAATTTCAAGTAGGAGTCAGTCTAAATAGAAACATTTTTCCTCTGAATTTCTAGTCTAATAGGTTTAAATTTTTATCATCCCATGGCATTACTAACACTTTAGAAATGTGGCATTTTATGCCATACTTAGTAACAGGGTAGGAAGAAGGAGGCTGCCAGTAACAACACTGAAGAAAGGACATGTCTTTTCTCAAACATCTGGTGTTCGGAGTTCCTTTAGAACCTCCAGCCAAAGTCCCTTGTGGCACTGAGGTCTTGTCCATCAAGGCCATTAGGTTTCTCGTCTCCTTGGGGAAGAGAGACTGACAGTCATTTTTAATCCCCACCAAAGACATGTTTTCCTACGCAGCCTTTTGAGCTGTCAAACCCTGAGCCAGACCTTTCTATAGCAACAAAGCACAGTAGGAGTCATGCCTTCTGGAAGCTTGGAAGGGCAGGAAGAGAGATATGCCAGTGTCTCTCTATTTATACCTTTAAAGCCTGTGAGGAGACTGGCGGAGCATGAGGACCATGGCCAGCTAGGAATTCCTTGCAGAGCTAGTATTGCTAGCTACTCTGAACCTAGATTTCTGTCTAAGCTGCTCTGTGGAAAATACAACTTGTGTGTTTTGCCAATATTTTAAGACAAATAAATTGATATACGGGAAGCTAAGGGATCATGTGTTTTGTTAATCAATACAGACCACATGCTATTTTCAATGGCTTACTTAAGCAACACAAAATAATCCAGTGATTGTGCGATTTAAAAAATTCCATGTGTTCCAGCCTGAAACTACTGGGAATCCATTGAAGAGGCTACCAAAACTGCCCACAGAAATGGACAACTAAAGGACAGCCAGCTGTGTGCAATAAAGGCACATATTTTATACTAACAACACCAATTTATTATACAAGGGAAAATATTTATTTGATCTAGATCTGCATAACATCTGATAAATATTTCTTAGTACATCAAGTTTTTCCCAAGTGAGTCAATGTGAAATGTTATTAATGTGCATAAATACCATTAAAAAAAAATCAGATTTGTTTCTGGAAGCCAAGAGGGAGAAAAAAAAAGCAAGAAGAACAATCCTTTCTGAAGTCAAGAATAACCTGTTTAAAGCATGGGTCAAGATCCAAGAAAATGAAAGTATATTTAATGACAAGGCAAATCTGCTAGCATTTTATTGAGATAAAGAAAAATTTGCTTCTATACCTTCCAAAATGTGAATATCTCTTAGGTAGGTCACTAGAAACACCGAAAAGTGGTTTTAACTTTACTTTTAGGGCATTTCTTAATTGTTCCCATGGAAAAATATGTCCTTTTAATACAGATTCTGAGAAATTTTCAGCAGATTATTTAATTTATATTTCTCTTCTTTAATGCAGCCTAAAGTACTCAAACCTAATTTTACGCTGTCCCGTTTCTGGGAGCTTGACTCAAAGAGATCCCCCAAAACCTCTGCAGCACCTCTGAACCACGGTATCTCCACACCTCAAAACAGCCTTGGGTCTGCACGCACTCCCTCTTTCTAGTCTGCCCTCTGGAGAGAGACAGGGCAGTGAAAGGTTAAGTCAAAGCTGATTTTACATTGACAAATTTCAGTGAACTTTGAATTAAACCCTCAACTGAAATATAGTTCTGATTATTTATTACTAACTTACATTCTTCCTTCATGTGCTCATTTTTTAGATATTCTCTGGCAAAAACTCAGTATCTCTGATCTGTTGATTCATGAAGTTCATTTTAGCTTTCATTTTTCAAATCTGGCTGAGGGCTGCAGACGTTCTCCTAGGAAAAAAAAAAAAAAAGACTCTTTCTACAGAGAACCAAGAAAAGTTGCCAATGGATGAGTGTCTTGCCCCCATGAGCAGCCATTATCCTCATGAATGCCTCCTGAAGTTTGGTCCTAACCATCCTGTTTCCTGCTCTGTCTTTAACAAGTCCATAACTACTTGCTTGAAATGCAAGAGTGATAGCACGGCAGTAGACAGATGGAGGCATGATCTACTCCTTATGAGAGGTCTCATTCCAGTCCATAATTGTTAGCAGAAAAATAAAGCTATTTATTACACAATGTAGCATTTTGTCAACCTAAATCTTTTTTCTTTCCTTCTTTTTCCTGCTTCATCTTAATTAAAGACCTGGCCTTTACCATCTGCTGAAGAGAGAGATGATAGCAAACACTAGATTATCTTTACAAGTATCTGATATAGCTAACTGCTTCATGTCAGAATTGCCTAAAATGTTTTTCTCTGAAGGAAATGATAAATCACAGCTCTCATTTTTCAGTACACGTTCCAAGGCAATGGTTTCCAAACTGTTTTGGACCTTGCCCCACTGTTAACTCTCAGCATTACTTACATGCCATCAATCGCCATTACTGTCAAACATTCAGCCGAACTCCCAGGAGAGCGTGGCTCCGTGTGCCAGCTACACTCCGTGCCCTCACAGGCCACCACTTGGGACAACCTCCCACAAAACTGCTAAGAAACAGGCCACAGTACAGCCAGAATCAAGCCTCCCCTCACCACTTAAGAGGGAGATCTGAGGCACAAGAAAATTTCTACCTACCCTTAAGTCCCAAATGAACACAAGGAATAAATGACAGTGTTCAGATGAGCTCAACGATCCTTCCTCTTTTCATGCTGGAAGATTAATGACAAAATGCTTTTGTTTCTGCAGAGCACAGTACAGAATCACAGAACCATCAAGTTTGGAAAAGCCCTCTACTATTATCAAATGTAACCATTAACCTAACACTGCCAGGTCCACCACTAAACTGTGCCCCATCAAGACATTTCTTGAACACTTCCAAGAATGGTGATTCCACTGGCTTGTTCCGATGTCTGACCACCCTTTCAGTGAGAAAAGTTTTCATATCATCCAATCCAAACCTCCCCTGGTGCAGCTTGAGACCATTTTCTCTTGGCCTACTCCTTGTTATATGAGAGACCAATGCCCACCTCACTACACCCTCCTTCCAGGTAGAGAGTGAGAAGGTCTCCCCTGAGTCTCCTCTCCTCCAGGCTAAACAACTTCAGTTTCCTCAGCTGCTCCTCACCAGGCTTGTGCTCCAGACCCTTCCCCAGCTCCATTCCCCTTCTCTGGCCTTACTCCAGCACCTCAATGTCTTTTTTATAGTGAGGGGCCCAGACCTGGACACAGGACCGAAGCATGGCCTCAGCAGTGCTGAGTACAGGGGGACAGTCACTGCTGTTGTCCTGCTGGCCACACTACTGGCAATCCAGGCCACATGCCATTGGCCTTCTTGGCCACCTGGGCACACAGTTGCTCAGGTTCAGCCACTGTCAACCAGCACTCACTCCCAGGTCATTTCTGATGGGCTACTTTCCAACTACTCTGCCCCAAGCCTTTATTATTACAGTGGTTTGTTGTGACCCACAACAAGCAAAACTTCAACAATTGGAAAGCATCTGGTAGGAGGAGTCCACCAAGACAGCCAACACAACGGTTGAGGTCCATGGAAGGCACATAAAAGCACATGTGTAAATACCTTTCTCGTATCTCCCTGCATGCTTGCAGAACTCATGCAGAATGTGTACTTTTTTTAACTAGTAGGAAGCTCCTCAGGTGCTGGTTTCTCCCAGACACCCTGCCACTCTGATGAAGTATCATCCCCATCACAGCACTGGCCCTATCCAGCTCTGTGAGGCTGTCTCCCTCTCGTGCACACTCTCCCTTGTAGGACTGCTCTTTCCCTTCATGAGCCAGTGACAGCATCTCCAAGGAGCTGAGCAAGGTATTTGATTCCCTTGATTCAGTGACGATGAATTTCCTCAAATACCTGGACCTCACCCTCCTGTCATTGAAGTCCAGGGTTTTGTGTTTGAATTCTGTGAAAGCAACACTGAAGAGTCTCAAACCCTCCTGATTGGACTGGTGGAAAGATGGAGGGTTTGCATTATGTGCCTGCTTTATGGCTAAAACCCCAATTTTTTTCTACTGAGTTTTCCCTAACAGCCCCAACTTGAAAATTATTTATATGCTCAAAGAGAGGAGACAGAGGGAGTTTCTTTACAGCTGAGGATTTTAACTTTCTGGCCTACAGTCAGCAGAGCATCTATCCGTCCTTGTGAAGCTATAAGTGTGTCATCAGGATACCACATGCTTTGATAATTACTCTAGTGGGTATTAAAGTTAATCCTGGGCTGTATAGATCACTTACAAAACACAATAACTGAACCAGAAGTCCTTATGTGAGACAGTAATGAAATCAACGTCTCAAAGTGCCAGCACGTCTCTGACATGTCCGGCGTAAACTGGAATCCAAAATTCCTGCCTAGAGCAGCCAGTCAGGAATCCAACTGTTCTGTGATTATGAAATCTGAGGCATGGCAGAGCAGCTTATGTCAGATCTACTGCGTACCCATAAGCCTTAAACCAAGACTTGTGAATATAACCCATGCCTTTCCAGGATTGTGAGAAGGGTCATGAGCAACTGGTGAAATTTCAGACTGAAATAGCCAATGCATCATTCAGTGGACCCAGCTCTTCTTCCTTTAAAGACCAGACATCCATCCCAGATGCACTGATCGTACTCAGCTATATTCCCAGCATGCAATCTCCTGTTCTGAAGAAAGCCTAGAGAAAAAACATTTTAGGCTTTCTGAACCTTGTCTCAAGGAAGAACACAAAGCTAAAGCCACATTTACAAGGAGGATGGAGAGGAAAAGATACCCATCCTTCTCATCCTACTGCTTTCCTTTGCTATGCCCCTGCAGTAGCTGACACATTATTGTGTTCTTACAATAACTTCTTGCTATATTTTCCCTGTTCTACTGGTAAAAGTCCCAAAAACTATGTTAAATTAGTTTCAGTCTTTCCCAACAGGAGAAATTCAGTGAACTAAATAATAATGGCAAACAGCATGTCCCTTTAACAACTCTCTTGGGTCAGTATTTTCTCTATTTTTCCCTATATCTTTGTATTATACTGCATTGGATAATACATTCAGTACAGAACCTCTGTAGTCTAACACTGGGTAACAGAAAGCACCAAGTATCAATACTAAACATGACCATCTACTGCCACCACAGCTGTCTAGTGCTTGGACAACACTGGCTTAAAAGTGAAGAGCAGTTATAACTCAGTAACAATGCTGGAAGGTAGTTTTATGCATCCTGAGTCATCTGCAAGCATGTAATTATCATCTTTGCTTAAAGATTTCCAAGCAGCTGCCTCTGCTGTGCTGGATTCAACACGTGCTCTGAAAACAGTATTTCATAATAACCCTTTCTGTATCCCTTGTTTGATGTAAGAACCTTCCCTTTACTTCAAATGAAAACTTCAGCTTTTAAGTGACAGTCTGGACACCAAAGTAGCACGAGACGTTTGGAGGATATCAGTTCTATCTCTGCTTTAAATTAGGTCAAATCAGCCCCAAGGTCTTGACCACTGTTTTTGAGGCATTCTTTTTGCCTAAGTCCAGGAAATATAAAAGGCTATGAGGTAAGGGTAGGTATGAAGAATTTCCTCAAAGTCCAGGGGTAAAACCCTGGGTACTTCAATGCTCCCTACTCCACACATACGGCTCTTTCTCTGGTCTTATTCTCCACATCCTTAAACTCACAGAAATATCCACAGCTTAAAATGTACATCTCTTGCTAAGGTATTTTACAGAACGAGGGTCTCATCAAGCAAAGAATATAGAAAACACAGCAGAAGCAAACAGTTCAGACAAATTATGGGACTCGTTAAGTAACACAAGATGGAACAGAGTTCACCTAACAATAAGCTCTCTTAGGACCACACGAGGCAAAGGTCAAATCCAAGCCCAGACTATGGAGAAGGTGAGGATATAGAGAGGACACAGCTGTATTGGCAGCAGCTGGGGTAGCTGAAGGATGCAGTGGCCTTTGGGAGCAGAAGAGGAGATGCATCATTCCACTGGTGCAGCCTGTTCCTGTAGGAACTAGTAAGGATTTACAGTTTCCATCTTACATACACATATGGGTCCTCATGCATATCTGCTCTTACCTAGCACAGAAAAGATGTGTCCTTCCAAAAGTGAACCACTCAATATGCTCCCAAGAAGGTAGACTTCTATTCTTAAAATCACAGAAGAGATGTGATTCCTTATTTCATATATGGCTCTAAGAATTTTGAGGGTTTGGCGTTTCATTTCTTCTATTTCATATGCCAATAGGGGTTGGAACAGGGTTAAAATTTTCTGTTAAGTCTATGAGTCTTTTAAACAATGTTCCCTGACAGTGCTATTTCCACTATCTTTAATAATTTTAATCAGGCTGATTATCCTTTTCTTCAGATTTGAAGGAGAGGTAATTCTCGGTGATCTCTGAGTTTCAGCACCACTAAGACTAAATAGTTATTAATATTAATTCAAATAAGCCCTAAAACCCAGTCAAACTAAGGTTAAAACCACAGCAAATAGACAAATTAGCAGGAACGTTGGAATTAAATGGTCATTTTGGTTAGAATGTCAAACTGAGAGGACAGGAAATAAATCTTCATAAATCCTTAAGCAGGAAGTTAAAAGAGGTAGTTATGTAGGTTGTACCAAATCATATGAGCAAATTTTTGCCTGCAGCAGTAAAATCAAATTTCAGTTGGATATATATTTTAGTGCTGAAGCAAATTACTGTTTATGTCTAGATCACAATCTCAAGGCCAGCAAAGGCTTCCTCCCTACATTTCTGCTGCATGAAGACTAATCTCTTTCCTTCTGCCTCCCCACAGAAATTACAGACTTCAACAAGTCAATCTTTGAGAGAAATGTCTAGCAGTTTGCTCTCCCAGATGTATGTGCATGTATGTGTGTGTGTGTATATATACATATACATATATATATATATATATATCACAGCCTAATTTTCTCTGGAACTTGTCGCAAAATGGAACATGAAGATTTCAGTCTGAAATTTAGACCTTAGAAACTAAAGAGATTAACCTTGCTCCCCATGCAAGGTTTTAGAAGGAATTTATAGGCACAGGGCAGCATGATGGCAGTTAGTTTTATTTGCCTTCCCAAGAAAATCTATTGGCTTAAACATCAGACCTTCAGCCCAGTCTTTGCCCTGAACTGTCCACCCTGCATTAGTCTGCTGGAGGCCCCTAGCAGTGTGAAATATGCTTTGGATTTGGACAAGAATTGTACAATCCAGGCAGTTTCCTATAATCTGCAGAGCTAGAAGTTACCTTATAACAGTGCTTGTGATTACAATAAATACAGTCAAAGCAATAAAAAGAGAAGCCATCTCTGAACCCTCCCCTCTGGAACAGATGATCAGAGCATACCTTTATGATTACAACACCTGGTAGAATTTCTAAAAAGCCATATTCCACAATTCTCTGGACAACCACATTCACACACCCACTCTTGCTGGGCAGCTTGTGCCAGTGCCTCACCAGCTTCACTGCAAAAAGAATTCTTTCATATGTCCAATCTAAATCTACCCTCTTTCTGTTTGAAACTGCCAGACCTGTCGCGAACACTACAGGCCCCGATAAAAAGTCTGTCTTTCTTACATGTCTTCTGTGTTGGCTGAAGAGCCTCTCGGCCTGTCCACTTCTGCCCTTGCCTATACAGCCCTTAGATTACACTGAGGAAATGATTATTCCCCTCCTAGCTACAACTGCTCTCCTGCGTAGATCAGACCACGTAAATCCTGTCCCACTCACGTACCACCCCAAAAGTCATCCAAACTCTGATTCATATCCTTTCCCAGGGCCTACTTTAAAAATTCCTGACCATGATTGCCATGGGAAGACTGTTTGCCTTCAGGCCATGAAAAAAGTTCTGTTACCCAGTGTGTTTTTACATGGTATGCCTGCCTGACTTTCAGAAATAATAACAATCATTCACTTTAGAGCTGCTTCATAGGAAAAATAGTTTGGCAAAAATAAGTACCAAGTGGAAAACAGATGCTAAAATTGGTTGTCTGGTTCCTCAAACACCTATGGCTCCATTAAATGGTGCACACACTGTTACGTTCATCCTCACAGCAGTGGGGTTCTGTATCAGTCCAACATAGCCAGCTGCATCCGTATTTTCTATCACTTGTCAAATCAGAGTGAAAATTTATCTTTCTCAAGAATAAATAGACAGTGTGTTGAGTCATGCAGCAAAATCACTGGTGGCTGGGACCTTTCCCTCTTATTGTAAAGTGGCAAATTATAAAGATTCAAGCAAGCTTTGCTCACTTTAAATGAGCTGCTGTCCACACACACACACTTCAGTGGGCAACCATGATCTTTAGAGGGATTTTTGAGCAGGCCTGCAACTTTATTACTGTATGCAGATTATTTCACAAAAGTGAAATCACACTTAAAAGTACAGTCACTCATGTCCTCCTTCGCCAGCTCTTGCTCCACTCGAGTTCTGCATACAGCAGGAAGTGATTCAGAAAATAATGATTTTCTGTGGTAACTGGATCTGGAAAAGCATCAATGAAATTATACCACATTAATCAATGCTCACTTACAACCTCCCCAAAGCAGATGCAGACAGAGGCAAAGAGCTCTGCTCTGGAGGAGTTCCTGGTGTACGACTTCATAGGAGAACTGTAGCATTGACCCCACAGTGTGAAACCACCACTCTGGACAGCTTTACTTTTACCCTCTTTATTTTGTGAGGAAGAGAAGGTGACCTCTCAGTAAGCTAGGGAGAAGCTCTTGCTTACCCATGCAGGAAGGATAAAGCTTTGTAACATGAGAAACACTGCTTTACTTACATCCTTCTGCATAAATTAAAAGAAAAATGTTATGCAAATACATCCTACACTACCACAGATATAACCAAAATATAACTTACTATTTCGACATAATTTTAGGCCTTGTACTCAGCATATATTAGAACATACAGTTCTGCATATTTTTATAATTTTCTTGACTCACAGATGAGTAGCAAACTTCAGAAATGTTACTTTTAGGGGAAAGAGAAGCAGAAAGACAATTTCACATTGATCTGCAGAAAACAAAAAGTCATTCATTACTTTTTCAATGATTATCAAAGTATTACATCTGCTCTAAGTCCACGGTTAAGAGTTCAGGGACAGAACCGCAGCTACCGGTAACTTCCCAGTAACTGAGGTGACTGACATGGCTTATGAAGGGAAAAGATCTTACACTTCTTTAGATATGTTTAGATATAAGGAAAGATGCAGACTCTGGCAGTTCTCTGTATTAATCCAGTCCTAAGGTCTGACACAACAGCCAGCAGCTAGAGCAGATGAGGTAATAAAATCTTCAAGAGTACTGCACTTGCAAGAACTTGGTGCCCAGACTGGGGATACCACGAGAAAATTACTTTTTCAGCTCATACAGGTCTTCTCTCTGTCTTTTCCTCCCAAGCTACACTTGGCTACAGTCTTAAAGAATCTGCTTATGTCATTGTAGACTCTCACGGAGTTGTCTTTTTTCCTCCCAGCTCATTTTTTTTATTAGCCTTGTTCATTATCTACCATCTGTCTCTTCTTTTTCTTCCTGATCTGATGTCGTTATTACTAGAAAACTTCTCCATTCCATAACAAGAATTGGAACAATTGTCCACATTATTTACTTTGGGAATTCCAGTAGCCCAAAAATAAAAGGATCAGAGTTTGATACTGGCTAAGCTTATGTAAGCCTGAAATAACTCCCCTGATTTGAGGAGAGTTTGCCTGGATTTACATCGGTATGAGTAAGATCAAAATCTGGCCCAGAGTTTCTATTTTTTCACTCACATTAGAATTCAACCATCAAGCAATCCTGGATGCTCATAGTTTGCCTAAAACTGGAGACTGTTTTTTGACAGGGGCTGGCACTATATGGTCTTTTCTAGCTATGGAACATCAGCTGTCTGTCCCAGGAATCTTCTGTTGATTGAAGCAATTTAAAGCTCCAGCCTAAATTCCAATTCATCATTTAAACCTGCTACTAAAGTGTATCTATAATTTTTTAAGAAGTTCTAAGTGCATGAAAAAATTAAAAATCAGCAGGCTACTACTGGTTTGGGCTCCAAATGTCATTTGTAAAGTAACACAGCTATACACCAACTGTAAATTTTGCAAAATCCTCCTCTTTGAAGATCACTTTTAAACATTTCAGTGATATAAACTGGCATTGCTGTAAATAAGAGTTGGGCACTTTATGTGTAGCATTTATTTTGCTGTTTATTGTCAGCAATTCCCTGCAGCACGTTGATTTCATCTTCTGGATGAGCTGCATGCAGTTGTTCGGCTTCTGCTATTGAGACTTTTGTCCTCTGTTGACTCTGCCTGTCTCAGGGCATGCTACTCTGCCAGTCACACCAGGGTGTGCATCACCAGCCTTGTGCTGTGGTTCCTCTTCATACACAATTTCCCTCAGGGCAGCAACAATTTTCCTGCAGCGCTGGCCATGGACATCAAGGGCTTTTACATTGTGGGGTCAGTATCTGCAGCAGACTCTAACACTGCACAATTGAATGCCACTGAAGCCACTGGAGCACCATCAGCCTGTAGGTCAGCAGCATTTGGGTAGCAGCTCATTCATCCCATTGCATTATGTAAGGCATGGTCGCTGCCCATTACTGCTGCACTGGGTGATAGTCCCTGTAACAAAATTATTTTTTTCCCTGCTATTTTACTCAAAGCACTTTGAAATCAGTGGAAAACCAATGACACCCTGCAATTTTTATTTTAGCTGACTGGCACAGCCATCTTCAGAGTTTAAATCAAGAAACTTACTGTAGCTGAAACTATCTTAACTGAGATCCATCAACAGGGTAATATCATTTTTAGCTTGCTGCCTGAGGGCACATAACTGACATTTTGTCTATATAAAGTATTGGCGTTCCTCATATGTCAGAGTTTAAACCACAGAAAGAATCTTCTGGCAGATTCTTACAGAAGCTCCCAGAGGCAGCTGAAACAGTCTATTATCTGTGCGTGCCTGTGTTGACTAAAAGTTACACTTAGGCTGCACTCCACTGTCCAGCAAGCAACACACAATGACAGCCTTATCCCGACAGCATTTCAGAACAGGAGCTTTCACCAGCACCAGGGCTGCTTTCCCACATCCACCACAGGAAGAGCTGCCCTTTGCCAAACCCAGCAGGAGCTGCACAGGGAGCACCTCACACCCTCACCATAGCTCTGGCACTTCACCACACTGCTCCAGCCACTGGACAAGAGGAACTGGGATTGTATAGAGATGGGAGAATACAGTTACAGGTCGCCTACAAAACTATTTTAAAATGTTAGGGACTAGCGAAGGGTAGAATGTCCGTGAGGCAGCTTGTGCTGAAAGTACCAAGAAGTATGTACCTAACATGTTACACTTGAATCTTTTTCACTCAAAGATAGCCCAAGGCCTAGGAGGAGTGGAATTTTTCATCTGTACTGGTTTCTTAGGGTTGCTTGAATGAGCTCTTTTCAGTCTTTAATGCTTGTTTTTCAAATCCTCACTTTCTTACTTGTAAAGCTAGGATGCAAGTAATAAAAGCTACCAGAGAGAGCAGTGTTTATCCTTGTGCTAGTTTTTATAGAAGGAGCTTGAATGTCTGTTTGCACTAGTAAGCTCTGTGATTTTAATTATGAGAAAACTAGTCAATGTAATGGTTCATTTTGGTTCTTCCATTTAAAATCCCAGGAGATGAAAATGAGCAGAAAGGCTTAATTAAATAGATACTTTCTCCCTAAGTAAAAACAGCAACACTTTAGAACAAATGGATATGTGTTATTAGGACCAGAGTTTTGTTAAGGTTTTTTGTGTATAACACTGTATGTCGTACCAGAGCTCTTGCTACTGTTCTGGCATTAAAAACAAACAACAAAACAGTTTTACAGTTACCGTGAATTTAGTTTAGATACAGACTAAATTTTATTTGTATTTTTAGTGAGGTTTATTGCAAAGAAAGGTTCGCCACCATTTAGTTCGCCCTTCTGTCCCTGGCTCATGGTCACAATCAGCTCCTGCAGACAAAACAGTTAAGCAAATGGAAAACTCAGCCATATTCAATGGGAGAAAAACAACGCTTGTTTGTGCTTTGCTCCTTTTTTTAATATTCAACAGATTCATGCTTCTTAGTAGATATCTTGTTTCAAGTTTTATGAGAAATTGCTACTGAGAAATTTCTATTTTACCTATCAGTTTTCCATATTCTGCTCAAATATCACAGATGGGTGTGGTAACTTTTTCTATAGGTGTATATCCTCACACGCAAAAAAATACTTAGTTAAGATGGACAGCATTTTTCCCATTGTTCAAAACTATGGTTCTGTTTTCTGCCTGTTCCAGTACTACATAGCTGCTGCCCTTCCTCCGCAAACATTAAGTTCATCTTGAGGGTAGGCTCAAGTGGTTGACCTATAACAAAGTAAACACATGTAGCTCAATCAGATGAGCTCAACGCATGCTTGTGTGAGGTTGCTTGACAGTCTGGGGTCTGTGAAACAAAATGTGTAACTGCAGCAGTGCAAGCTGCTCCAGAGGGGAATAGTTTACATGAAGGCAAAGCCGAATTTAGATTAATATCCTCTGGTACACTGATGTTGCAACCTTGTCCTAGATCACTCATCATGCACAGCTTCATTTCACAGCCTCCAGGGTGGTGGAAACCACACTGGCTGCTCACCAGAGCACTCCTCCCTTGCCCGTCTTCCCCTTTAGGAACTATCCTGTGCTATTTTCTGGTCTAGCCAGGCTCTCTGCAGCACTAAGGCTGGGTATGTAAGAGAAGAAAGAAATAAAAGTTTTACTGGCTGTTCACAGCATCACCCCTTACTCCCACAGCAATGGGAAAAACATCTCCCAGGATCTAGTAGGAAGCACTGAAGTGTAGCTTTATTTTTCCCTCCAAGTCATTGACTCAGGAAAAAAAATATCACAAATACAAAAACCTGTAATAGAACGGATCCATAAGCCCCACTAACATTTCTGTGGCTAGGCTGGAAATGCCATGCCCAATCCAGCTTGGCCTTGTGCTCTAGTCCCACCTCACACTCATTCCAGCTATACTTCCCACATGCCCCTTCTCAGCCATCTCCCTTCTCCCCTTCCTGACAAGCTGCCCCAGGTCTGGCTTTACTCATGCCAAAGAGACTGAAACAGGATCACCATAGTATTTACAGCCATGATACTGTTCTCTCAGCTTGTTTGTCCTCTCATTTTTTTGTCTCTGCTTTTATCCACCTGCAGCATCTGTGCCATGTTGCAAAACTCAGCATATTTTTTGGTGCTTTTAGCATATGAAAGTAAAGAAATACTTCTCACACACACAATGCGACAGTTTGAAGAGACAAAATTCAAACTGCACCTGCATTTAATTAAGAGCCAAATTTTCAGGCACCAGCTTCCTCTGCCATGGGGAGGAAACCAAGCCCACCAGTCACTGTCTGCACAAGCATCATCATATCTAAGCACACCAAGCTTCAGATGCAGATAAGAATTTACTCCAAGATAGTTGCAAATGAAAGTGGAAATCTCTCACTACAAAACTAACTCGAATTTCTGTATGGCATAAATGATCACATCAGACTGAAAATTTGGTCCCACTAATTCAACATCCTCTGTATAAGTGATGACTGAACCTGGTAAATTTGAAAAGGAAAAGGTCAGAAACTTACATGAAAATATTATTCTCTGCCTGCAGAAAACATCTGTTTTCAGCACCTAGAGTCAATACATGTCACCGGTTGCCTGCAGAAGGGTTCTTTCTGTATATGGAGCTGATCAAAATGAAGATGTGAACACTGTTCATATCTAAATGGAACTTCTTTTAAACTTTTCATTTCTTCTTTTCTTCAAGAATTTTTCATCGCAATGTAAAATGATTTATTATATATGATATTATGATTGCTGGTGGTGTAATATTTCAAACCCACCAAAAAGAATCAAGAAAGAATCTAAGTTAATGCATTTTTGAAACAGAGCTTTTCTGGCAACAAAGCCTGGTGTGAACTGAGGGCTAATGACCACAGCCAGTATCAAGAACTCCAGTTTCTCTAGCACACTTTCCAGGGCCACCATTCAAGGTCTGACTGGTAACTCCCAAAATTGAATGAGTTCTCTCTATTAAAACAAACAAAAAAATATTGTTTTGCTAAATGCATACAACTAGGCAATATCCTAACAGTAGCTATATTGTCTAGCTCATCTCCTTCCTGTCTTCATATAGTAAAAGAAGCCCGGCCCAGGATGAGAACTCGTCCTGCATAGAGAACAGAGAGTCCTGCCTCCCACAGCAGTGGGACATGGCAGCCTCTCTCATACCCTTCAGGTGGTGTTTATTCCTGCTGTCAGCAGCAGCAATGGCACACTGACAGTGTTACCCAATCTGTTTTCACTTGCTGCAGAAGGAATAAACAAACTTACCTCTCAACAAAATCCATCCTGCAACTCCTGTGGTGTTACCAGCCTCCTATCTGCACTCCTGTGCATTTTTGGGGTGGGAGGCACGTGTGTGAGCATGTGCATTATTCTAGAACTTAAGTTCAGAACATTCAGCAATTCACATTGTCGCTGGAAATGTAACTGTTGAATTTCCTACAGCTTGGAATCAATTGAGAATTAAAGGTCAGTTTGCATCAGATTTTCTATTTAACGAGTAAAACTTAAGTGCTCAAAAATATGTCTCATCCAAAAGAATGTATTTGGTCCAGTAGGTTTATTTCAGAGCAGAGATGTTTTGAAAGCTATAAGCATGATAGTTACTGTCCTATCATAAGGAAAACAAAAACCAAGTGCTGTCCTGAGAGGTTTTCAGGATTTTATCACCTACACAAAAGTCAAACATTCTTTTAAAGGAATTGCCTTAAAAATAGAAAAGCTATTTTAATCAAACTCCTAGACTGCATTATCTCATCACCTGTGCCCAGCAATGGAACAATTTTTCCTTTAGTAGACACTTTTCTTAAAACATCCTGATCACAAATGACCTTTTGTTTTTTAACCAAAACACAATGGAACAATTTAGTCTTGCTCCTCTTCAGGTCAGTGGGAAACCTGCCACCCCTTGCAGCACAGAGCATCTCAGCCTGTGACATGCACAGCCTCTATCCTGCAAAGCCATTTCACCCCCCAACAGAGTTCATGGACAAGGGGGGGCTCTCAGTCCCTCAGAGGATCAGGGCCAAGAGATGCTTTCCAAATGATCCACAATAGAATAGCTCGGCATGCAGCAGCCAGCTGACAGATGAGAGTCCTGTGGGAAAGAAGCTTTTATTTCTGATTTACAGTGAAAGGGCAGCAGTATCTCTGGCATCTTTGGGCAGGGACTTTCAGGGATGAAGTAGCAGCTGCCCAGTCTGCATAAATTTATGAAAGGGTGAGACAAGCAGGCTACTATATGCTGGCGCTTTGGAGAATGAAAGGTGTGACCAAATTGCACCGAGAAAGAGCTCAGGTTCAAACCCTGAAAGGCTTCATAGAGTCTATGGAAAGCAAATTACCTCAAAGGAAATGCTGAAACCAAATGTTAGAAAAGATGTAGTGTAGTATTCAGTAGTGGCTGGTGGAGCCCTGGAAGCATGTGCAAAACAAATTATGGCAATTTTTTCTATGCGGTAAACCAGCACGAGAGGCACTGCAGTTAAAAGTGTCTATAAACAAACCATTGTCAAGGAAAGGTGCATAGGCAAAATAGCTTTTTGTTAACTCGTATTAGTCTAAAGAATATCTTCACTAGGAAGTCTAAAGACACTTTTTGTCATTAGCTATAAGAACCCTTTAATTTTGTTTTGAAGTTTATTTTACTTGTTTTGATATTTATGCTTTACCATGACACTTTTGTACAAAAACTACCGCTTCAGTCTCCAGATGCAATAGATAGGAGATACGACGCTTACTTAAATTGCAAAAATTATCAAATACTGAATATAGTTTAAAAACACCTAATCAAAGAGTTTGCTACTGTAGCAAAACACTTCAGCCAGCTCAGTTTATTACAACATACCCAGACAGGAGAAATACACAGTGAAGTATTTCAAATGGAAGAGCTGCAGGTCGAGGAAACACAGGGCTGATATTCCTGAAAAAGTTAAAGTCAGAGTTAATCCCAGGAAAAAAAAAAAAATTACTCAGACATTCATTCCTCCTCTTGCATCTCTGCTTCTCTGGTAAAGATCCTTAAAAAACCTAAGAGAGGAGATGGGCAAAAGACTGCAGATTCCTAAATAACTACTGGAAGTGTAGTCAAGAGTAAGTTTCCAGATCATCTAGTCCCTGATACAGCATAGAAAAGAGTAAGAATTTTTAAATGAAGCAGTTTGTGAATAACATCTCATACCACATCAAAACACAAAATTTTCCAGGGAAAAGCATGAACAGATGTAAAAGCAGAAGCCCAGAAGATACACACAAATAACCTTAAGAGTGACTCCAAAGGAGAACCTGAAAGCCATCAGAGGAATGAACATGCTCAGGTGAGCAAAGGTCATCAGTCAAGGGGATGCAAGATTTTCCACATTCAGGGCAGGAAAAAAAATGACATTCCCAACCTAGGGGAGGTCCTAAACCACAGAGAAATGTAACTCACAGCAACAGGAGCCAGCTCCTCTGAACACTGTCCTGGGCTCCTAGTGCTGTCAGTCTAAATTGAGTCATTAGAGACTTTTCAATTTTCCACATTTCAGGGGTTTAATTACAGACTTATTCTCTATGCAGAAGTGTAGGACTAGGTGTCTTCCCAAGTAAAATACCAGGAATACAGCTGCATACCATGTTTTATGGTAGGGTTTAACATTAACATTAATGAACACAGATGACAGTACAAACTTGCCTATTAACGAAGACACCCTAGCCAGGAAAACACTAAAGAAGCCCGAAGGTCTGGCTGCACCCTCAGATTTAGGCAGCTTCCACACAAAAAGGGTAGAGAGTGAGTACCTGAGGGAGCTCCTGAGGGAGCTACTCCTGGGCTAGCTGTCAGGTGTGCAGGGGGAGGTGAAGAAAGAGAGAGAAGACTCCTCATACAAGTTCCACTGAAGGTTTACTGACAGGAAGTGACTACGGATGAAGAGCCAAAAATATCAGAGGACCCACGGATTTTATATTGAGGGATGGAAACGCAGGGACAAGGGATACAGCCCATGAGATAAAGGGAAGGAGGCAGGGCTGAAGCCAAGGGAACCAGCGGGAACAACATTGGAGGAGGGAACACAGGAAGTAACCAATGGGGTGTCAAGGAGTACAGAACTTTCTAAAACTAATGCAGAGTTAACTAAGGGAAATTAATATTTACAACTTTATACATAAAACAGGGAGGGGAAAACATCAATCAGTCATCTGGAAATACACAAATCACTAAACCAGGGGGTGATGGATTCTTACCCTAACCACAGAGTGTGTTGTTAGACGTTGGTGCCTGACCAACACATGTTGGTTTCACTTGTAGCTTTGGGGGTTAGGATGGCTACAGCCACATGCACTGCCACATACTAACCAAGTTTTAAGATAATTTCCAGAACTTAATCAGCCATTTTAGACAGATCACTATCTTTGCAGTCACTCTGCTTCTTCACAGATTGCAAGTCACACAAAAACTCTTGGATGGAGGACTGCTAAAGTTGTGTGTGCCAAGTTAACTTTAAATCTTACAAGAAAACAGATATAGCTGTGATGAAGCCAAGGGGGTGAACTACTCCCATGTGTTTCTCATTTCCTAGTCAGCACAATCTGCAGTAGAAATACAGAGAGCAGACAGAAAAATGTGGAGTTTATTTCAGTGTTGGTGGTTGTACAACCAGTTATCAGGAGTGCAGCTGTTGAAAGATGAAGGCATTTCTCTTCCCTTTGCCCATCAGACAGGTGATGACATCCCAAGGACCCTTACTTGAGAGACTGCACACTCATAAAACCACTATCAGCATTTGTCTTCTCAGGTGTCATCAACTTTGCAATAATTTATTAAACTTGGTGATGTTTAAATACTTCAGTGCCTTTGCCCTTACATTTTCCCATGCACCTGTGCTGCCTTTCCCGTGGAGCCAGGGGACAAGCCAAAATCCACGTTTTTCTTTAGGCTACATCTTCTTCCATGACAATGCCTGCACATTTCCTGCCAATAAAACCCAGCAGAACTAAGACCAGAAGAAGCACAACTAAGTCACTCTGGCCTTTGTGGTCTGGGGAATTATGGAGGAAGGAATATCTGCCTATATGCTGCATATGTGTGTGCAGTGTATGTACAGGAGCAAGGGCTGGACAAGAGAAGCATTCATCCCAGGGCACTGCTCAGCAGAGGGGAAAATTTAGGCCAGAAATACCTCAGAAATTAGGCGGGCAAGCCATTCCCAGCAGTGGAAGTTTTGGGGCGGGAGGGAAGGACTTTCAGAACCACAGGACACTGAGAGTGAAGTGCGAGTTTTTATAGGGATGCAAGTGTTTTTAGCAGCCAGCCCAGAACAGAGAACAAATGCTGTTAGTGAAAAACAAACCTCTGAGAACTCCTGCCAATGTTTATCTATGCATTGGAAGACAGGTCCTCCCTACCCTGCTCCCATCCTATAGACCTGCTGTCCTCCAAGCCTGTTTAGCAGAGATGCCTCTATGAGACCGGGCACTTCTGGTTTCCTCTAACACCAGTGATGATACACAAAGCTGCTGCTCGTGTCTGAGGTAGGCCAGATTGCCCTCTGAAGAGGCTGTACCCTCCAGGAAATACAGAGAAGGCATCTGGAAAACTGGTTTCTCACTTGGGCACATAAGCTGCCTGACAAAAATTAGGTGGAGGGGGACTAATACACAGTACCTCTCCTAACATCTTTCACTGGGAATTTCCCAAAATAAAGCAACATCAAAGGGGCAAGAGGGTTCAAGAGGATCAGTGTTAAGAGTCTGTGTGTATTTACTCTAATTCCATTCTCCTGGTCCCTCTCTCCCTCACAAAAAAGGCACAGAGAAAACTCGTTAAGATCTGTAGCCACCTTGGTACAAAGTGGGGAACATACTAAGGACTACTGGAATTTCCGTAAAGTGAACAGAGATGAAATTATGTTTTCATATTCAGTACCAAACAGCTCTTTGATTATGGGGCTTCTTTATCTTTCTTTTTTGTTTTGGAGGAGTGTGTCACCATCATGGGTTTGGCTTTTCTTTTTATTTGAAGGTGGGGCAGAGTGGGGTGTTGGATTTTTGTTTAAGTTAGTACTTTGTCTTTTATTGCAAGCAGAGAGGACCAGTGCCTGGTTCCTGCACTCTCCATTCTTATGATCCAAGGAGCAGGTGACCCGAGTAACACCCCTGCTGGCACCCAGACACAAGCCCTTGATGTCTCTGAAGAGAACATCATTGAAGACTAAAGACTGGATGGCAGAGGAGGGGACAGCGGGTTTTAAGCACAGAAGAGAACCTATTAAGTGAAAGATGAGAAGTAGTGGAGGGAAGGTTCTCTAATAGCAGGTGGGAGGTGCTACTTGCAGCACCTAGAGAGAGTGAAACAGGCAAAGTTGCCATATGGAAAAGTGAGAGCTGCTGTGGCCATCCTGAAACAGTCAAGTGTCAAGGACCATTGAAGGAGAAAAACATCACTGAAATTTTAACAGAGACTGGGACCAGAACTGGTCTTGTGTCCTGGGTTGTCAGAGAAAGAAGGCTCCTACACTTCAGGAACAGATAGTTTCATACCCTGGGATTGTTTCTGAATTAAGGATTCTGTTGATGTTTCGGGATAAACTGGCCTGATGTCAAAACCTACCTTGATTAAATCTTCCCTAGATTTTCCTCATAGCTTGCACTGTTCTGACACGACCCCCATTCCTAAAGGAAAAGATGATTCTCGGGGTTTTTTTCCTGAAAAAAGTAAGTGTTCATCCCCACTTTAAAAATTCAAGTTTGGCTTTAAAAATGCCAAGAAAAAAATAATTGATCTGAACAAACAGCCTTTAACAGCTCCCACCATAATATCTCATGTTCTCCCTGAGGAGACCTGCCAGTTTTCCCCAGCTCCTTTCTAAAGGCCCTAGAAGAGAAACACAAAGGGAAACATAATTAAGGAAAGCTGTGGGGAAATTACCCTTTTACCAATTTCCAGAAAAATTAATTCCTTGGGATCTGACCTCATAATTATATAATCTTTATTCCTGCACAAGAATGAATTTCTTCTTACAAAAATAAAGGATTTGTCTTTGTTTCCATTTCTCACTTTGATTCTCACAAGCAAACCATAAATTCTGAAAAGCCTGATAGAGGCTCTTAGAGAGTACAGGTGAGATATTTTGTGGAAAGAATGATATTGGGAGAGGATCTGAAAAGAGAGGAATGGGAAACGAGGAGTTGATTTGACTAAAGGCAGCAATAATTTTTCCTGGGAAATAGCTTTCGTACAAACTGGATCTATGCCTGATCCAGCAGCACCACACTTACTCTGGAAGCAACTGGTCACTTGGGAAATTGTCACAATGAGGTATTGCTGGGGTAAGAACAGCAGACACAGTTCCCAACATTGATTTTGTATTTACTTTCATAGGCCTGAGAGAGCAGATACTTTGAAACCTTCTAGGAAAGTTTACCAACAGTTACCCATGAAGCCTTGTAGCATTCTACCATCCTAAGATATACAATATAATTTTGGGGTTTGTTGCAAATTTTAACATTTCTGACACTGTTTTTGGACTGATCATATTTCTCTGGTAAAAATGACTAATCATACTTGGGATTCTTTCACACCTTCCCTCATTTATTCATCTCTACATTCCTCTATTTCAGTTTGCTGATTAGTACTGTCTATTCTTTTCACTTCCCCTGCACAAAAGCAATGAAAATATAACTTCATGCTGAGACATTCAAAGATTCAGGAACCAATTCTGCAAGAAGCTTGCACGTATCTGAGAATGCTAACCATCCTTGGCTCAAAGTCAATGTTTCACTCTTATGCTGAGCTGAGATCCTAAACCTAACCTTCAGATGAACTTCTTTGAAGGTCACATACATCACTGCACTTCCAACTCTTACTAACTGTGAAGAGCTCAGAGACCATGGTGCAGTCCCCCATACTTTTCTTTGCTGATGGAGAGAGATGTCTATGCACAATTCCCAAAGAGATTTTATGAGAAACAAGGCAAAAGTGCTCCTACTGGGTGATTTTAAAAGAAGCCTGGTATAAACAAAATGTGTCAGTTTGCATTTTCATCCCAGACTATAGCTGCAAGTTTTAAGAACAATTTCGCTAGCTGCTGAAGATTTTCGTATGGGTAAGTTCACAGCTCTGTAAAATATTGTTATGCTTATTTTGCCTGTGAGCTATTTTCTCTGAATTTTTAACAAGACATAAGTTTCTGCTCTGTTAAAGCATAATCATAAATGCATCTTTCTGAACACAGAGACCAAATAAATGTTTCTAGTTTCAGTAATAGTGAAGTTTTCCCAGTGTATGCCAGCATGCTGGAAGAATACAAGCTTGTGGCCAGCACACAATATAACTGTTTTATTTTTAAAAAAATAAAACAAATACTGCCGTAACTACACATTTACAAGGAGAAGAAAAAGTATCAGTTAATTGTCTCTACATGATGATGTACATATAAGCAAGAAGCTGGAGATTTATGGCTCAGTTGTTCTCCTAACCAGCCCCAGTTACAATGTGTCTCTGCTCATCCTAACAGAAACATCTGCCTAACCACAAGAGCTACGGATAGCCACTGCTATCTGACATTCCGGTGGTTTACAAGGACAACGCAGTTACAGCTGCAAATCTGCCACAAGCAAAAAGCTAAATACTCTGCTGAATGCATAGCAGTCATTTGGACTACTTAATGCTTCTTCCTATCCTTAGTAACAGGCTAAGATGGATCTTGATCCAAAGGAACCAAGCTTCTGCTCCTTATTTCATTAAATTTGATGGGGTTTGGTTTATGGGTTTTTGAGAGGGTTTTTTTAAACAGCTTATCCTGGCAGAACTTACAAGCTAATGAATACTTCTAAAAGACCTTCCTTATGCCAACACCTGACAGCAGAGCTCAAATTCAGAAACACAGAAAAAACCCTTGAGAGAGAGAATACAAACAGTAAAGCTCTGCACTTTTGCAAAGTGTCACTGCTTGTTCCACTTGTCCCTCGGCATGGCTTGCTCCTCTTGGCTGCTTTCAGCACAGATTAGTGACCTTCAACCCTGACAAATATGTTGCCCTCATGCTTTTATGATCTCATAATCTCTCAGAAGGTGCCACATTCTGAGATTAAATACACCAGAATCCCAATGGCAGCATAATACACATGCAGCTGTGATTAATGCCAATTAAAACAGTAGCAGTATGTGACAGCTGTTACAATTACTGTTAATTAGCAAGTTTTAAACCCTCTCTTACTAGGCTCCACTTCAAACTATGCAACCAGAATAGGTCTTGTGTTCATGATTCCTTAGTCCTTTGAATGTCTTTCTGCTAGAGAGCTACTACATGCAAGCCTTTAGCAGAAAAGCTTTGCATGATCTGTTGGTATTTCCCTGGAAAATGGATCGTGAAGAATAAAGGAACTTCAGCTATGGGGGGAATTTGGGCACAGGACACTGCCCAGATGAACTGTTAAACACAACTTGCTTACAGTGTTTCCCAGGGCATGTTAAACTTCACCTATAAATATACAAGTTAAACAATCCAAGTAGCTATCTACAATAAGGTTCTGCAAATATCCACCAAAAGAGAAGAGAAGGTTGCTCTTAAACCCTATTTTGCACATCTCAAATCAATTTTAGAAACATGGTATCTTCTCCCCTTTTCCCACCACAGCAAGAGAAGAGCCCCTGCTTAGGACTTTTTTCTACCGCACTGGGAGGTCTGCCTGAAGCACATGCAGACACGCTGGCTGCACCTACCCCAGGAAAATAAACACTGCAGGGATGCTGCCAGGCCCAACCATTGATGCTATCACACTGGTAGAACAGTCACTGGCATGCTGGGACCCATGCTGTCCCAGGAAACATCATCCCACATGGGTGCACAAGTCCACAGGGGACAGGAGCCACGCCCTGCAGGCACCCTCTCTGGCAGGAGTGAGAAGGATGTGGTCAAAAGGCAGCAGTTAGCCCCTAGGCTAAAGAACAGACCTTGGCACTGGCTCACAATAATTCTAATAAACACAGTAATTAGGGATATCTTTAAGTAGATTGCTTGAGCGGGTAGTCAGGGCTCCAGCACAAGGTGGGCACCTGATAGGCCCCAACAAACCTGCTCTACCCAGGCAGCTGCCACATCTTCACTCTAGTTCTTACCTAAATCAATGTCTCACCCCACACCCACCAGTTAAGTCATGATAATATGTGTCCCATGGGATGCAGGAATGGCAGGTGCAGTGTTGGATGTCAGTGCAGAGCAGAACAGCCACCCATGTCCCCAGAACAATGAATTCATTACAAATTTTAATCACCTTAAAAAAAGAAAGGAAAGGAGTGTTCAAATTGCATGCAATGGCTGAATGCTGCAGGGATCTCCTGCAAGTCTAGGGATGACCAAGGGCATTTGACATCACACACATGAGCAGGCAGCTGTGGCCCAAAACACAGCTGCTTCCCCAGGCATGCAGCCGCTTGGTGCATATTCCTGGTACTCAGATGACTTCCAAGGGCACTTGCTTCATCAACAGCATGGTCTCCTCTATTACTAATACCAAAGACATCACCACTTACTGCCTGAACAGTCATACTGTGACTAGCAAATAATGTTTCCGATTTCAAAGTTAACTTAGAAATTACAGTATGGAGCGCTTGACATCTTAAGAGATCTATACATCATGTTGACACATATAAACAAAAAATGAGAACATACTGCATAATGTAAAGCAGCTTTTTAGCTTGTTTTAAAAGAGCCAACCTTTACAATGTAAAGACACACTTTATTTAGGTCTGAATGGGTCATTTTTCTCTTTCTGGTTTTTTTTCCTGACAGCAGACATTCTTTTTTTTTTTTTCTTCACCAGAAAGAGTTTTATCTCAAGCAGCTCTGAAACACTTTCATGATCTGTATAGAAAAACATAATCAATTCTGAAGTTTTTGTAGCTTTTGCTAGCTTTTAATAGAACTATGGAAATCTTTCAGCAGCTACTTTACTTCCCATGAACAAAGAGTGCACAAGGGCTCTCAGTAACCCTCCTTATCAAGAGATTTGCACCGACAGCACAGGGAGAGGCAGGTACATTATTTTGTGATTAAGAACTAGCAGGTTTGCTCTCCATTTATCTCAACCATCCTATTAGTGCAACTAAGACATCTGCCTAACATTTCCTTTCACTCTGGTTCATGTGAGCTAAATAACACATAAGCTAAAAAATGGGCTTTCAGCAGCTTTTAATAGCAAGGAAAAATAAACTCCTGCAGTATTATAGATGGACAATCTCTGTCTTGGCTTCATTACCTTATGTTATTTAAAGAAAATTAGTGGCTTTGCACTAACAAAACACATGCAAAAAGAATAATGTGTTGAGCTAATTTTGTCCAATATGTGCAGTAAATTAGTTAATGATCTTTCACATAAAATGCTAGGACTCTGTGTCACCATAAACGGTGTAACCAAGACATTCATTTCAGCTGCCTAAGTCCCCAACCTTTAATGGAGGCACCACATTGTGTCCATTCCTCTGCTCTGCTCAGCGTTTGAGCCAGGAATGACTTTTTGCGCACAGAGCACTTGGTGCACACAGCACTTGCATCCATTGCCCATCTCACAGCTACATGTAAACAATTTTGTGACAGAGGTAGCACAACCTGAACAGTATTGCTGAGCCAAACCAAGCACTGCTTCTTATAATGCCTTCTCCTGTCCCCTTCTCGTGTGCACATGTATATAAACAGATGCATTTATCGGATGCTTGTGTCTTTATTGGACAGATATCATATACCCCGTTTCTTTTCAACAGATTGTTCTGTCATTGTCCCACTTGTTGCCTGCAAAGTTGCTGTACTTCAGAAACTTTTATTACAGGTGTATCACTGGATTGCCCGTACTGAAAGAAGTTAAGATGACTTTAAAGTGAACATTTAATATTTATAATGTAGATAACTTTGGGGAATATTTTACTCTCCTGTACTTAGAAGAATTGTCTTTCATGCAAATTACTCTTTCTTCAAATACCACAGTAGGAAAAGAAATACTCTGAAGTTAAAGAGAAATCTAATAAAGTAATTCTTTCAGAGGTTATTTCTTAGTCACAAATCTGTTGCTCACTGCAGACAGGGAAACGGTCCCAAGAAAGGCTGACCACTTCATCACAAATGCCTCATTTAGTGGAAGATAGTTATGAAATTTCCCCTCACTAGGCAGATGACTGCAATCATGCTGCCCAAAAGGCTTCAAAGGAGTTTCATGTTTGTCTCTCCATCTTGTCATCCAATGGAAATTTAGAAGATGCCTTCTGCAGAAATATTTGTCCTGGCAGCCCATCCAGATGACATTTAGCAGACCCCTCCAAATTTCCAATAAACGTCTCAAAAACCTTCACTAGTCCCCTGGAGGACACAGATGCTGATTGTCATTCCCATTGCATATAGTAAGGTGATTGTGCCCCCCTCTACTGTGCTACAGCCCTTGGCCTGAGATCTCCTTCACAACTGAGAGCTTGGAGGGCTATGCACATTTCAGACATTTGAAGAGCACACAAGTGTTGGTGGCTTGCACACATCTGGCTCTGGAGTTCACATGCCAGGTCCTCACCCTACTCCCTAGCCAAGGGGCGCAGAGAGAGTGCAAGTGGTGCAGGATGGGCTGTGCACAAAGCCTAGGACATGCAGCAGGAGCTGGTCCCACTTGCCTCCTGCATCCTCTCCCTGCAGGGCCTGGGACTTAAACGGGGGAATGGGAAGAGGGGAGGATAGGGGAAAGGAACAAGGAGAGGGAAAGAGGCATATAGCAGACGAGGTGGTGCAGGCGATTGGGCAGAGTCAGGGGTAGGCAGCCCTGACGATGGCAGTGTCCGGACGGGGCTCCGCGCCCCTTTCCCCTCTTTCTCCGCCCTGCCGGACCACCCCCCGCCCGGGGTTGCAGCTCTGGCCGCAGTCGCTGCATCAGGGAGCCGTGCCCGCGGCGTCTGGGACGGGCAGCGGTCACGGGCGGTACTGCCTGGGGGCTGCTCCCCTCTCCCGGGGGAGATGAGCCGGTGCGCACACGTATGAATGCACAACCATAACGACATACATATGCACACCTACGGCAGAGGTCGTACGAAACAAACCAGCAGCCAGGTGTCATCTTTGCGGGCGGCCCGACCCGGGCCGGCCATGCTCAGCGCGGATCCCTCCGTTCCGCAGCTCCGGTGCTCAGCACTGTGCCGGTGCAGGGGCTTCGGGACCGAGCTGGTCTCCTGGGGGTTCCGCTGCTCCATCCCATACACGAGTGCTTTACCCCCATAAAAAAGAAATATCCAGAAGCAAAGACTGTTTTGAAAGACAAGCCGAGCGAGGCGGAGGGAGCTATCTCCCGACCGCCCGCACCAACCCTGCGCTGCCCAGCCGCCCGCCCGGGCTGCGCCGCGCTAATTCCGCAGCACCGGCGACATGAGGATCTCATACCTCCGGACAACTGCGTGAGTCATAAATACACGGCGCAGGGCTGAAAGTCGACACTGTTTACAGCCACTTTGCCGCGGCCTTCGCCGACTCAAACCACCGCCCCCCGCGCAGGAACCGGGCTGCGCGGAGGTTCCGCACCCCGCAGTGCGGCTTCCGCGGGGCACCCGCGGCGGCGGCGACACCTGCGGCCCCCGAGGGGCGAAGAGGGGGCGGCCGCCCCGCCGCCGCCGCCGGCCGTCGGTCGGTCCGTCAGTCCGTCCGTCCGCGGGAGCGCGGCGAGCGGCGCTGGGGACGGACGCGGTGTTGGGTTACCCCGGCCTGGCCCCGCCGCCGCCGCGGGGCCAGCGGGTGCCGCGGGGCTGCGCCGGCGGCCGCGCAGCCCACGGTATGTCGGGCCGGTGACTTCAGCCGGCAGATATTTGGAGGCTCCGCGGGGTCCGGTGCGGGGGGCAGCGTGTGTTTGGGTCTGAAAGCGAATCAGCGGAGGGCGCGTCACTGCCAAAGGGCCCTATAAATCCATCTGCGGCGCCGAGTCGCCCTGGCAAAGCCCCTGCGTCCGCACGTCCGGCTCCGCGCTCACTCCGTACGCGGGTGCGGCGCCCCCCGTGCCTCGCCCAGCCCCGCGCCCCCACCCAGCCCCGCCGGCGCCCGGGGAGCCCGGCCCGCCCAGGCCCAGCCGGAGCGGGCGCTCCCGACACCGGCCCAGCTTCCCGCCGCGCTCCCGCTTGGATCTAAGCTTTCGCCGCGACGGGACCCCGCTCTGGAGGAGAAAGCCTCACTGCTGCTGCTGCTGCTACCGGCTCTACAAATCCCAGTGCCGGCCTCTGATTCTCACAGCAGGCTGTGGGGGGGTGGTTAGATTTTTTTTTTTTTTCTTTAATCGTTTTCCCCTTCCTTCCTCCGCTGGGGTGGGGTTTTTTTCTTGGTACTTTTTTTTTTTTTTTTTCCTTCCCGCCGTGGTGTGCGTGTCCGAGCGGTGCGCGGCTCCCGGCAGTGCTGGACCAGCTGGCGTTACAAGAGCGCTGATGTCTTCATCTGACTCCCCGCAGTTGTTGATGGAGTGTCTTTCTCAGATTTCCAGGCAGGGTCCCAAGCGCAGCACCCAGCGCCAGCTCCCGCTGCCAGGCGGCGCTCCCCGCGGCTCGGGCCGCTCCTGCCGCTGCTGAGCGCGGCTCCGGGGCCGGGGCGGGCAGAGACCCCCGCGGCGCCGCTCCTGCCGCGGGCACAGCACCTGCGGCGGCGGCGGGGGAGGCCGCCGGGGACTGGGCTGGCGGCTCCCCGCTGCCTCCATCCAGACCTGCTACCTTATACCCCCTCCTCCATACGTGTCTCCCCCTTCCCCTCTCCTTTGCGCAAAGAGGGTGCCGGCGGTCGGACCCTGACCTGCCCACATGCATCGCCCGTCCGGCCGGTCGACTCTACGGCGTTAATGTCCATCTCGGGTCCGACGAGACCAGCTCAGAGGTGAGGGCGAGGATGGGTGCGCGGACGGGAGGGCGGGGCGGGCAGGCACAGTCTCCGGGGACACCTCGCAGCTCCCCGAACACGGCGAGGTGCGAAGGCAGCGGCCGGCGTAGAAAGCGCACCGAGCGGCAGCCGCGCCCTAAGCCTCGCCGCTGGAGCGGGATCTCCGCGGTTCCCCCCGGCGGGGCTTCGTCTCCCCGGCCGGACACTGTCCTGTGCCGCCACCCGGGCCAAGCCGAACCGGGCTGGGGGCAGCTCTTACCCCGGGGAGGCGTGCACAGGGCAGCCGGTACGTGCCATGGCAAACCTCGGGCAGGGCGGCCGGGAAACGAGGAGGAGAAAAGGAAAAGGGGCAAGGGAAGGAAAGGGGAAAAGGAAAGGGGTAAAACAGAGGATAGGTGAAAAGAAATACAGAGAATGAAAGAGAGGGTAAGGGAGGAGAAAAATGCAAGGAAAGGGAAATGGGAAGGGAAGGGAAAAAAAAGAGAAAGATTAAAGGGAGATGGAAACAAAGAGGAAAGGGAAAATGCAAGTGGAAGGAGAAAAGGGAGGGGGAAAGGAAATCCTGAAGTGAGGGGAAAGGGAAAGAGGAAGACAATAGAGAAAGGGGAAAGAATGGGAAAAATTAAGAATACAAGGAAAAAAAGGTAACAAATGAAGACGAAAGGTAAGATAAAAGGAGAGACAAAATTAAAAGGAAAGAGAAGACTGGATAGGGGAAGGGAAAGGGTGGGGGGAAGAAGAAAAGGGGGAAGAAAGAGGGAAAAGGGAAGGGAAAGAGGCAAGTGAAAGGGAAGGGGAAGAGAGTGAAAGGGAAAGGTAGATTTGCTTGTGTCACATCAAATCCACACAGACCAGCACCCTAGATCAGCCCAGTCCTCTCCAATCCAGCTCAGGAACAAGTGCTGGAGAAGCACAAGGTGACCTCCGCCTGCCAGTGAGCACAGGGACGTGGTCACACTCCCACGTCCCTAGAAACAGATTTCTGGGGCCTGTATGCCTACATTCCCCAGTGCAGCTTTCTCAGGCATAGAGGGCCTGGAGGCCATCCTGTGCCTCCCTCTCCCACACCACTCACTCACTGGGGAGACCCCACCTTACTCTCTCTGCCTGCACTGGGAACAGGTTGTTGTTCCATCCTCTCTGTCCACAGGCCTGGCCCGGGTGAACCAGTCTGGGGCGCCAGACTGCTTGGCTTTGTCTCAGGGCTGGCAGGGTGGGGGCAGGACTGGGGGAGCACAGCAGCTGGGAGGTAACCCTGCCTCTCCTATCTGCCAGGGGCCCGTGTTGGAAGGAGATCTAAGATGAAGTTATGGGATGTTGTGGCTGTCTGCGTGGTGCTGCTCAACACGGTCTCCACCTTGCCTCTGCCCACCGGTAAGACGCCTCCCAAGGGGTCCCCTTCAGTGGTAGAGGGACCTGAAGATGATCTCTCCCCCATCAGCCTGCTGCCTCCCTATGCTGTGCACAGTGACTGTAAGAAACATTCCCCTTTGTAGCAACTGCTGTCTGTCTTGCTAAACCTGCTTCCCTTTGCTCAGGCATCAGGGTGAGGAAAGCCCCCACTTTGTGCCCCTATTTCTCCACAGGTAGTGTCATTCGCTTTGTTCTTGCTTGAGCAGCTCCAAACCTAGTCATTCTCCAAAGCTTGGCATTGACAACTGCAGTGGCAATGACCCCTGCCCACTCTGGCCCTGCCTTGTTGGCAGCCTTAAGATCCCTCTGATTGAAAATATGAGGAGATGGGAAAGTTTGTTGTATGCAGAGGAGCCAAGAGGAGGATCTGGTTCACACACGTCGCAGCGCAGGCACTGAAACTCCTTCCCCACTGCCTCAGCCTCCGCTCCCTGCTCTGACCTGCCAGTGCAATTATTCGCTGCCTGTAGTGGGCGCAAGTCCTGACGGAGGCTTGGCTCCGTGTTGGGAAGCACTGTACACATCCTGGAGTCCTGCTGAACTTCATTAAATCCTCCTTGGATTCTGATCTCAAAATTAGTGTGTCCGCATGGAAATTTACAGAAGAGTAGCTGCGGCAGGGTACGGAATTTGATGCAGAGCAATCCACATGAACTAGCTCACAGTAAGACAGTTTACAATCCAAATGACAGATAATAATGCCTTGCTAATAATAGGTTTTGTACCTACAACAGCAGGTACAGGATTTTCACAGTGGTATGCTCACATTATGTTAACTCTGGTAGCTTTTTAAAGAGAGAGGTAATATGACTCAGTAAGAAGTGGCAGAATACTCACATGAATAGTGGAGACATTCGCTTAGCAGAGGCGTAGACACAGTTTGAAGGTTGCTTCTTTTGCCCTTGCTCAGCCCTCTCTGTTTAGCTCGTTACAGGATGCAGACAGTATCCAGTAATTGGGATTCATTTCTATCTCCTTTTCTGGAGGCATGTCCTTTCCCTGCACCCTCCACAGCTCCAGTCACGGGAAGCCACGCTCTGGTTTCTCTGGGAGCAGCCAGGCTAACACAGTGTGGAGGAACCAAGCATGGAATCATGTGCTGTGACTTCACTTTGACCCCTCCCAAATACTCATCTCCTCTTCCACACACACACATCTATGTCTTTCCCCATTTAGTCTTCTCTCTCTCCTTCTCTTGCTAGTGTTTCCTCCCTGCTGGAATCTTGCCTAGGCTTCTGCCTCCGCGTATCCCAGCCTGGGCTCCTGCTGCTCACAGACTGGCAGACCCTGACATCCTTTCAGCTCATCCACACGAGGAGGTTGGCCAAAAGTATTTCCTCACAGGGCTTCAGCCTGCCAGGATCATGGGTCTATGACACATGGTGATCTTTTTCTCCATGGCAAGCTATGTGGTGGATAAGTACTGTCCTACAAAAGTGATCAGCTTTTCAGGCCACTATGCTCTTCCCCTCTGTACAGGCTTGCTGAGGTGCTGGTGGCAAGAAGAGAATTAGGGGAAATGCAGCATAAGTCCATTTGTTGCTCTGGCAGAAGCTTCAGGGTGGGAGAGCATTAATGCTCCATCTTTCCAGAGTGATAGTATTTGTATGATGCCTGCTTTTATCTTGAAATTACCTTCTGGGAATATGGTCCCTGGTGAGCTGATTCCTCTGCAGCTCAAGGGGCCAGGCAACAGCAGTGATTCTGTCAGTTCCTAGTAGCCAAAATTTCTCATTATTGCCTCTTTTTTTTTTTCTTTTCCTTTGGATTGGGTAAACAAGAAGGAAGAAGGCAACCTATGTTTTACCTGGGCTGTTTTAGTATCAATATTATCTCTATTTCCAGGGTAAGGCATGGCTTAGCCATGCAGAGCTGAGTCACCAGTTATTGCCCAAGATAGCCATTTAAGAAAGGGCTGATAGTTTGGTCTCAATCTCTTAACCCTGTGTATCATAAACAGATAGGCCTGGCTGCAAGGGGAAGGGAAGCAGTGCTGTTCTCCATGTCAGAAATAAAGGAAAACCCAGGGCGTTCCTGTGATTTTTGTATGGCAGCAGTTAACAAAACAACCGAGCCTGAAAGTTAGAAACACTTCCCTATGTTGCCAAGTCAGATGAGCCAGGGGAGACCTGCAGAAAGGTGATTGCAAGGGAGCAGTGAAATGCTTTGATCCACTTTTATCTGTTTGCAGTTGATTTAAAGGTGTGTGGTGTCTGGAGAACAGTCTGCACACAGGCTATGAGGCTGATCCTACCCAGGCATATCGCGGCCTTGCTGCTGCAGCAGAACTTTGCTCAAGTCACTCCCATCAGTGTCTTTGACATATTTGTTCTCTCCACTTAAAATTTGGTGGCATGCACCCTTCAGCACAGGAAAGACATAGAACCAAGTACACAAGAGGAATCAATGTCTACAACATGTAGATTTCCCTGTCTACTTGGAGGCTTCTGTCACCACCAGAGCGCAATGTACCATGAGCATGGAGGTGTGCTTTCAGCTCCCTGGCTGTCTGCTGGTGAGCCTGCCATGTATTCACATTTCTGTGGATGCTGTTGGTCAGCTGCTAAGGGCTTTTGCAGGAGACAGCTCATAAAGAGGCGGGAGCACCATCATCACCTGTGTTGCCTCATATGCATAGAGCAGTGTGTGCGCCCTGAGCAGGACTCGGTGCTCTGCATTCAGAGAGAGGTGCACTGCTGTCCTCTAAAGCAGAGAGAGGAGCACTGCTAAAGCAATCCATGTGAAGACTGAGTGGAGAGGAGCCATTTTGCTCCAAGGTGCCCACAGAGAATTTGGGTCTCCCACACACCATTTGCATCAAGTCTTAGTAGGATTGTAAGATCACGTCCACTCCTACGAGCAGGCCAAAGAGCTTGCTGGAGCACAGATCTGTTTCCCAGGCCCTTGACACCTTTTTGCATTCTCATTTGATAGGATTGCTTTCTCTGCAAAGTGTTCTGAGGTCACCTGATATTACTCCATCTCTTTCAGGTTGGCTTGAAACCTTCCTTCATTCCAGGCTCCAGGCAAGGTTCTAACCTCCTGGGCTGATCAGGTGTAATGTGCTGACCTTTGCTTTTCAGGGCAGTAATTAGAGATGGCAGAGGGTGCTAGCAATTGCAACCTTCTGCATTTTTAATTGGGCTGGAGGCTGGAATGTCTCCACAAATGCAGTGCATTGGAGATGAATCCAGTATTTGTAGGTGTTTTGGCATCAATATTCATGGGATAGCTTATTTCACACTCACAAGAACAGGATAAGTTGCAGTGTTTGTAACCATTTCTTTGTTTCCCGTATGCTACAATCTTCTGGGGGAAGAACACTATTAGCTTAAATACCAAAGGCAAGTAGAAAAAATATAAGCCAAATTTTTATAAACTAAATACTAAGTCAGCAGCCTCAGAAGCATGACAGTGCAGAGGGAGCCAAACACTTGTTTGCCTTATACACAGTCCCCAGCGAATACATCTTGTAGCTGCTTGCTGTTGCATGCAGATAAACAACATGTGCGTGAGGACTGGAGTGTCCTAAAATCCATGACATGATCTGCAATCTCCTGATCAAGTGAGAACTTTTGCTGACAATGAGTGGTAAGCAGGTAGAATTAAGTTAAACATCTCACCATGAGATTTTCCCTCCTAGCAAGAGGAAAAGGTGGGGTTTTTGCATCGTGGTGTCTGATTTACTCTACCACTACTGAGAGGTCATTCATTGTTGGAGCTCCTTTGGTACATGCTGTGACACACCATGGTATGTGTGTGTTATACCTCTGTTAAAAATTCTTCTTACCCCTGCTAACGGGTATTTGATGTTTAAGTTACTGCTTTTAGCTGCAATTTTACCTACTAGTACAGCAAGTATGTAGAAAAAATAGTGATGTTGTAGGGCTCTTTAAGGCAAAAGCAGTATTTAATTGTGCTTCCAACTGACTGCATTTCATTCCCTACAGTATTTATTAGGCCCATTCAGTGTTATGAACTACAACTCTCATGTTTCTGTCCAGGCTTTGCTGCTCAGCACACCTACAGTGTGGCATATGTGCCTTTGCCTAAGACATCCACAAGCTGCATAGGCAGCCTTCTCTGCACAGTAAACTCATAAAAAAAATGCATCAGGGATGTGTCAGTCACACCAAGCAGGTGCCACCCTGCATCATCTGATCCCTGTGTGCTCAGGTCAGCCAATGCATCCAGCACAGCTGTTGCATCCTGCCAGTGTCCGGCTGAGTGTGCCCGGGTGCCCGAGCCAGCATATGCATGTACTAAAGTTTGTTTGCACAGGGATGACCAGGTTATCAAGATATTCAGAAATCCTAAGCATTCAGATGGGTCCATTCATGTGCAAAATTCTAGAAAAAGAGGGAAACAAAGTAGATCTGGTTAAATGTAGAGGCATGTAGCCATAAAAGCAAATTCCTCTGGAGTTTCCCATATAAATACTTAATATACTGCAGAGAAGAGCATTCTGTGACTTAAGGAAGAAAGTTCTGAAATGCAGGGTAATGAGGCTCTCTTCTCGTTTTGACTTATCCTTTGCTGAAAGTTTTACTTCTTTGCTGTTTTTCAATTTAGGGAGCTCAAAAAATTGCCAGTGGAACTGTGCATCCTGTTAAATGTTTTGCAGATGTTTATCAACAGATAATGTACCTGGACATACTTTTCTTGGTCATCTTTCATAAGCCTCTTCAGTATATTTTAGAAATCCCTGGGTTCAGGGTTTGCAGATGAAGAGCTTCAAAGCATTCTTTGAAAGGCTGAAGAATTCAATTGTGTGAAGTATTCATCAGATTGTTACTGACTTTAGTGGAAGAGGCGTTGTTTGTTCCACTAGCAGAAGATCCTCAGACTGATAAATTGTAATAGTAGTAGTAGTAGTAGTAGTAGTAGTAGTAGTAGTAAATTGCATTCCTGGTTAGCATTGCAAAAAGCAGTTTTAAAATAATTAAAGTTACAAAGGCTTTGAGAAGTCATTTGGGCCACCAAATCCCACCCTGCCACAGCTGCAGATGTTCAGGGATGGACATCTAGTGCAAATACCCAGCTTTCATCCCCCCACCCTGCACACTCTCTAGTCATCTATCACTGCAACATAAAATGTGAAGCACATAGGCCAAACTCTACATAACTACATTTGTTGTGGATTCCCATATTTTTGTGGTAGTAATTTAATAAGTGGAAATAAGCAAGCAATACTAATTACTGCAGCAGAACTATGTTCAGGATCATCAGATATCTAAATAGGCCACTGACACATTAGTGATGGTAGAGTGGTTAGCACTGCAGAGTGGTCATTTTTTACAAAACCAGCTCAGTTTCTGATGAAGCGATATCCTCTGGTAAAGTGAACCCAAGGAAAGATTTCAGTGGTTCTTGGAATTTCAATCCTGATTACAAAGAGAAAGAAAGAAAATAGGATCAAAAAGATTTACTTGAGACAGCTGCAAATAAAATATTAAGACACAAAATACATGTTAGAATATGTTTTAAGATCAAAGACTTAAAATTAATTTTGTGAGATATTTCATGTACTAACATTCTTTTAAAGGAATAAAGGCACTTGTTTAACCTAGCAGAAGTTTAGGCTGTATGTATTGTACAGCACTCAAACCGAAACCAGCAGGTACATTTCTTTGAAGTTTTTGGGAGTCATGCAAATACTTTTAAGATTATTGAACAGGGATATTCTTCAAAAGAAGCAAGCACTAAAATCCATATATGTGTTTTCCTGTGTCATGACTGGGCAGTGCTAGAGCAGGATGCCAAAACTTCTCTGGTGGCCACATTTTCAGAGGCAAGCTAGTCCTATCCCCTTTAAAAAACAAGCTATGTACAAAAATTTGCACTATCTCTGCTCCCATCCAAAGGACTTCTTTGGCAAAATCAGCCATTACTCAGGAAATTTCTGAAGAGAGGCAGTATCTGGTGTAGCAGTTAGGAAGGACCTTGCTCTTCTGAGCACATGCCAGCACGATCTGGCAGGTGCTAGTCCACACTTGCCAACAAGAGACCTTCTGCAGCGGAGTGCATGAACCTGCCATAGAGCCAGGGACGGATTATTATAATAACAATTTTCAGCCAGCAATATTGAAACCTTCCATATTTTTCCTTTTGTAAACACATTGAATTGAAGGTAGAGAAAGGCAACAGTGAAAGATCGTGTGTTACTTATAGATCAGATCAAATCTGATAGCAGCAGAGATTGCCACAAAAGAAAAATCAGCCAAGATTTTGCCCAGACTGCTCTGCCAGGGAAGAGATTGGGTTAGGGTCTCTTCAGGGTGTGTTCATCCTGCTTTGCTGCATGTCTTTGTTCCTTGGGGACTCTCCTAAAACCCAGTGGGAGAGGCTGTGTAAGAGCACAGGTGACCCAGTAATAGCTGATGTTATTGATTTAGGCATGCTCTTTACCTTCAGTGAACTGTTACTGAAAGGGGCTGGGTTACCATTGTGGGATTTTACTGATGTCGTAAGAGGGCTGGGCTGGATCACTTTTGCACCAGGGATGGTGAAGAAGATACCATTAGTATTTCCTCCATTAAAACCTGTGTGCTTGCCTATTAGCTGGCTGCAGGTGTTCTTGCTAACAGAGATTGCACGTTTCAGTTCCTGCTCATATATACTCATCTGAGGCTCTCACAGGATTTGAGGTTCTAGCTTAACCAAATACTTGGTGCAAACCTAAGTTTCACTGGGAGGCTGGATATTTACACAGCATGGTATGGATGTGGAAGGGTACCAGATCTTAGGGAGGAGACAACAGGCACGTGTCTTGCCCTCTCCTGCTGTCAATGGCTACAGGGAGGCCACTGGCACTTTTTCTGTCTTCCCCTTTTACTCTCTTCATGCTGTAATTTCTGATGCAGGGATGCTCTGAGGGTGCTTACGTACCCACCACCCCATAGGACAAGGTCCTAGTGCAGATGGGCTCCTGACAGCAGCTGCAGGAGCTGCTACAAAATCTTGAGTGTGACTGCTGAAAAGCCATCTGCTCTATGGTACTCAGCGCTGGTGATTCAAAGCTCTGTGTCAGGCATCCTCCTGTTGCTCCTCTGCTCCTTGACTGTTAGATGCACCTCTGCCCACTCCAAAGAGGCCAGAGGTGGGGGTGGGCAGAGGAGAGCAGCCCATCATCGAGCAGGATCCTGTGAGCAGCCTGCCTGGACTGGGTGAAGAGCTAGAAACTCTTATGAGCAGGTCACCTCATGAGGCAACGTCCTCTGCTTAACATGGTTCATCTGACCTTGCTGTTTCCCCCTGCTCTCAGGGACTTCCCACACTGGCAACAACTGTGGTGGCCCTATTGTCTCCCCCCATTCTTCCTCTGTTGGGAACCAGCATTTCTACCTGCAAGAATGCAAGCAAAGTACAGAAGGGAAGGCACTGCCAAGCATAGCAGAGTGAAAATACGAAGGACTCTGTGGATTTGTCATTATGACCAACACATGGGAAGCTGCAGGGTTAGCTAATGAGCTACAAACACATAACTTGACTGCTCCATCAGGGGCAACACCAGGAAGGTCAGTCCTGGGCCTTTTATCAGTGTTGCCTCCTCATACTTGACTGGTGCAAGTGGCCCTGGCATCATCCACTGGGTTATTTAGCACTAACCTTGATGAGAGACAAGTGACACCAGGGAGAGGCTCCATTTCTAAGGGCTCTCTGAGTCTGAGGGGGGGCCACAGCATGGGCTGGCATTAAAGTAATACAGAACTATATTACATATTTAAAGATAAACCAACCCTAGTGTGTTTGATGCTCTCTTTCCTAATGGATACAACCAATTTGTTTACATTTCACTCTTGGTCCCATGGATTTTCATGTAAGGCATGAAAGCAAAGTTATACTTCAGAGAGGTGGTATTTTAATTGTTTAAATACCAAAAACATTTCAGCATAACTATTTTTAACACCCACCTTCACTTAGATGCCTTCATATATTCTTTGTCTTTTTATTAAAAATATTTAATTTTCAATAAAATAAGCGGTTTATGTCCATCACAGCTGCTACTGCCCCATCATTTGCAAAGCGGAATTATCATTCCATTAGTAATTTTAACCTGGATAAGGTTGCACATCCACACACAAGTTGTTCCAAATCTCTCCTAAAGTATGTCCTTGTGGTGTGAGATGGAGGCATTCTGTGTTCAGATAGGCCATGTCCACTGTAATGAGCACATGAAAACAGTACTGCAAAACAAGCTAAATAAAATAATAATTATTGAATAATTATTATGAAGTAAAGTAATATTTTGAATGAAAGTCCCAGATTAAAGTACCAGAGCTGTTTCTGAAAAGGGACCGTTTAATCCTACAGCAGACCTGGATCTAAATTTTCTAAATACTTCTTACCATTACAGTTAGCTGGATTAAACCTCTAGAACTCTGAAATCATACTTTAGGGCCTGATACTGTTGTTTGAACTTCTCTAATTGAAAGACTATGGTCAAGTGAAATAATTTAGTTAAGTGTTTGGTCTAATGTTTGATGGGATAGCTATACACTGTCACAAATGCATGCATTAAAGCTACAATCTAAAAGCAAAATCTAATTTTATAAAGTTTAATATACTTTTTGTGACTTCTGTTATATCACTTTAGCTCAGGGTATGTAAAGTGCCAAATTACGTGGCAGTGACATGATTACATTTTCCTGAGATCAGTATGGAAAGTTATTTTGTAAAGCACAGTTTCAAATAACTTAAGATGTCAAGTTTTATGAAGTTGAGAAAAAAAAAAGGAAAACCCATTGATGCCTTGAGAAGCCACCTGAAAACAGAGACTAGACAACAATAAGGGAATAAAGATAAGTATTTATTTGAAAGGCCTTCAAAGGTAACCCTGGAGAGCCAGAGGCTACTGTCGAGATGGACTCCAAGTTGGATGGCAGGTCACAAGTTCTTCACACTTTTATAAGTTTGGTTCATTTGCATATCAGAGTTAATTCTCCAATTAAAACTTCAGTTAATGATGTTGTTTCCCAAGCTCACCTCCCTCTTAAGAAGTTGGTTTACACATTTTGGGCCTAGGACAATCTGAGTGTCCTTGAAGAGCAGGCCTGGAGAGGCTTTGTTATGTCCACCTAGCATGAGAGAGCAGAAATTAACAGGCTACAAGAAATTTCAGAGTTACACACTAAGCAGTACAGGATTTGAAAAGTATGAAAGCTAAAACCTAAGGCATCACCACCTGTATAAATTATTATTTTGCAATATACAGGATTTAGGCTTTTCTTGTATGCCATAAGAGACAGTGTGGTCAGAAGAAACTGTAGTCTTTTAAAGGTAACAAAAGAAGTAACTGGATTTTTTTCTCAAAAATTGAAGATCCAAACCATCAGTTTGTGGTCAGCTACAAGCTGAGGATTTCTTGCTTTACCATGCTAGGTCACTGCCATTGCATGTGGGGGACTACTTGGCTTTAAAATGAATCTGTTGATAGTGAAATCAAATGAATAGATTTACAAAATATAATTGTGATCACATTTGAACAGAGAGAAATAAATTGTCAGTTTTTACTAAATGAAGGCTTTTTTTTCGAGAATGGGATGAGTTTGTTTTGGGTATCCATTCAGACCTGTTTCATGTAGAAATCTATCAGAACACTGTGTAATTCATTCTTCTAAGAAGTGCAGGGATCAGATCCCAGACCTGGTGTCATGTGGTGTCTCTAATTAAACAGAAATGCAAGGACAAGTTCTGAGGGGGTTGCAGTGGGGAAGATGCCCATAGGAAAGCACATTTGCCTGCATGCCCAAAGCAGAACTCAGGACTGAATTTCTCCAGGGGCTAATGGGGAGTGCCATGGCTGATTGCCTGCAGGAACCTGCACTCTTACGTGCTGCCAGCTCTTCCTGTGCCCAGGGGACAGAGACCGTGCTTGGGGTCAGGCAGATAAAAACTTCAAGTTCCAGACAACATCAGTGAGGCAAGAATTTCAGTTTGCAATACAGAGGGATGTTCCAAACCTAGGAGATGGGTCAAAGCTATGATCTGACTGTGCCCTAAATATTCAGAAAACAAGCAAACAGCTAGCTGATGATGCACTTATTCTTTTGTTGGGGTCTTTTTTGTTTGGTTTGATTTGATTTTTAAATTGGTATTTTAAGTGAGTCTCACTCCCTCTGGTGAAGGTGTTCACCAGCTATGCTCCCAGCCTGAATGCTCTGCTAAATTCCCGTTTATATCTATCTCATGACATTTCATTCTTTCCTTCTTTGCTTTTTTATTCATTTTTCTGGTCATGTGAAAGAATCCTCACATATCAAGAGCCTTTGTTCAGCTGGACGAGGGAGACAGAGAAGGTGCCCAGAGGCAGACTAGCACATGGACTGTCATCTAGACCCAGCATTCTTGATTCTCTGCCCCTAGAAAACAGACTCTTGCTCTTGTTGCAACCACAGGAAAATGCTCTGCCTGTTCCCACCTGGGTGGTCAGGTCCTTGGCACAGTAATCAAAGAGGGAGCATGGAAAGGAGCTGCAGGAGTGAGCTGAGTGGAGCAGGACACACATGGTGGATGTGGTTCCTACAAGCCATGCTGCCTACCCCAGGCTCCTGCTGGAGGGGTACTAGGCAGAGGTGATGCATAAACACCTAGAGGTGCCTGCACACAGACTGCCTCCAAGGGACTTCCTCAGGAAGTGGGACAGTCAAGGTAACAGCTTTGAGAATTGTGGCAAAAAACCCAAACAAAACCTCATGACTTCACACCAGTCTTGCGAGTGATCATGGCACCATAGTTTAAATGGTGGGGCTCAGCCTATCACACTCACCCAGTGGAGTCTGTGAGCCTTTCTCCCACACTCTGAGCAAGACACACAGAGACCCTGTATTCCCTGAGGGAAGATTTTACTTTTCCAGGACATATGTTCTTTTCCTTTGGGGACCACCTGTTTTGAGATGCATCACTTGTGCTAGACAACCTTTGCAAACCTATATTGAACACATGCTGCTCTGGGCTATCCTATCCTGTCCCATTCTGTCCTGTCCTGTCCTGTCCTGTCCTGGGTGTCTTTCAATTTTTAAATTCTAGTTCCTTTACACCCTGGAACTTGGGACTGGGGACTACTGCTCAGAGATCTTTGCTGCTTTAATGCCACAGTTACCCTATCATTTTCTGCTGGCACATTGCACAACATGACAGGCATCTGTCATGTGTTTGTTCTCTCAGCTTTCCCACCAGAAGGCAAGTGTTGTCAGTAAACTAGTTTGTTTTGAAAAGATGTGTGTATGTGTGTGTATAATTAGTTGTATTTGTGTCTGTGTATGTGTAGATGAAGCACACATACACACACATGCAAAATGTGTATCTGCTTCTCCCAGGGGTGTGAAATCCCCCCAGCAAACTCTGTCTGCTGCACAATCAAGTCAGCACAGTCCATGCAGTATGAGAGAAACAAAGATACTGTGAGACTAAACATTTTCTCAACAGCGTTGCAGACAGAAGGGTAACAAAGTACCCCTCTGTCAAGGGTTTTATTCAGTTTACAAACCATCACTCCATGCTAAGACAGCCCCTATGAATGTGGTGATGTTCCCTGGCCACAGCTCAGCTCAGCACTCCAGTTGTCCCCAACAGAACTAACAACAGAGCAGAGACCAAACAAGAGCTCAGCATGTGGTGTCTGTGGTGCAGAGAGGTCTCAGCATCCCCAGAGCACATCTACCAAGTGCCCATCAGGATGGGGACATCCTGCAGTCAGTCTTCTCCACCTTCCCTTCTGTCTGTTAGCCTTCTACAGAGTTTCGTGTTTGGTCAGTGGTTATTGCTCATTCATGTATGATGTCTGGTGGTAGCTTCCTCAGCACTTACCTCTAGTTCCTTGTTTTAACCCATCATGCCTGGTGTCAGTGCTGGTGTTTCCACCTGATTACTCTGGGTCCTATTTCAGCAGTTTTTCATAGCATTTTGTTTAAAGCTCTAAGTCTTCATACCCATACTTATTGGACAGCTGAATATCCCCACTGAGTCATGACGGCATCTCAGCGCAAGGTGACAAGCCTCCCTTCACCCCTGGTTGTCAGACCCCTGTGACCCACATTCCTAGTGACTGCTTGTAGTCACACTAATGGCTCTGATCCATCAAGCAGCAGAAAATTAGCTGATTGCAGGGATTGGAGCTATCCCTAAGACTGTTAAACTATGGAAGCAAACTTGGGTTACCTTACCAGCGCATTGGAAACTGCCGAAAGAACATTGCTGTCCTGCTCGTGACCAGTTTGAGGACCCACAGGCAGAGGGGAATATTGCTTACAGAAATTTGCAGGGTGTCACTGAGTAGTCCAATAATGCAGCTGCCATTGTATTGGTTGGTGTACCCATACAGCCCCTAACAGCACACCTATTTTAGGTGGGCAGACACTGGCTGGGATCAAGAGCACATTTTCTCAAGGGGGGCTCTGTGACCACTGTTTCCACCAGTTTCCTATTATCATCCACAGGCCTTTTATCTCCTCCAGTGATGTAATCTCCAAATATCAAGGGTCACTGCAGGAGTCTTATTGGTAGATTTGGACGTCTGCAAGGGATAGTTTCCAATTCCCTGGCTGAAGGGAAACTCCACGCTGGAGACAGGAAATTGGAATTCATCTTACTAATAGTGCTGGCATTCTTCCCAGTGAGTCTCCCAAGAATATCCTGGTGCCGCAGTAGGTGATGAGCAGAGCAGGGATCCCCAGCTCCATTAGACACTTGGAACACTTCTTGCACTGTTCGTGTTAGAGCCTTAGTGAGATTAGCAGGATCAGTCATGCTGCCAGTGGTCCCATTTTCTGGGTGCAGCTAGTCTGTGCGTGTAGGTAGGACTTTTCTGTTTGAATATCCTGTTGGTTTGATTACTTGATCTATTTTTTGCCCTGCTGCTCCCACCTTCTGCAGGGTTGACAACACGTATCTGCATCAGCAGTGTTGCGTGGGCCTCTTCAGTGGTGTGTTTCCTTGACCTGAAATCTCACGCAGCACAGAAAGCTCTCTGTGACATAACCTCCCCTGGTGCGGCTGGGGTAGGAATCACACAGCAACCAGGATAGACCTCAGCGTGTGCTTTTAGCAGGGACACAGCCCACTACGTGGGCCTGCCCTCCTCTTATCTGTGGCCCTCCAGGTCATAGCTGGCAGAGCAGTGCTTGAACCCTGTAGCAGTCTGATCGGTATTTAGCCAGACTCCGGCATGTAGCACTCTCACAGGCAGACAGTATTTTTGCCCCTCAGTTGCAAGCCATTTAAGAATGATGTGCCCGCTTGAACTGTTATCTCTTCAGGGAATCCACAGTTTTGTTTCTCCCTTCTTACACCTCTCACTGCGCTGGCAGTGTACCAGGCTTGAGATAAGTATGAAGCTGAAGGCTGCAAACAAGAATCTCTACCTATAGAGATTTCCCTGTAACTTTCCCTGTAACTGCCTTCTATCCCCTTCCTGATGTTTGATCACTGCATTATTTTCAGACCTCATGTTTTCCTATGGTTGTGTTTCACTCTCCATAGCCAAGGTCTCATTGCATCATAATGTTAGTACAAAGGTTGGACTAGGAATACATGAAAGAGGTGTGGGCTGGGGTAGTCACAGTAGTATAAGGGGGGGATATTGAAGGTCAGAATGGAGAATGGCACTTCTAGAGCCATCTCCTCAGGGCTACATCCTTCTCTTATTTTGTTATCAACTAAGAAACCTAGTTTCTGTGTAAGAAATCTAGAAACTACTCAGTCCCAAAACAATCTGCCAGCTACTCTCTATCTGTGTCTGTGTCAGGCCCAAGTTTATACTTCATCAATGGGGGTTATGTGAGCTCCATGTGGGTCATCTTTTTTAACTGAATCTAGAAATGTGTCTAGCCCTTGTTGCTTTAAAGGAACATAGCCCACCTGTCTCCTGGACCTGGTTCTTGCTCAGTAGAGCAATATTCGTATGAAGTAGACAGTCCAGCCTGTTCTTCAACAGGGCTGGGTGGTACATCCAATGCATGTACCATCCTAGCCCCCTCCAGTAGTATGGCTCACAGTGGGTGTCTCTGCTACAGAGACACATGAGTGCAAGAAAGGTGTACTGACCTTTGGTATCACAGGAATATGGGGCTGGGTGCAGGGTCCTGCCTTGTTCAGTTTCTACATAGCTGAATAGATAGCAGCCATCCTTCCTTCATGTCTTTGGACAGTCACTGGTCTGTGACATTGCTGTCTTTAGCATGGATATCTGTAAAATGAAGTGTAATTCACTTTTTTCATCTCCAAACTCTTCAGTTTATGGCATCCTGCTTGCCTTGTATCACCCTCGTATGGAGGTACAAGATTTCCAGCCTCCATTGCCCTTTTACCAGTCTAAACTTTTTTGCTGGACTGATCCACCAAAAAATATATCATCACTGATCCATCACTGTTTTGTCTTGGAGGGAGGCCTCTAGGATGTGGCAGCAGTCCCTGTTCCTCCTTATATGCATATGCACTCTGTTTCATCAGGTGTTTGCACTGACAGAGTTAGGATTCTGCTGATCCCCATCTCCTCTGTATTTGGTGCTTCTGCTGAGGATATGAGTGTGCACTTTTGCTAGGCAGTGAGGGCAGCCTCATGCCTTCTTCTCTCCTGTTAACAGAGTCCATGCCACCCTGTGTGAGCTGGGTACCTGTGCTGCCTGGTCTCCCACTGGGATTCCTGTCTTACCACCCTCCTTAGGGAAATGTGTTGCTGAGCATTTGCCTAAGGAGCTGTTCCTATCTCAGCACCTCACTGGGTGGGAGCCTCTGTGGCTTACTGGAGATGCCAGCCTCTGACCAGGTGCACTGCACTGGATATTGCCTCTCCCAAAGTTTGCTGCTCCTGCAGTGTTTGTAGGAGTTGGAGATGGATTTCCCATATGTGCAGGGCTGGGGTGACCCTGGTCTGTTACACTGGTCTGTTAGGTTGCTAGGAGTTAAGTACAGAAAGAAGCATTCTCTTAGGAGTTGCTGAAACGGAAGAAGTCTTAATTTTTGGCACAACAAGTACAATAAACCCCTCAATATTGCAATGTTGTTTATATGTTTAAGATATGGTCATTAATAGTGTGGTGTAAGGGCACCTACACACAGGGTCCTGACAGCCTGATGCCCTTTAGTTCTCTGTGTTCACTAAAGCAGGTAATTTTGAGGGTTTTAGTCCATAGGAAGTGTAAGGATTTCTAAATGCAATGTTTTTCCCAAATCATGAAGAAATGGCAAAATTTAGTACCATTTCAGAACACATTTAATTTCACCCTTCTTAAGGAGGTTCATTCTGCTAGTATCAAAACATTTCATTGACTTCATCATATAATTTACTTGAATAATTTATCAGTGATAGAGTATATATCAGGTGATAAATTAAATAGATTAAAAATTAAATTTTCTTGAAAGGAAAATGCATTAATAATATTTCCATTGCTCATTAACATAATACTTATATTCTGACCTATTTCTACTCAGCATCTAGTCTAATCATCATCTTGTGATACAAAACACTTAGATGAGAAATTTTTCAAAAGCTATTAAAATAATTATCCCCCAGAAGCCTTAAAAACCCAGGCATTCAGCCAGAAATAATATCTCAGCCTGGTACCCCAGGAAATCCTCCTTCTGTCATGCCCCAAAACCTTATTGATAGGTGGCTTTGGCAATACTAACTGCTGCTGTTGTGAGAAGGAAATAATTAACAATTATAATCAAAATTGCTTCTAAGAAACCTCTTCCTATTGCTGCTTTGCTGGGAAGAGTCTGTATAACCTCTTTACAGTGGCTTCACCTATCTATTAACTAATATTGGTACCATGATGTGCTTTTCCTTCCCTCTGTTTCCACAGGGCTCATTCAATATTAAAAAATGTGCTGAAATGCTACCAAGCATCAGCAGACACCCACAGAAATATAAATATGTCTCAAATGAGTTTCCATGATTATCTAAACCACTCCAAATTCTCCTTGATTTCTAAGGGTCCTGGGCATGTGTTCTGAAGTGATGGGCAGAAAAGCTTGCATGTGCGTAATATTTTTGAGCTGTGAATGACAAACTTCATGATAACTGATGTGTGACAAAGCCTTTTCTTTCTTTCCCAAACAGCTAATATGCCAGAGGATTATCCAGATCAGTTTGATGAGGTAGTGGACTTTATTCAAGCCACTATTAAAAGACTGAAGAGGTCACCAGATAAACAGACTCCGATTTTTTCTAGGAGGGAGAGAAACCGTCAAAATGCAGCCACAAACATAGAGAATTCCAACAAAAAAGGAAGGAGGAATCAAAAGGGCAAAAATCGAGGATGTGTCTTAACAGAAATACATTTAAATGTGACCGACTTGGATTTGGGATATGAAACCAAAGAAGAGCTAATTTTCCGGTATTGCAGTGGATCTTGTGATGCAGCTGAGACCACCTATGACAAAATTTTAAAAAACTTAACCAAAAAGAAAAAACTGGTCACCGACAAAGTGAGGCAAGCCTGTTGCAGACCCACAGCCTTTGATGATGACCTGTCCTTTTTGGATGATAACCTGGTTTACCACATACTGAAAAAACATTCCGCAAAAAGGTGTGGATGCGTCTGACAGCTGCATGCCGAGGCGGCACCAGTTTCCCATTCCTGCTACGCTGCAAAGAGAGGGACCAAGGTTCCCAGGGCAGTGTCTGCTCCAAGTGGAGGAAAAAGGACCAAGAACACAGAATGAGGAGCCATGAGAACCTGGGGATAAGGAGGCATGTGGCAGAGTAGAAGGATGGAGACTTCTGACGTCCTATGGGGATTTAGATACAAGCTCAGGTGGAGATGACGATGGATGGATGATGCACACGCTACCTTTCCTGTTTGACTCAGTCCACCATCAGTGAGACTCAATCCATGAGGAATGTGCTTAAAAACACAACCCTGCCATACCATGCTGTGTTATAGTTATGCCATGACATACCAGTTATACCAAGAAGCTTAGCTAAGAAATAGATTAGGAGTACCTTGCTAATCCCCTGTGCCCTCAGCTCTACTGAAAGACACATTGTGCTACTGCTCATTGCAGAGCAGTTCCCAAATGCTTAGGACAACTCCTAAGCTATGAGGTTACCCTTCTAAGTAAAATGATATTGGGCAAATATCAAAATGACCAGGCTCAAGTTCTCATGAAGCAAAACAGTTCTTCTTACTGGCTAAGTTTGTTTATTTCCATCTTGAGTTTCTTCAAAATGAGTGCAGGACTTTGTTCTTCTGCTACCTGTGAAAACAAGTTGAGTTTTTAAGCACTTCTTCCTAGCATAGTAAGAGAAGTAACAAGCCCAGCCTACACAAAATGCGTTTCTTTAGGTTTACAAAGGACTAATGTCACTTGCATAACTACATTTCTATTTGGTCATTGTGATTGAGAGAGACTACTTGATGCAATGCATCCCTTCAGAGACATAAGTATACAGAAGATATTTATTGAGATTAAGTTATTGTTATTTATTACAGTTCAGTAATGAGTCTCCTTATTTATTAAAGTGTCTTTCAAAGGTGCCAAAGCAGATGGCACTTGGGGATATAGAGAGACAAAGACGTTGGGAACAACGGTCCATGCTTTTGATTGAAAGTGTTAACTTGAATGCAAAAAATCACTTACTTTACCTTTTTTTCTTTTAAACAAAATCTTGATTATGTTCACAAAAGGTAGTGCTGAAGCCTGCAGCCCTTATTCCTGTTCACTATGCCTTTTGAAAATTACTGCAGTCATACACGTGCAGAAGCAACAATGGCTCTGGACGAGTGAGGGTCGCAGGACTTGGCTCAACATTAGCAATTTGTTAGAAAAACTAATTTTAGTCATATTTTAAATGTAGCCACATTTGTTTTCTCACACTTTATGCCAACTGACCTCATATAACTATTGACAAATGGAAAATAATCACATTTAACCTTATAATTTCTAGTTATATTTATTTAAGCTTTTCCTTCCGTACTTCCGTATAGAAGAGGTTAAGTCCCTCTTACTAGTTAGCCCTGGATTTAATATAGCCTACAAGTAAACAGTTGTGTTAAATAACCAGAGTGTTTTGTATAATTTGCTGAAACATTACAGGATCATACCCATGCAGCAGAACAGTCCGAGTTTCCTTAGGAGGAGGGAGGTTGTACAGCAAAGGAATTCATACGTGACCGCTAACACAAGCTCTCATTCTGGAGACATTTTTCCCAAAGCAACAGGAGTGCAGGTCACTAGACATACCTGACAACCAGTGAAGCATCAACTCCCACAAAAGCAACATGAAAAACAAATCCCTATTGAAAACGATGATCCAACCTTTTATCTCATGCATGTAATGGCTCTCCATACTCATTATGCCCTGGGCCCCTTGGGGCACCACTGAAGAAGGGTCTAGAGGTCAAAAAAGTCCAGAACAGGCATAGAAAGTTGTACCAGGTGTATGGCACATAAATTCCTCCCCGACTTCCACCGCTTTCCTGGGCGGAGGGAGGACAGCCCTGGAGAACCATCCGCAGGGCCTGTTCTCACACTGCCACGGGGACACCGTGCCCTCCATGCTGCACAGGGGTGGTGACACCACCACACTGGCACGATGTGGGCACTGAACACCTGCCAGGCCGAGGGTCAGCTGCACTGCCGAGCGGCTGAGTTGCGACAGCGATCAGAGCTGTGCTTTCCCTTGCTCCAGCTGATGAAAACTTGCCTCAAAGCATTTTCTGCGCAGCTTGGAGAGGCTGCAACCAAAGCAAATCTCTATGTTCAAAATACAAAAGGGTAAAGTTTGTGATTTTTTTTTTTTAGGTTTTTTTTTTCTTTTTTTTTTTCTTTTTTTTTTTTTTTTAGTTTTTAGTTTTTAGACCTTACTGAAGACAGGAGTGTGCTTCTCTGGATTTTTTTACTTCACCTGCAATTATATGTCTCAGTCATTTGTGTTAATCAACCAAAGTTCTCTACAGACTTTATTTTTGTACAATATTCATTTTATAACTTTTTACAAAATAAAATTCCTTTCTATTGTTACCTGGTTGTTGCTTGTGCTTCCCCGTTGTACAGTTTCCAAGTTAGTGTGTTGCCCAGTTTCCCAGTCTGCATGAGACAATGCTGTGGAGACATCCTCTCCTATCTCACCACCACCTTTAATGTGGATCAGAGGTGTCTGTAGCTTCTTAGTGAAAAACAACTGAGTCACTGCAGTAACTGACTTGAAAATGTATGCTGAGCAGTGACAGTAATCCACACAGGGGCAGGCTTCAAGCATGGGGTTGCCAAAGCTGTCCCTTGTCCATGCAGGGTTGCAGTGTCTTCGTGGCGGTCTTGCCATGCATGGCCACAATTCCTGCACACAGAAGAGATTGCATTTTGACTTGTTAATCCAGGTGTCACATCGATTGGACTAAATTCCTTCTACTTTGGCAGGTTTTTTTCCTTCATATTTAAACAGGAAAATAAAACTTGAATTTTCTTTTCCACCACCATCACGGAACAGATGAGGACAGGTTTTGTGGCTGTGGCCAGCAACATTTTCTCAAATGCTTTGTGTTAAGCTTTGCAGTTCCCATCACAGAGCCCATAAACACAAGCAGACTTACAGGTTTCAACACCGCACTCTGTACTCCTCAGACCGCTACAGAGAGGAAGAGGGAGTATCTGAGCAGCAAGCCAGGGATCAGGAGATCAAACACACCTAATGCACAGCATATGGATGCCTTGGTTTCATTTGTGCTGGCGGGGACCATGCACGCAGCCCTACCCCAGCTGCTGGAACGCACAGCAAAGCTCGCAAGCCCGGCTTTTGGAGCACACAGTATTGAAGGCATTCCTCCTCACATGCCAATGCCTCCACTTCTTGCAGCAGAAGCCCATCCATCACGTGCAAAAGCTGGACACATTGAGTGTTTGGCACGGAAATGACCTGCAGTTCCACATTCAGAGGAGATTGTGCACTTTCCCAGGAACTGGAAGGAGCGTCTGCATAAAACACAGCTGAGAGGTGCTCTGAAGTTTAATCTCTATTCTTACAGCCCTTCTGTCTTCTATTACAGGGATGGGGATGCAGAAGGTCAATGCAGATGCCTTCTTTGGTCTTATCAGAAGCTTTGAGTGGGCCACAAAGCAGCTGGCAGGAGCAGTGTTGCTTGCATGGAGCCATTTGACCCTTCTCCTACCTTCTTGATGACAACAATATTGGAGAGAGCAGATGAGGCTCTTCTACTGCAATTCCATGCTCACCACTGCTGGGCTGGCACCTTCAGCTCCTTTTGAAGGTTAAAGTGAGGCTTGCAGTAGTGTTCTGACACCCTGCATGTGTTAAAACAGCTTGAAACCTTCAGCTGGCAGGTTGTGTAAAAGATTTCAAAAAGGAATTAGACTTTCATTTGTTACTAGGTAGGTAGTGCCAGTACTGGGCCAGGCATTATGTTGCTGCTTGAGTACCCTGGATCCTGTCTGGAAGGTAAGACATGTCCCAAGAAGATACATTTTTTACAAGGAAGAAGATGAGGCAAACACCATATCTATTTACACTTAATCAGTATTAAAACTGAGATGTTAAAAGCTTTATTACTCAACATCTTGATACGTTTTTTATTTTTTCTTTTTTAATTTTTGGTGGGTTTTCTTTGGTCAATTAGCATTGTGCTGCCAAACAGGAATTATTGGTTAGAGACTTAGGACAAACTATGAATGTCTAAGGAAAAAGCAGGTCTTTTGCAAGGAGGGCTAATTTACTGATGCAATGTGGAAGTCTGTCCCTCAGTGAGTCCCCTACAGCAGAAGAGATTGCGGTCATGTGCATCTCACAGGCAGAATATCAGGAGAGAAACTGTCATAACAGCAGGTCCTTCTGCCATCTCTCCACCCCACAGCAGCCTGGTGCTGCTGGTCTCAGCACAAAGAGGATGAAATGAGCAGAACCGTGTCTGATTTTGGGTTTTTCACCTCTGTCCACAAAAATGGAGAAAGGACAAAGGCAAGCAGTGCCTCAGTCTGGAGCAGCGCAGGAGGAAACCAGAAGCAACCTCGCTCATTGCAATCTGGATGGGTAACTAAAAATACAGAGGAAAACATCAGGATGAAGAAAACAAATGGAGCTGACACATTGTATAAATAGGTCTTCAAATGTCATGCATGGCTGGAACAAAGATGTTTTGTTCCAAAGCAAGAGACAGCTTGAAATGGTTCAGTAATACACATTGAGAAGTTTGCTTATTTGGAACAGAGCTCTTCTAATGAAAAGGTTAATTGTGTTGCAATGGAAAAGAAAAAAGGCAAAGCAGAGGCCAGGCCTGCACTCCTCACCCTAACAAAATTTCCCACTGGCTCAAAGTGAAGATTTTCTATCACAAACATCACAGGACTGAACTCCTAACATTCCAATAAATTATACAGTAGGTATATTCATGGGTCACTAAGAATAGCTAAATAAACCATATATTCCAGCAGCATTAATCCTACTGACTTTCAGACAAGTTGCTGCAGCAGCCAGTGAGGGAAACACGGTGCTCAGCTCAGCTGGATGTAGGGAAGTTTCCTTTGTCAGGTACTAAGCACCAGTGCTTGAGGTGAACACTGAGACATTTTTACTTGCCATTGTTTTTTTCACTTTGAAACTGCAGCATTTTATTCACTTTCCCCCAAAATGCTCACTCATAAGTGAAGAAAAACACAATGGGCTTTTGAAGGCTGCAAAGGGCTGCTGTAATTATGCAAAGAGCTGATGTTTTGTCTGCAACTTCTCCAGCTTTTTGACAGCAATCTGAACTCTACCACACGTGGAGGTTTTTTCCCTCTGCCCCAAACCTTTTTTTTTTTCTATCTGCTGGCATACTGGATGAGGAAATCTTCCTTTTCTGTTACCTCAGAAAAGGCACAAATATCAGTCCCTGGTCCAGACTAGCACACCTTATCCCCAAGTGGTCCTGGCAGGACTAAAGCCACCAGCATCCTCACCAGTGCTACTCCATTGACTGTTGCAGAGTTACTCCAGTTTCATAGGAGTCTAAATAAGTCTATCAAAGCTGGTTACTTTCTTAGCAATATTCACATACAAATAGAAAAACCGTATCCTTGTAAAATCCTCCTACTCTTTTTCTACTTCTCCTTCATAGAATCATAGAATAGTTTGGGTTGGTAGAGACCTTAAAGGTGACCTCATTTCAACCCTTCCTCCATGGCCAGGGACACCTCCCACTAGACCATGTTGCTCAGAGCCCCATCCAAACTGGCTTGAACACTGCCAGGAATGGAGTGTCCACAGCTTCTCTGGGCAACCTGAGCCAGAGCCTCACCACCCCCACAGTTAAGAATTTCTTCTTAATATCAAGCCTAAGCCTACCATCTTTCAGTTTGAAGTCATTCCACCTCTTCTTATCATTACATGCAATCATAAAAAGTCCCTCTTCACCTTTTCTGTAATACTTTAGGTACCCTTTAGTTACAAGAAGACTGCTCTAAAGTGTACCTGGAGCCTCCCCTTATTCAGACTGAACAACTTCAGTGCTCTCAGATTGTTCTCAAAGGAGAGGTGCTTCAGCATCCTGATCATCTCCTTGTGTTCTTGGATTCCCAGTGCTTTAACACATTTCACTGTGCTCTGATCATGTTGCTAATTCCTTGGGGTTTTCCCCACTGGCACTCACCCACAGCTTTCTCTTCCTGGACAGTCTCATGACTCACACATTAATCTCTGGCTTCACACACGTTGTAAACATGTTCCATAATTCTTATTTCAGGTTAATATCATTCCCCTCTGAGGTCCAAACAGGGGTCAACAGGCATTCTTATTAACATTCAGTATAATTTCTAACAGAAGTTTCAATCTGAAGATTAAATATTTTCTTTAAAAACTCACATCTTAAAGATACATTGTAAGTAAATGTATTTTGAAAGATACAGAGACTTCTTTCCCTTTTTTCCACGGGTAGGTTCTCTGAGAGTGAAAGTGGCTGTACAGTCAGGGCAGGATGAAGATCTCTCAACACCCTATCTCCCACAGTGACCCTCAGATGGGAGAGGAAGGAATAGAATAAAAAAGCAAACTGGGAGTCATGTTTTCCCTGAGAACCCCATCCCAGATCCAACAGCTTGCAGCTCAGAACATTCTGAGCCATATGTTTTATTGGTGTCCTACAGCCCTTGTCAGGTCTGTCTTGCTGGGAAGGTACCCAACATCTTCCTTTGCATGTTAGAGCTCCCCTGTACTCTGGGGCAATTCAATTCTGTGTAATGCAAGCAAGAGCTTCTCCACTGCCACTGAAACTCCATTTTATCAGTTGCCTACCCATTCCTGTGTCCCAGTGAGTTGCCAGATCTCCTCCACCTTTGTAGTCCACATAGATCTGTCCAACCTGATGATCCTTCATATCTCTCAGCATCCATGTCTTTTCTCTCTCTTCCATCTGGACCACAGGGAATAAGATGCTCTCTTCAGGGCAGGAGTAAACCGTGGATTTCCACAGAGACCCATCAATATTTTCTTCTCTGTCTTCCATCCTGTTTCCAAAAATTCCTTTCAGGTGCTGGGTGGGGAACTCAGTAGAAACATGACTCCTGAGGCAACACATTACATCCATTTGGGAATCCCCTTTATTTAACACAGAACTTTTGCCAACTATCAGGTCTGAACCTGACTAACTCCAATTGTGTTGATCTATACAAGGTATCATGAGCCAGCCAAAATAAGATTTTTTTATTCTGAAGTGAAAGCATTTTGTGCAGTGACCAAGTGCTCCTGCATACAAGGGTTTCAGGGAGAAGCCAAAACCTGGCACATGTCACACACCCCCAAAATGAGATGACAAATGGAACAGGCTTTCTCTAAGCCCAGAAAACAAGAGGGTAAATGCAAAAATCTATCCAAAAAGTGAAAGTTTCTACAGCTCTTACATGGACAGGATGCCCATCACAAGGGAAAAATGAAGTCTGTCCAAGGGGGCATTTGGGAGGAGCTGAAGAAAATCCTGCAGCAGATTTTTTGAGAGTTTATCTAGGACATCAAATTCTGCTTGCAGCAAATGTTTTCCTGTCAAGGATATCTGGGTTCATTTCAGCTACAAATGTGAATGTCATTTAAAAACCTAGAGCAAGTCAGCGAAATTTTTGCAAGGAGCACAGAAACCTCTCTTTCTGATTCTGACCACCAGTGAAACAAAATATGGAATACTTAAAAGTATTCTCCAGAATTCAACAGCTGTCTTGGAATTTTTTCTGCTAATCTATTATGCAAGGCTTGGTAACACCTTAGGCTGATTTCTTAGTGTCAGTAACAAGTGACTACCATAGGACAGTGCAGGTAAATCTTAGTAGTAGACTTTGTATTTGACTGTGAGTGAGAGTATATTATGTGCTAGTAGGAACCAGTGAAGCACCTCTGTTTCATATAATCTGTTTAGGATAGCTACTCTGGGAAGATTGTTTTAAACACCTTTAAATTTTTGTCTGTTTTTTGCAATAGACATGATATTGGCTATATTTAATGTAAACAAATCTCACTGATTTTTCTTCCATGACATCGGTAACATGGCATTACATTCCCCTATTTAACATGACATTGCCCTACATAACATGCCTTTTAGCAGAAGGTGAAATATTGCACAGCCTAAAATTGTTACATCATCCTCTGAAGGATAAATGAAGAACATAAGTGTCCAGAACCAAGGCCACAACAATGTTATTGTATTTAGGACAAGACAGTTCATTAAAACTTTCATATATTGATTTAACCTGTCTCATGATAAAGCATAAATCTCCTTTATCGTTTTGATGACTCCAAACTCAGAAGTATACTTCAAAATTACACTGTGTGAAGACTTTTAAATAACTATGGTAAAGCCTTGCTTAAAAAAAGGGTAATCCCACATGGACTTAATAATGTTTATGCACCTCTTCCACTGTTACAATTCAGTAAATAGGACAGCCACTAAATGTATAGTTTTATGGCTGAATTTGCTCTCTGGCACTCATTAAATCATGTGTTTTATTGTCAGCTCTTCTCAGACTGTCAAGAGTCGTTCGTTATATGCTTTCTGTAGCACACATTCCCTTAGACCCACTCATCATTTGGTACTATTCCTTTCCTTTAGCCCGTTGATGACATTTATAGCTTGTTCTTTCCCAAGAAATAGCATATTTTTACAGCAGAGCCACTTTTTCACTTTTTAGTTCTTCGGCTCAATAATTTCTCACATGCTAGAAATAGTCCAGCTGATGTCTTGATCTTTACATCCATCCCCATCCAAGAAACATAAGCAGCAGTGAAAACTCAGTGTAGTGATTCCGCCTTCCTTTGGGAGGCCCCATGGAAAATCCCTTTCCCGCTCTGCTCAGTACCACAGACTCAGAAGCTCCGTGTGCTGTGGTCCATGGCACCGGGCTCTGCCACCCTGCCTGAGCACAGACACTGTGACCACGGGCTAGAAGGCCAATGCAGTGCCGAAATACAAACATTCATCCACATTCACACCCAACAGAACACTTCCAGTGGCATGACACTGTCAGCTGCCGCTGTGTAAATGTGCAGTGGCCTCTGCTGTGCACAGTTTACTGATGCTGTGGGGCTGTGTCCACACAAAGTCTAAAACAGAACAGAAGAGTATTTTCTGTTGGAAGAGGGACATAAAATGATCATATAGTCCAACTGACCACCTCAGGGCAGACAAAGTTAAAGCAAGTCCTCTGAGTCACATCCAAGGAATAGCACACAAGGATTGAGGGGAGTGACGCCGCTTTGGGGGTTACCAGTCTCATTTAGACCCACAAGAATAACTGTTTAGCAAGGGGAAACAAGCAAATACTCTGCTTCTTGGGCTTTGATGCATTTCCACATACAAATATTTTAAGAGGAACAGTAAAGATTTACTGTTTTTCCTATGCTTTTTCAAACCTAGCAGTTTGTTTCTCCATCGAAGAAGTCAGCTCAGCAAAACGGAAACCTTTTGTGGTAATTCATCCGCTCAGCCAACACTCCCTATGCAATCAACAAAGAGAGCTCAGCTCAGCTCACCTCTCCCTTGGATCCCACACAGCACATCAGGCTGTACAACAAATGCTCTGCATGCATGCTCTGGCACTGCAGGGCCAAAATATCCCACCGGGTTTTGAAAGAAATACTTAGATACCCACTCTTGGCACTTTGTTTCCAATACTGGTCTGCAAGAATGTTGTGTCCATCCTGACAAAGTCCTGTGATCAGCCAGCTGATGGGATGTTAATCAGGGCAAACAGACACACTTTCTGGTACTTGGTGAAACTAAAAGCCAAAAATCCCTACTCCTTTCTGATAACTGACCACTACAGAACCCTCCCAATGAAGGCAATGGAAGATAGCAACAAATCTCACCAGTTTCAGAGGAAAAAAGTCACTGGAAAAGGTAGTCCTAAAACTGCATTAAGTCCCACAGTTTTAGTCTCATGACCCTTGTGTTTTCTAAGTTTCCCCAAAGGCTCTTGCTCTAGGCTGTCTGTGCTGCCAAAAGTGCTCAGCAAACAGGACAGATGAGAATGCAGGGAGAAAGCAGAAAGGTGCTTGGAGCTGGGAGGCTGGGTAGCAGTACGACTACTTCCATCCAGCTGAAGAAAACCTTCTTTTTGAGATCTCACAGAGAGCAAAGTATGTGTGTTTCCCAGCCTCGGCAGGGGTCTGGCTGAGAGGAGCCATTTCAGTTGCTGGAGCAGTTCACATCAGTTTTGCGGATTTGCCAGCTCCCCCTGCAAGATGGCCAGGAATATGTGTACACTTGGTATCTGGCAACAATAATTCAGCAAAAATGAAAAATGCTTCTCATTCATTGCAAACAAATGGGTACAGTACAATCCCAGGCAAACTTCCTCAAAGCAGGCAGCTTTCTGGATTAAAAAAGAAGAGTAGCAAAAGAGTTTGGGGGCCTGGCAGACCCCTGACAGGAAACGCGTGGGAATGGTTAGTTCAAAGAGTAGATATCTAGGAAAAGAACAAGTTTCTAAATGCAGCCTTTGCTTTCTACTCTGGGAAAGCAGAGCTCTTCAGTTGTACTGCCAGGGCTGCAAACCATGGCCACCATCAGTGCCCTGACGATTGCTCATCCCCAAGCTATCCCCAAAACAACTGCTTCTGGCACTTTAAAGCCCTGTGACTCTGCAGGGCTGGGCACCTTCTGAGAAAGAAATAGGACTTCATTTGCTGCCACGTTTCTTCCTTGCAGAGACTTTGCATGCCAGAGCTTGTGATAATAGCACTCAAGGCCCCTGGAAGCAAAACACCCATGGAGAAACTCTAGAGGACATTCCCAAAGCTCATCTTAAGAGACATGTTCCAGATGAAGGCATCAGAGCCATCACAGTGAGAAACAACACAGCTCAGGGTCACACAAAACTTGAGGAAACCAACCTGCCTGTTTCTGCATCTACACCTTTATATCCTCCTCAATCTTTGCTGATATAAAATTGGCAACTATTCAGAAAAAGGCTCAGCAACTATGTGCAGCAATGTGTGGTATATATACCACTACTAAGCATGAAAAAGCTACAGTACCCAACATAGGTAAGCAAATAAATCACTTGTAAGAAAAATATGACAGGAAAATAAATTTGGATTGTATCTGGTGAGAAAGCTAAGGCACATTACTTTGCTTAGATAAAACTTAATTCTCACTTTACCTGTGGCATACTTGTATTTCTTTTCACATGTCAACAATGTGTTCATCAACTGTTTCAGCAATGAGACCTCAATACAGAAATAACGAATTTCATAGCCAACAATTAAAATGCTAAAACAAATAGATAAATTGATATCTCCAAATCAACCATAAACTGATAGATTCATTGTAGCATTTCTATTATCATCAGTTTAAAAGCTACAAATGGGCTTTCCTCAAGATTTACAGGGAATAACAGCTGGTGGTAATGTCACCTGGGACTCTCAGTGGGAGAGGTCTGTTTGAGAATTGTTTTGCTTTCCCTCGTAAAAGCTCTGTTGTGTTTACTTCACTGAAGTTTAACCTGGCTATGATTTCATGACTGCTGAATCCATGATGCCCCTTGGCCAAGCCATATCATAGCGACTCAATAAAGATGAGTGACATCATTAACCCAATACAGTAGCTATTCAGATGTACGCTATGGTCTCCTTACATAATCACCTAATTTTAGCTACTGAGAGAGCTGCATACAGTACCACAGTGTATTATGAGCTCTGAATAACGGTCTAATATCCAGATGCTTTTTCCAATGTTATTTTATTTTCCTGGTTTAAAATTATTTCCTTGTGCAAATCTCTAGGTGCTGTTTTCCTTTAAGCAAACCCTCTCTTCAGAACAGGTTCAAGGCTTCTGCTGCTCCTGATCATCTTGACACCTCATTAGCTGGTCATTGTGGTTGTAACAGTGCTCATGACACTGCTGTACAGCCAGGACCTTGGGACTTCATAACGATTGCCAACAAGAACAGCCCTAGAAAACAGTAAGTTGATACAGGCCTTAATTTACGCACCAGACACACACATACTCAACTAAAAGCACTTGGTTTGCTAAATGCAGCTGTTTCTTGTAGTTTTACAAAACATATATGAAAATACTTCTTAAACCAGAAGTGTTTCAGGCCAAGGACTTCCTTGTGCTGCGTGCTACAACAGGAGCCTATTCAAGTCCTATTCCCTGCAATCATTTCATAATAAAAAGGTGCATATTAGATGCCACTATGGGTACAAATTCCAGATACAAGTTAAATGTGGTAGCTTAGACATGGTAGCAGTAGTGTTGGAAATCCCAATGGTAGATGCTTCACTTCAGAAGAATAAGAAAACAGAACTCTCACTGCAGGACTCCCAGGAACAATGTGCACCCAGGCACTGTGTGTGCCTTCCAGGTGAGTTGTGTATAATGTGTGCTGTAGGTGCAGGCTGCACAGATCCCACCATGTACAAATCCAGTGGTTTTATTTCATCCAATTTACCTTTCTTCAGCCTTTTGTCTGATATTTTTACACAATTATGCTCAAGCAATGAGAATTGTAGCTTCAAAATCCTCCCTATTTCTATAGTGGTTTTCATCTAAATGACTTAAAATACTAAATCTCAGAACTTGTAATTCCTACTTGCTGAGAAGTTCCTCTTCCTTACTGGAAAGAGTAGACAGATTTCTTTGCACTTACATAAAAGAAAAGACAGAAAACTCTCAACAGTGCTTATACCAAGACACTGTGTCATGGAGCATGCAGAAGGAGATGCTGACTCGCAGGTTACAATCCCAAGACCACAGTTCTGCTAATTCCCACCACCCTGGCACCAGACATTTGACTTTCCCTCTCAGCACACTCTCCATCACTGCTGCCTGGAGCTGTTCTCCGGCCAGGATTGCTGGCAGCTGGTCCCTGTCCCTTGTGTAATCAACTAGCTCACCTCAGAGATATGCTTGCATTGTGCTGGTGCAGACTCACTTCTTCCACTTTGCAGTGCTATGATCTGCAGATAGAACTCTGGCCCAGCTTTCTGCCCAGTTAAAACTGATGTCTTTGTGGCAATTTCTGGAAAAACAGGCAGGCTAAAACCTGCTGGCAACATCCTCTGCTGGCTCAAGTCACAGCAATTCCTTAGTGCCCATTATCATTAGCACAGGTACTGGCTCCTGAATTCCAGTTCACTCTGTGCCACTGGCACGGTATTTTTTGATTGTGGAGTCAAACAAACCATGTTAATGTTGGAAGCTGAATGTTAAGATATAGAGGGCAACAGGCTGAGCACAGCTCCTCCCCCCTCTACACCAACCTCAACACTGACTCTTATGACTAAAGATACCAGGGTCACTAAGAATAAAAATTATCCATGTGGTAAATATTGACTGTAAAAATCCCTGGTAAAAAAAAGAATTTAATCATTAGATTAAACCAAAGCCCTACTGTGCAAAAGTGCTGAGTGAAGAAAATGGGAATGTTGATCGTGCCTTGGGACAAGGAAGAGCCTAGCTGTCTGCTGTCCCACTGGGGTACTGTTTGTTTGTCTAGGCATTTATAAACATTTATAAACAGCATAAGTGAAATGCAAAGGCTTGATTCTGCCCAGCACTGTTGGAATGCAGCCCCTGCATTCATTCTGACAGGTAGAGGGCCCTATGCTTGAGATTCCAAACATTTTTGATTACAAAAAACTGGCTCCCAAGCAGTGCAGTGTGATTCAGTAATAAACATCATCATGCCAATTCTGGGCGGTACACAGCCAGTGCAGCACCCCTGCTTCCCAAAGGAAGTACAACATCCTCAGCTGAGCACCTGGAACAGCAGATGAGGAGTGAGTCAAGGAGCAGAGTGGAGGCAGACAAGCACAAAACACGAGGTAAGAACAATTCCCTGGTTCAGAAAGGTGGCTTAGAGGCTTTCCTGCAGCAGAGATACGCTAGTAAAGAGCACCAGAGGGACACTAAAGTAGCTGAACTATATTCCTAGATCTGCCACTAATCTGACTTCAATTAGCTCTTCTCATCTTGTATTTCTGTTTCTCCAATCCTGCTGTAATAGTTGTTTTTCCCACTTAGATTCTTAAAGCAGATGATACCTTCTCTGATCACAAGTTTGAGAAGAACCTAACAGAATAAAAGTGTGAACTTAAAAGAGTTCTTGTAGCAAAGCAAGAAGGAAAGGTGGAAGTGGGGATACTCTCATGAATTCAACTAAGTTACTTCCCTCCCCCCATCAAAGAAAAGAATTTAAACAACTTCTCTTACAGAACTGTTTAAACTCTGTTGTATGCCAGAGTAGAACAGTATGCTGACAGTAAAACAAGTGGTTAAAAGACAAAGTATATAGCACTGTGGTACCTATATAATTTCTGGAACTATTTTTTTTGTGTAAACATGAGCTAGTAGAAATTAACAAAGGAATCCAACAAATTGGCACCTTGTAGAGCCTGGACAAAAAAATTTATCACCCTGTGAGCCACAAAATTCGGGAATATGATAGTTATCTTCATTGAAACCCTCTTCTTCTGTCATCTTACTTATTACAGCATGATTTTACAACGTTTTTTTGCAAAAACATTGTTGGAGCCTTTGAATCATTAACCTTTTAATGAACATGAGCTTTGATGCATGGGTGTGCATCATCTTCATCCCCCACCTTCATCCTACAAGTCACCTGGAGTGCCCATCTGTCAGCCCCACCACTCCTGGAAAGGTTTCCTAAAAAAGTGTCAGTGCAATAGTATTCCACAAACCTGAACTTCACAGCCGAGGAAAACTAAAACTGGATGCCTCAGCACTGGGGAAAATCTCATCAAGAAGGAAATTCTCAGCACCATGTAAGTCTAATTCCTCTTTTGGGTTTTTTTGTTGTTTCATTTTGTTTTGTTGTTTTGGGATGGTTTGGGTTTTTTTATGAGCTATTCCATTGCATTCTTCCATTAGGGTTAATGCAAAGGGTTAATATCAGAATTTTTCCTAAGCATTTTCCAGCTGGCCTGAGGGAGGCTCATGTCTCTCAGACTGAAAGACTTAGTGCAGACTCTTTCACTTGCTTCTTCATGGGCTGTGCCTCTCACTGATTGCATGTCCAGGTTCACTTTCTCTGGCTCTCTATGTCTCATACAAGACTCTGCCTTAATTAAGGCGAATACCCCCCTAGACAAGTGCTTGTCCCCATAAATAAAGGAATATGTACACACATATTTTTCACATTAAAGACAACTTGATCTCAGATACTTTAGCAGGTGACATGCAAGAGGATTAGAGTCTGAACCATTTGGTTTAGTCACATATTTTTGGTCAGTGTAACACAGAACATTCCTTTCAGCGTCATTTTCTAGGCAATGCTTAGCACTCAAGGATTATCTGTCTCATGGCAGTCTCTGCAGGATGAGGAAGAGCCTCCTGTGAATCAGGAGCCTGCTGCACTGGTATTGTGCAAACATCAAATTTTACAAGGATCATGGATCTGGAAATCAAGCATGGACTGTTCAGTAAATTAAAAATGCAGGAACTATTTTCCACCTTACGACATATGGACAATTTATAATGGGATAGTGTGCTGGTTTTGGCTGGAGTCAATTTTCTTGACAGTGACTAGTATGAGACTGTGTTTTGGCTTTGTGCTGAACACAGCATTGATAATATAATAGTGTTTGTTATTGTTGAGCAGAACTCAGAGACTTTTCTGCTTCTGAGACTGCCACACTGGCAGAGAAGTTGGGAGTGCTTGCGAGACTGGGAGGAGGTACAGCTAGGACAGGTCACCCAAACTGACAAAAAGGATATTCCAGACCATATGACACCATGTTCAGTATATGAATTGGGAGGGAAAGGATAAGGGGGGCATGTTTGTCATGATGACATTTGCCTTCCCAAGTAGCTATTACACTTGATAGGGCCTTGCTCTTCTGGAGATGGCTGAACACTTGCCTGACCATGGGAAGTGGTGAATCAATTCCTTGTTTTTCTTTGTTGTCTGCACAGCTTTTGTTTTCCCTATTAAAGTCTCTCTTCCCAACCCATGAGTTCTCTAGTTTTTACCCATCCTATTCTCTCCCCCATCCCACTGATGGGGGTGTGAGTGAGTGGCTGCATGGGCTTGCCTGCTGGCTGGGGTTAAACCACAGCAGCTGGCAAGTCCAATATTAGTCTTTTTTTTTCCATTATCGTATTTTCTTCAAATCTCTACAAATATTTTAAAGGGGGGGGGGGCGGGGAGCAGGAAGATGAGAGAGAGAGGGGGAAGAGATCAAACTCCCAAATGTTTTAAGATTGCTCTTTAAGGGAAAGAGGGAAAAATGTTTCCCCTAATCAAACAATCACAAGTAACTCTAAAACAGAGAACCTGAAGCACATGCATTTGGCTAACAGCCTGACTGGGAAAAGATCAGCAGAATTTCTTTCTGAAATGTGTAAATTTCCAAACTAGAGTGAGTCTTTTCCTACAACTTCTCTTGAAATTGTAGGATTTTGAAGATGCAAATAACTGCAATTACAGGCAAGAAAAAGAAAGCAGTTCTTTAAAGCTGATGGGAGACAAGAGTTTTCCTCTCAGACAGCTGAATTTGCAAGGCTGCAAACACAAAGAAGCACTTTTAACTTGCAGTACATATGACATCAGCACCCGGTGCTTACAAAAAGAGATGCCTCTGTACTGTATTTACCAGGCTGATTTTCAGAGGAAAGCCATCCCAACCACCTTTGTACTCCTCAGTGGCTGTGAGACAGAAGGTGCTATGTTCTCAGCCTGGGTGTCACTCAAGCTGCTCGGTCAGGAGCAATCCTTTCGGCAAAATCTCCACGTGCATTTTATTTTCTGCCTTGCCAAAGGAAACTCAGAAACACAAACGGCCATCTCCTATCTCTGGTGTAGCTGAGAGTCATCCAACCAGTGAGAAAAAAATAATCTGCATTTTGAATAATCATTTTCCAGATGCACTATCTTGCATTTGTCAGGGTGACTTTTTTTATTTCCTGCTTCTCTTCTTTCAATGGTGTTTGCAGTATTCTTCTGTATCATCTGTTAATTTCATTAACACACTGTTTGATGATCTTGAAGGGGGTAAACTAAAATTATGTTACATAAAACCGGACACAAACTCCCTTTTCCTGCAGCATCCCACCATTCACCTCCCACTCATCTCTGTGCCCTATTATTTATCATGACCTGTTTCCTTCCCTTCTGCAAGAGCTCACACTGTGTTCACATGATATACCATTTTCAGGTGAAAATTCCTGAGCCACTGGGCATTGGTTTCTTAGTCTGGAGTCGTTTCTGTGGTTTTTTTGACTGCTACATTGTGCCTTTAAAGATTGAATTCAGTTACTCTGAACCTTTGCAAGAGCAACAGTTTTGCACCAGTTCTATGATGCGCTAGTAAAACATGGGGACACGCCACACAAACTCTTCTTTGTTACAAATTATAGTGGTATCACTGTAACAAAATGGGTACTTCATATTCTCACAAAAATGGTAAATTTTTTCCACTATTAACTCAGTTCATTAATATATAAATATACACACATTGAAATTAGTTTATGAACAGTTAAGGGGATCTTAATGGAAAAATACCATAAAACCTTAGAGCTGTTGATGATAACCTTTCCCACAAAGGCTATTTTGAAGATGATGACCTCTCCGTTTGGAATATTCCTGATATTTGCCTCTTCTTAGTCAGGTAATTTTAAACAAAGAATCAGCTGCAAACTATACACCAACTTCCTCACCGAGGGGACCCCTTGTTGATGTTCAAATTCATTGTGTTAGAAAAGTCAAAATTCATTAGCTAAGACATATACTTCATTAGAATTACAAGCAGACTCTAAGTCTTTTGCTTGCATAACCATCGCTAACTTAGGGTTCACTGCATCAGAGAGAAGCCAAGTGACAATGGAATTGAACAATACAGAAAAAGGATAATCCTCAGTTGGCTAAGAATGGCTGCACTACCACTTGTGTAGTGTACATGGAATGGAGAAGCATGCCTATAAACAAACTCACAAAAACAAATAAATAGATTTAGCAGGAATAGCAGCTCAGGCAAAGGCGCTGGCAAGACAAGACACGTCTGGATCCAGGTGAGTGGAGTGCTGAGGTCTTTTACCTTAACACATACCTTGACCTGTTACTAGCAATGGCAGCTCTGTATTAAAGGGCATCCCAAGCTGCAGAGAGTAAAGCTAAGTAAGGCAGGACAAGGATGGACCAGAAATGCCGATTTCAGAGCCAGGTGCCCACTGCAGAAATTAAGGAGCAACAGCAAAAGACAATGTCTTGTCCAGGAACAATGGTGCCTCTGAGGATGTGAGAAACAGGGATACTAGGTGGTCAGTAGCATGCAAGGAAAAGCAGCAGACAGTGCCTGGAGACAGACTTCCAGAGATCTCCAACATGCTCCATGATCGCCAGCATTTGAACACTCTGGACACCTGCACAGTTAGGGTCATCCAACACAAGCTCTTAGCTGCCACATACACTCCTGTCTTCTTAAATCAGCTTCCTTGCAGTCCTGTTGATCTTGACAAGCATTAGCAATGGGCTAAAAAAAGCCTAAAGATGATGATTTTCAGTAAAAGGTTTTGGAAACTCCACGTGCAGGCACCACAATGACCACAAGAAAGGCAGCTGCAGATCTCACTGCAGTATCACAGCTCTTGCCAGGTATGGATGCAGGAACTCAGTCCTATCACAGACCACAACACATGCACATCTACGGGTATGGCTGTTACATGAGATTATAGTATTTTTTTTATTTTAGAAAAATTAAACTTCAGGATCAGAACACATGAAAAAAAGCTGAATATACATTCAGAATGTTTAGTAGTGAAATGCTGAGCAAAAGGAGGTCTTGAGGTCTTCCACATCTAACACTGATAATATCAGCAGGATTCCTGCTGGACACAAAGGGTCAGACTCATGAATAAAAATCCTGAAATGAAATTACATTAAGGGAATTATCCAGCAATTTTTAGGAAAATCAATTGTTTTTTTACAAATTTCTGAGTACATTAACTATAAGTTTATGAACTCTTAAGAAAAGTAGCATATATGAAACATTTCCCTCCCATACTTAAGGGAAATCTTATGGATTTGCTACTAACCACCAACTTTAATAGTGGCTTAGCCGAATGAAGAAGGACTACATTTGTTGAATCCATTGACAACTGGAAGCTGTAAAAAGTTGCAGCACTTTAGGTCCAAGAGAAAATTCAAAATGATCTGACCTAAATAATGACACATTCTGAGAAAATGCAATGGAATTGCTCAAGGGGGCCCACATTCACAATGTTGCAAAGACACTGGCAAGACTGGTAAAAGCTGAGGACTATCAGCTCCTCCTACTCTTTCATGTGGGATCAGATGATGCCGGGACAGACATTCCAAAATATCAGAAGCGACCTCAGGTCTCTCAGAAGGGAGCTGAAAGGATCTGGAGCACAGATAGTGCTCTCTTCAACCGTCCTGGTAGGGGAGTGGGACTCAGGTAGAGTGAAACGAGTGGATGGAGTGAATGGACGCCTGAATGACAGTGCCATGCTTAGGACCTTGGGTCTGTGATCTGGGATGTGCCTTGGAGACACTGGGCATGTTGGTGGCAGGTGGGGTGCACCTGACCAAGCAGGGTAAGAGTGTTCTGGGGAGCAAGTGCACAGGACTTATGGCTGAGCTTTAAACTAGATTTAGTGGGGCAAAAGGATGCTCTAGAAGGTGTCAGTGAGGAAACATAAAAAACAGGACTTTAGGGAACAGCAGAGAAATACATGTATATCTTCCCAAAGCAGTTGCAGAGGGGCCCTCCCAAAGGCTGTAGTCAACAGCCTGGCTGAAGAGCCTCTACCCCAGCGCATGCAGAACAGATAACGAGTAAGAGGAGATGAAAACCATTATGCAATTAGCAAACTGTAATGCAATTGCTACCATGGTAGGAGAAGTTACATAATTGGAGCACTGTAATTAAGGGTACAAGCTTTCAAGAAGAGATAGGTAAGGAGGAGCAGGGGTGTTGCCCTCTGTGTAGAGGAAGGGATAGATTGTGAAAAGCTGTGTCTGGTTAACAGCCATGGACAGGTTGAGAGCCTGTGGCTAAAAATCAAGGAAAGGACCAAGAAAGGACACCTGGTGATGGAGTTCACTACAGGCTGCTGATCAGGAGGAGCCTTCTTGCTTTGGCTGCAGGGCACATCACCCTCACCAGCTCTCATCCTGATGGGAGGGTTGAACCACCCAGACATCTGCTGGGAGAGCAATACAGCGAGCTGTAAGCAATCCAGGACACTCCTGGAGTGTGCAGAGGACAACTTCATGGTCCAAGTATTCGACAGATGAACCGAGGAGAAGCATTACTGGGCCTGGTGCCCACTGATGTGGATGAGCTCCATTAGAGGGGTTAAGTCTGGAGACAGCCTGGGCTGTGGTTACCGTGCCCTGGTGAAGTTCATGATCTCAGGAGTGTGGGCCTGGCAAGGAGAAAGGTCAGGACCCTGAAGGTTAGAAAAGAAAATTTCCATGTTTTAGGAGTTGGTGAATGAGATCCCTTGGGAAACTGTCCTTTCTAAAGTGCTAACAGCACCTTAAGGCCACTTTTCTTAGAGCACGAGAGTTTGCCATCATGATGTGTAGGAAATCTTGCAAGGCAGGTCAAAAAACTGCATGGCTGAGCAAAGATCTGCTCCTCAAATATAGAAGAAAGAAGAAAATGCACAGCCAGTGGAAGAGGGACAGGCAACTTGGGGAGAGTTCTGTGATATGGTTTGGATTTGTGGGGACAGGATAAGTAAAGCCCAGGCACAGATGAAACTGGGCTTGGCAAGGCATGTGAAGAATAAAAAGAAGTAGGGATTTATAAGTCAGAAGAGAAAGGTCAAAGAAATTGTATCCTTGGTGGTAAGCAAGAAGGATGAACTGGTAACAACTGAAACAGAGAAGGCTGAGATGCTCAATGAGTTCTTTGTGCGAGTCTTCACTGTGAAGTTCAGCACAAAGAACAAAACTCAAAATAATACATAACCACTAGATGGTGAAGTAACTGTGGGCAGCAGTGGGGGTTCTGCATGTAGTAGGTTTAGGACCTGCAAGGAAAGGGTTAGTGACATTTCCAGTATATGCCTTAAACAAGCTGGATGGTGAAAACTTTTTCCAGAAAACTTCATATGATCCTCTGCACAAACTGGAATGTAGTTTCAGTTTTGACCTTGCCAGAGGCAGGATAGACACTGATAGTTTTCACCCCAACATTCAACAGCAGTATGTTTACAAGCGAAATAACTGCACCAGTGCAAGAAATAGGGTCAGAAATAGGACACCTGATTTTGTAGGCACTTGCTTTTTGTATGACCTCCAGAGAAGACTCCTGATGACCACCCCAGCACCATGCAGAAGCCCAGGGCAGTGAAGGACCAAAGCCACTGGATCCACAGTGGTAATCATTTTCTGCTTGCACTCTCTCCTTCCCTATATACTTAAACATTACCTAATAAAGCCTTGTGATGTTGAATGGGCATTTGGTCTCCTTTGCACCTTGCTTTAGCCAGAGGACTTCAAAATTGAACAAGTCCTGAATATAAACCTATTTGGCCAAACTGCAGATAAAAAAAAAGTGACTGTAATGAGATATGCAAATATTTTCTTTGGTTTACTCAGTAGTGCTAAAAAAGTAGCTTACTTTGAAACACTGTATAAATTGTGGGCAGTGCATTTCAGGAAATATGGACAATTAGAACAAGGCAGAGAAAAGTAACGGATCATATTTCAGAAAACATAAATCATAAAGAAAAAGTGAAAGAATAAGAGGAGACAGGAGAAGATAATAAAATTCAAATATAATAAAAAGCTGCTGCAAAGAGGAACATCATACACTTAGTTCAATGACTGCTGGGAACAGGATAGGAAATAATGGTCTTAAATTGTTGCAAGAATATTTTTCTTAGAGATGATGAATAATTTTCTAGTGCTAAGAATGGAGCACTGGAACAGACTGTTTAGGGAGATTGTGCAGGGTCTATCATGGAAGTGGTTAAAGATCTGGTAAACGTAGCAGACCTGGTTCAGGTATAGATGATTTGAGTCAAGGATGGACTGCAGAACTTCTCAAGGACCCATCTAGCCCTTATTTATCTATTGCAGATATTAATTTATCTATTGCAGATATTAATCTGTTGCATCTTCTATTTCACGATAGAACAAGGAAATAGTTCAGAGCCTATGGGAATACTTCTTTGAAAGAATAACAAAAAATACACCAGCCTGACACATAACAGCCCCACAGAACAGCTAAGATTTAAAAAAAAAAAAAGGGGAGACATACTGGCTATGTTTCTCAATCATTCTATTTTTGAGTCATCATAGAGCAAGATGAACTATCTGATCATCAGCCATTAACAAAAATCACAAACTATTGCCAAAGTGCTTTAGTGACACAAAGGTTATGGAGATTCCAAGAAGCTGATCTAAGACACTGCTGCCAAAGTGGGAGACAATATCTTTCTATGTAGGATGGGAAGCGCTGACATCCAAAGCAAATTTCATCTGGAATCATATGCTACAGACAAATATCTCACATTTCAGAGCTATCCAGACTGCATGAAGCAATTAAGATGCTGAAGTCCCACAGGATGAAGTGCATATTGAGTGCATACTGTACATAACATTGTTTAATGGGATTAACCAAAAATCCTAGCAGATTTAAAAACTGATGTAATGAGACACATCTATGCTTCAATTCCAGGCAATCATAAGGACATCTCTGCTAGCCAACTATCCTATTCTTTGTTCACATGTATGCATGGAAGTCCAACATATGAGAAGAGTCAAGGGATTAACAATAGTGGTCAAAACCTCATGAACTCCCAGACTGCCCATGGTAAGAAGACAAAACAAACCTGCTGATTTTTAATGAGGGTAACTGTAGGACTTCCAGTCAATTCCCATGAAGGACATAAAGGCATTTAACATGACAAAAAATATAAGAGGGATTTTGCAATACTGTAGTGACTAACAGGCCACATCAAAACTCTTATGAATCAGTATTAAAAGAAGATGTGGGCTATAAATGTCTCAAGCTGGACACCCCGAAGGCATCAGAGGTCAAAGAAACTGATGGATAAACATCTAACCAAGAGGATGGCACTTCAGCTCAGAAATGCCACTCATTGCAGAACAGTCCTCAGGGTCCAGCAGAGATGGAAGTGATAGGACAAAGGATCATGGTTTCTTTTCCCATAATACATAATTTTCCACAACAGAAAAAATGCAGCTGGGACAAGGAACATGAAATTAGGCAAGGAGTCACAAGAAAGGAGCCAATAACTGGACCCTCTGGACACAAATTCACAGGTCTTGCTATCAATAACAAAAACTAGAGGCAAAAACATTGTCTTCAGTAAATTATAGGTCATAGGGTTAAGTAGATCAGAGAGGAACTTAAAATAGTCACCAAATAGTTGCAAACAGGCATTGGAAAGTGTCAGGACTTGTCAATCATCTTACCTGTTGCAGAAGACTTAAATTACAAGATAGGGAAAGGAATAAGGAAGACAGGGCAAGACAAAGGGTCAAATTCAGACCTCTGTAACAGGGGCAGCAACACAAACAAGGAATAAGAAATCGGGCTGGCTAGTAGCTGGTGGGCTGCAACGGTCTGGAGGGAAATGCCTTTACCTGATGGACAGGCAAGAGGTACTTAACACTTGGTCTACAACTGTCATTAGCACAAAGGGTTAAAGACCATAAACTACTATAAGAAACATCCAGAAGCTGCATAGAAAAATCCAGGTTTGGAGAAAGCACCATGGAAGCCTTTCTGCATGCAGAGATTGTGGCACCACTGTAAACAACTCTTGTAAGGAAGCAAACTAAATAAGCCCACCCTGTTTCAGTGATGCAGAAACAAACTCCCCTCTGGACTCTGGCCACTTCAACACTAAATACAGACACACAGAGGACCAAGATTACAACTTGGCAATTGCTAAAAGCTTTTTCAAGATTATAAGAACAAATGATTTTAAAAAATTTAATACAATACTGTTTCTCATACTCCAGTTTGCATCTAGAGTTCCACCTGTCATGGCAAATATTTATTTGTATTAATATTTTTAATGTTAAAATGTTTTCCAAGATGACTCAAAGGCTTGAGTCAAGAGTTTATTATCCCAAGTATGGTCAAGCAGACTGTTTACATCTTCTTTCTGATTAGATTACCTCTTACCATTGAGCTGTTCAAGATTTAAAATTGTTTTTAAAAATGCATTAAGATGTTCCTTGTTGGTGAACATCCCTGAAAACCCAGTTTTAGGGTTGTGCCAAATGAACCAAGCCAAGAGCTGAAGTATAAATGAAACTTAAGTTAATTTTAAATGTTTTTAATACAGATCTGCACAGTCACTGTTTTAAATTCTAGGCTGCTAGAACAGTTATTCAAGAGAATCACTGCAAGTAACAATGATGAACACTGAGAGAAATTCTAACAGAATTTTTGCAGTGTTCACTTACGGAGCTAGTTCTTTTAAGAATTAGGAAACAAGATCTAGCTGATATGAGTAACAGCATAAAAGGAGATGTTCCTCTCATTCTCAGAGAACAGCTGCAGCACTTTTCCTCATCTGCCTTCCCTTGCAGCTCTGCTCCCTAAGTCACACTGCCCCAGTGAACAACTAACAAAGGAAAAGATAAAACGCTAATATTCAGCCTTAAATGAAGAACATATTAATCCTTTAAAATTACTGATTGAGATTTTAGAGAAATTTCTTTGAAAATACTTTGTTTTATAGGGCAAGTTGGATGAAACATGAGACAAAAAACAGCCTTAAGTGAAGCAATGCCATCTTACCTTTTTTTTGCTGGGGGAAAGTGCATAGGGAGGTCTCTAGGAGATTTTGTTAACAACTCCTCTTTATCTGGAATTTCTTTTCCTTCACCACTTACTTTTCACCCATCTACTCAGTCTCATATTCTATATATTACAGCTGCAACTGTAAATTAAACATTGATTTGCTATTATACACAAGTACATATTTAGATAATTTTACAAGGGTCAAAGACAAATTGTGGACTATAGAGTGAAGTTCTGCTGTTATCCAAAGACTATACAAGTGAAAGTAATGGAAATATTTTGTTGTGGGTATTTTATGCCAATGCTTCTCATTATACCTTTAGAAGCCAGGCTTAGTTTTCACTGAAGTATAAAAATAATACTTGAAAAAGAAAGATAAGCTACAATCATATAATGAAATTGTGATGCAGAACAATGCTTAAAAAAAAGGTCTAAGCTCTGCTGACTATCAGGACCACAGTCTTGAGGTTAGGAAGGTGATTAAGGGCTTTACTAAATATAGTCTTAAAATATGCCTCCAGGATCTATTAATGAATAAGAAACCTTGATTGCTTATCATGTCTATTCCTCTCTGCCTTTAGTGGAAATGTAGACTGCTTGTTATATTGTGTGTTATTATAATCACAATACTTAGTATACTGTGTATTATTACAATCACAACATAAATGCATAAAACTAACCTAGGTTCTTTATCCTGCTGTAAAGGACATTCATTAATTTTAAACCTGTCCTTCCCTTTATGACACTCAGAACTGCAATTTTGTGTTAAAAAACAAAAACTTTCCATATTTAGACAAACTACTTTATAAAGAATAACATCAGTCTTCAGAGAGTGTAAGGCAGGATATACATAATTTAGGCATATACAAAGTCAAAGTCAATATACACAAGGTCAATACACACAAAGACCTGGTAATGGATACAGATCTGCTCTATCCTAGAACTCTTTCATACAAACTAATAGGGATATGGAAGCCTGAATAAAAGTTTGCATTGTCTCGATAATAAACACATTATTTTTACTACATCAAATTATGTAACTGTCTATTGCAATTTCACATTTTTTAAAAATAAAAGCTGTATGAAATCTACTGCAGATACTACACATACTCAAAAGGAACATCATGCAAAGAATTACAGACACTAGAAAACACATTTTCTAAAATTCACACAGAGTGTGAACTGAATATGAACACACAAATGAACTGAACTTGAATATTACACAATAACTATCTAAAAACTTTGTTGCACTTGTAGAACAGTAATTTGTTAGCTCTCAACTGGAAAAAATAAAAAGGAGTCTGAAGAATTGTACTATTTTATTTGTATACTTAAATTCATTGAACACTGTCATGACATAGCTTTTGTAAAGTTGGCAGTAATGAAAAAACATTCAGCAATATAATGAATTCACTATTTATAAAGAAATATTTTTCACTTAACTCACAAAGCTAAGTAACTGACACAGAGGAGTTATTTGCACAATATAAGTAAGTCCTTATGACAAAATTCAGATTAAGCCAGTGTAATTCAATAATCCTTTTTTTATACTGCAGCAAGTTTTATAAATTGAAGTAATTTTTGCTTTCAGATTTTGACCCACAATCCCAAATAAAGAAATGAATGTTTCATTTTGTTTCAAATGCTCTAAAATGATTCTTTAAACCAATTATTTTTCAAATTTTACGTTTTTTCCACTCCGGCTTGTCTGTTTCATCATCTTCTGGTTCCACTTCTGCAAAAACTGTTTTTGGCTGTGTTCTAGAAAACAAAAAAAAGATTAAAATAGTGGTCAGACTACAATACTTCATCAGAAAATGTATTAAGACAGGCACTAGACACAAACAAGATAGACACATACAGACACTTCCAAAAAAAGAGCATTCTAGACTTGTCCATTTTTTATTTTTGACATTAACCTATCAACTAACCTTCTCAGAACTGAAGAAACTTGGAGCTCACAGGCAAACAAGCACAACAAACACAGGTATTTTGCAAGTATTATCTCCTCATTAGTTTACAATCAGTATCCATGTATTCCATGAATAAATTTAAGATAGGTGTGAGGAACAAATACATTTAATTCAATGCTAGGAAAGCAGAGCCACTAGTCTCTTCATTCCATCACTTTTTTTAAAAATAAAGTTCCATTTCAATACACTATAGAACAGCAGCCAGTAAGTGAAAACAGAACAGCTAAGCCAGATTTCTGGCTAACCCTATGCATGAAAAAACCAGCTTCTCCTCCAGAGACTTTATCTAACACTACTGTAACACAAAAAACCTAATGACCTTCATATGAGAACACGCTGTATCTGACAGTCAAGCATGATGGTATCAATTTCTCCGCTCTTTATTTGACTTTTAAATACCGCTTAAACTTTAAAAAAGTAATTATTGATTACTTTCTAAATGAATACAGCATCAAGCAGCCATTCAATAAACTGTTTGGACATTCAGTTCCCCTGTTTTATTCTTCAATAACTGCACAGTTTCCTTTTCAACCTAATTCTCAGCACAATCACTACAGAGCTGAAACTATTAGATTTCTGATGCTGGTTGTGCTCAGCTTTTCAACATGACAAAGTATAAAATGCAGCCAAGGCAGTCATCACCTCATTGCTATATTAACCGATGTTTTTCCAACAGTCTAAGGATGTGAAGCATTATTATTATTTTAGCAACTGTTATTTGGCAAACTCTACAAAATGCAGAGACCTTAACAAAATTATGCCTGCCTTACGTAACACAATAGGCAAAATCAAATGTTGCTTCTGACTTCAAAGAGTAAGAGCAAGACAACAGCTCTTAAAGAGGATTCTCCAGTTGTTAAGTAAGTGACTCAAAAGGTTCAAAATCACCAAAACTAGTCAAAGAAAACTCTCTTTACATAAGGGATCTTTCTATTGCCCTGCCTGCTCCTCCATCCTCCAAGTTTGCCATTGAGGAAAGGGTCATCCTGATAATTCCAGAGATGGCCCTATTGCAGAACTCTGACTGGCACCTGATCCTTGGCACAGGCTGTAGTACACCTTGCACCCAGATGGGGATCTATACTATGGAAGTCAGATGAGTCCTTCAGCTGTCCACGGTAAGCAGAACTAAGATGAAAAAATATTTTCCAATTTTAAAATTTCATTATAAAATACTTACATAAACTCTACTTAACCCATTGCTATAGAAGGATGTAAAAAAAAAAAAAAAAAAAAAAAAGGAAAAAAAAAATCAACATTCAATCCAAACCAGGCATCAGGGATGAAGGCTTTATTGGCTGAAATACTGGATTTTGCTAGCTGCTGAAGAGGAAGAATGTATGGAATCTTCTCTTTTCTTCCAGACATACTGACAGAGGTTTATTTATCCCATTTTAACAATGTACCCTCCTTTTACCCCAATAGATGAAAAGTATCTAAATGTCCTCTAGGATGACATCAGAATTAAGAGTTTCATCAGTAAAGCACAACTAACCAAGTGCAAGCCTATAATTTCTGACCACAAACCTGCAACTGTCATAATTCAGATAGGCATTTCCAACTTAGAAGAATGAATAAATTTGTGAAACAAGCAGCAAAACCTATGTTTTTTTCCAGGATAAGAGTGGTACAAAAAAAAGGCATATACTTCAGATAATGTAAGTGTGCTACTGACTGCAGGAAAACTGAGGTAGGGGGAGAAGCAAAAAAAACAAGGAAAAAAAAGAGAGAAACTGTACCATAATCAAGCAGTAACCAGCTAAAGCAAAAACATACAGAGGAAATCAAGTCTGCTTGCTACCTCACTTTTTAAAATTACCATGAAATAGTTGTAGCCTCAGCTGAAATGTAAACTGTTCCACCTCCACAAGCGACATAGCTGTAACTGGGCCACCTAGGGTGATTCATATGCCTGAACATTTTAAAACACTGTTTTTGTTATTGCTTTATCAGCAGTGATCACTTAATCTAATTTAAACACAATTTTTTTCTGCTTAGTAACTGCACTGGACATAGCAAGTGTAGTAGGAGTTTGCTGTACAATTAATATTTACATAAAAGTTATCAAAACAAATTTTCTTCTTCTAAATATTCTTATTTCTGAGGGCTAAATAATACATGTGGAAAACTGTGCTCTTTTTCCCCACCAAAATTCTCAGAAATTTATTTATTCTTGATTTTGCAGGTTGATTTCAGTTTGTTAGGGATCTGTTTGGTAGATCCCATGGCAGAATACTATGGAGGGCAAAAGGGCCTGAAGAAAGCTGGTTGATCTTTGAGGAAATCTCCTCAAAACAGATTACATTTCATCTGCAGAAAGCACAGCCTGGCAGTAAGTAGCCTGGTGTGGATGCATATGGATCTGACTGTGATAAACCACAAACTCCAAAAAGGAAGAATACAAAGGAGGTGAGGACACTCTCAGCTAAGAGGAACAGAGGCATTACATGAACATGGAGGAACAGAGTTTGGAGTGCCAAAGCTCAGATGGAACTGAAAAAGAAAAGAAATGTGAGAGGCAACAACAAAGGACTTCTACAGCTACACTGAGAGCCAAAAGAATGCAAAGGAAAATATGCTTTATTGAGCAGGTAAACCACTAACATAGCATATGGAAAACGTCAAGATACTCGGTGCTTTTTTTGGCTCCATCTTGCCTGATAATGTCTGTCCTCAGGCCTGCTGCACTGCTACACTACAGCAGAATCTCTGGTAGGGACTGAGACATTTCTAACAGCAAGAGGAAGACAGTTTGTAGCTCATTGGACATGCAAAAATCTGTATCAGATGGGTGGATCCAGAGGTACTGAGGGAGCTGGCCCATGTCATTGCAAGGGCACTCTGTCATCAATGAGATGTCATGGTGACTGGGAGAGATTCTCACTGGGCAGAAAAAGTAAGCGTTTTTGTGAGGGGCAAAAGGAGGGTTTGGGAACTACCCAACCTGAGTTTCTAGGAAAACCAGGTAATGACTCCCAGTGGAAGGGATTTCCAGATGCATAAAGGACACGACAGTGGTAGGGAACAGGAAGCAAGGACTTAGCAAGGGCATGCTGTGCCTGCCAACCAGACTGCTAGAACAGGCTGCCCAGACAGGTGTGGGAATTTCTATCCTTGAGGATATTTAACCTTGGTTGAGCAAGTCCCTGAACAACCCAAATCTAATTGGATCTGTGCAGACTGATGTAAGTGAACGCACTTGAAGTTGGAGCTTGGACTAGATTACTTCAGGCATTCCCTTCCTACCTAAATTGTTCTATGATCTTGTGTTTCCACATGACTGTCAGCTGAAACCAGTATCTCATACACTGAAAAATGCATTCCTATTGTGGGTTATGGTAACAGGCTGCAAACAAAAACGGGAAAACAAACTAGCATGATTTATTTATACTATGTGCTTTCTCTTTACTTCAGTGGTTTTTAAGATATTCAGATATGCAGACCTCTAGAAAATTTCCAGGGGCCAGGAAGACTGCTTTAGAGTCACTATAATCCCTCTGGTTATGGGTTGTTTTTCTTAATTGCCTTTTGAGGATCCAATAAAAGTAGCTCATTGACATGGACTAGCAGATAAATAATACTGCTGCAGCAAAACCAGCTGGAGATGACAACTGCATATCACAACATGTGACTCATGTCACAGTAACTTTTGAAATTTGTGTTTATATTGCACAGAAACAAAGAAAAAAGATTTTCAAGCATGCTTGGAAACCAGAATAATGTCATAAAGGTCATTTTTGGACTGAAAAGTTAAGCTTTTCAGCATCAGGCACCTTTTTTATTTCTTTACCCCACCAACCATCCTAACTGTTCCCTAAATCTCAGGGGCTCCCCTCTCAAAATTAGCAATTTACAAAAAAATATTTAGGGTAAATATATCAAGGCATGTCAACAAGGCTGCTGTTACAAGACATTCTGTTCAGACCTGATTCTTCAACTAAGGATACTGGAGCCATTACATGACTAACACTTCACACACTGGCATTGCCCTCGAGAAGAAGTTCCATGAACACGACACAGATAGACTCTTGCTTCAAGTCATTCCCTTTTGACAGTGACAAGCAGCAATCAAAAAGACTGCAAAACAGGGGCAACATCACTGAAATAAAAGGTATTTTCAAGAACTCCAGTTTACCTTGTTGAGGAGGGAACTTTCACCCTCACTTTCTCTCTGGTAGAGAAGAAAGCTGCATCTGGGCCTGATTAAGCACTCAGCTACAATGCTTAGTAATTCTTGTTGATCCTTCAGAGGGACATCTGAAGCCATTATAGTATATCTGTACAGCTGTGTTAAAACAAACATCTCACAAAGAATGTAATTTTCAAACATTTACAACTGATGCCTCAAGTTCCTTTCCTGTAGTTCTTTACTTGAAATCTTCAATCTGTCCTTCCTTTCCTTTCACTCCAATGGAATGGCTCTTGCCAAGGACTCTAACTAGCTTTTCCCTGAGAAATCTCAAGATCTTTTCCTTATCCTTATCCACTACAACTTTTCGGCTGTGTTGATCACATCTTATTTGACACTTTATTCATATTGGGTTTCTGTGAGATGTCATCTCCTGATTCAGCATGTACTTCTTATCATCCCCAGCATCCTTTTCAGCAGCATCTGTTTTTCACCAATTCTTTTGCCTCTTACATACTTCCGCCTCCTTTCTGGCTCAAATGACAGGTGAAATGGAAAGCTCAAGCTAATGATAACAAGCTTGAAAATTTTTTCAAGTGATAAATAATGCAAATGAACATTTGGCTTCAAGAGTAAATTAGGCACCTTTAGCTCTAAAAAAAGGGATAAATTTTTACATAGAATGCATAAAGTAACAGCAGAAGTCATGCGTTTCTTAGAAGACTTATTGAAGTGAAAATCATAGAATGGTTTGGTTTTGAAGGTACTTTAAAGATCATCCAGCTCCAACTCCCCTGCCATGGGCAGGGACACCCTCCTCTAGAGCAGGTTGCTCAGAGCCTCATCCAACCTGGCCTTGAACACTGCCAGGGATGGTGCGCCCACAACTTGTCTGGGAAACCTGTTCTGTGCCTCATCACTCTCTGAGTAGAGAATTTCTTTGTAACATCTAATCTAAATCTCTCCTTTTTTATTTTAAAATCATTCCCCCTTGTCCAGTCACCCTTGTAAAAATGTCACTCTCCCACATATACAATTTAAAAAGTATTAAATCACTTAACTGATTCAGAATGACTTAACCATTATGGATCAGGAACAGAGAAACTCTAATCCAGTCATCATATTCCAAGTTAGAAAACTGATTAACCAGAAAAAGAGATTTTCTTAATCTTCTCAGTCTAAAATTATTTCATAGCTATCACTGGAGAAAATTATGTAACGATACTTTCCTTACATATTCTCTGAAGAAAATGTGTAAGGAAATGGATATAGTTTCACTGAACAAGAGTGAAAACTTTATATGCACAGACAGCACAGGACTTGTCAAACAAAAGATATATCAAGTGGATAGTTTTATACTATGTTTAAGTAAAAATTTACTACAAGAAATGTGGAAAAACTGGTAGCAGAAGAGTAAAGTAGTAAAAGAATAAACACCATTTAAAAAAATGAAACATACCGGATGTATGGTTTTTAGGTCTTAAGACAGTATAAAAGTATTTTAAGAAAGTATCAGAATATCACCTTTCCTAACTCTATAATGTAACTTGTGCTATAGCTAAAGCAGATGTCCAATATACAAACCAGTATTGCAGGATAATTCATATTAATTACTAGAAATTTGCATATTTTATTAAATATCAGTCTGTAAGTACATCCATAAGACGCATATTATATACAGGTTAAATATACATGCTCTGTAAAGTCAGATGTAGGATATTATTATAATAGCATATATTATTATATTTCATATATTATAATAGCACAGCTTTTTGTGGCTGCTAATACGAATTTCTGAAAACTAAGAGCATGACACAATAAGAAAGTTTCTGCATTTCATTGTCTTAGATATTATTAGTGTTAATATTAATGTCATTATTAATAGAATTATTATTGTGTTATTGTAATTATTATTAATTATATTATTGTTTGGGGGGGTTTATGCTGTTTGCACAGAGTATATCTGAAAGTCAAGCTTTTAAAGCAAGGATAATGGCAGCTTCAGTGGGATGAGATTTATCAGCTGACAAAGCCATCAAGGCAGCATGCTGCTGGCTGCAGTCCAATTCCCCCACATACATATCACCGTCTGGTGTGTAAGTTAATAGCAGTCTGGACTTGCATCCTGCCCACTTCTCAGCCAGCTCTCCTCTTCCCCTGCAGCCACATCTTTAACAAGGAACTGTAATGAAATCTGGCCACCTGACACAGTAAGCCTCCTGTAACACAGCTTTGTTTTAAAACTTTCATGTCTACTACATTGCAGGTGTCAGGGACGAAACTTAATATACAATCAATGAAGTTACTAAGCCATAAGTATGCTGAGGTATCTAGCTACCTGATGGAATGAGTGATTGCATGTACTTTTGAGAATGGATTCCTCAAATAAAACCAGATACCTACACATTCCAAGTACATTTCCTCTCTAGTAATCATGAGCTCTTAAATAATTAAAAATCAATATTTAACACATTCATTACAACAATTGCTACGGAATTAGGCTTTCAAACATTACGTCTTTGGTACCAAGAGTGATACTGTATAATGCCTTGGTTTGATGCACAACATCAAATGCCATACTTATCAATTACCAGTGTGCCATACTTACTAATAACCCAATCAAAGCCAGGCTGGGTCAGCTGCTTTGGAACAGGTATTTAGTTATCTTTTTGAACATGTGGGAGAAAACAAATGTCATCATCAGAAATAAGCTGTGATTCTTAGTGTATTTCTAGTTTCTGGAAAAAAGTGGTGATTGGTTCAGCTGAACACTAATAAAGAAAGTAATCAGTAAAGTACTAATGAACATAGAGCCTTGGACACAGAACACTGGGCTACAAAAAAAAAAAAAAGTAATTCATTATTGGCAGACTGTTCTGTGAAGACTGTTCCAGCTCTTCAAAATGTTTTCCTGATGCATTTTGAAAACACTGCTTGACATCATTTTGTGAAAAAAGCTCCCTCAATGATAATAAAATATGACAATTCTAGTAATTTTTAAAGTGTTAGTTTCAGATCATTAGTATGAAATGCATTTATGTAGTACTTATTTTTATACTATTGTATATTAATTGTTCGTATTTAATTGTTTGAAATGTACTGATTTTTAGGAAAAAAATCCTTGGCGAGAAAGCATTCAAGAAGCATATTGCACAATCTTCATTTTAATATATTCTCACAAATACAATTTAAATTGAGTAAAGTACCATCTGTGGGATTGCCAAGGTTTTACTAAAAAAATCTTGTTGAGGTTCTTTAATTTATGTAACAACTGAAAACTTACTTCTTTATGTTGAATTCTTGGTAGGAGATTTTATCAGTGCAATTTTTAATATTGCTGTACCTTTAAAACTAAGTTAATTCAGGAAGTTACTTGGGTCCTCATGCAGGAAAAATACAGTTAAAAACTTATGGCAGTCGATAAATCATCCTGTCATAATACCAAGTAAATATTTGGAAGGTTTAACCTAAAAATCAGTCAGAACTAGAGGGCATATTGAAAAATCATCCCAATATATCAGTGGGACAGTACCCTATTAAAAGGTATATTACAATTTTAGGCATGGATTTGGAGAAGATTCTAAACTCAAATCAACTTTTCAAGTTTCAAAATAACTTCCAACACTGGCAGGTGCATTTTAAAAGTGGAAATATAAAACTTCAACAATTCAACCTCCTGGAAACTCCTATCTTCATAAAAGAGTGTATTTTTGGTTTATGTGGCAGCAATCCAAAAAAGGTAAAGTATAGCATTAAAAATGTCTCTTCTGCTTCAACAAAACTCCTACTGGCCTCTAGAAATGTTACTTGTATTCCTAGTTGGCTCCTTACTTAGCATATGCCGGAGCCACCCAGTATGGGTTCTCCTCCGCTTCCTTCGCATGACGTAGAATGGCCTCTCGAGGGTTGCTGTCGTCTGTCTTGTCCAAGGCAATGTTCTTGACTATATATGATGACAGGGTGACGCCATGAGTCCCAACACGGCCACCACGACCTGTGGCATGAAGAGAAAAATAGTTAAGAAATATGCAGAGCCTGCACTGGTGATCTGATACAAAGAGGTTATTTAATGCTATAGGAAGAGTTTAACTTATTGCTGCTTTGAGGTGGGTGTTTACTAATTTTGTAACTCAAAGTAAGCCATTGTAATTACTAATTTTTTGTAGGCAAGCACTCCAATGAGACATCAATGTCTTAAAGTGCTGGATCTACAGAGTAGAGTCACCACCCAAAAACTGGAAATCCAAATGAGTGCAGAACCAAAGCATGACGGCCCCTTCAGCATACAATACTCTGAAATGATTATGCCTAGATTACCTGCTCCTGCTACTGGAGGTTCAGGTTTGTGAGACTTCATGGGGTCCAACCTATCCTTCTCCAGCTGTTTCCTCGTGCTTCGCTGTCGTGGTTCACGGAACATTGGAAGCGCATGGGCTGAAGGGTAGCAATTTGGAGAAAATTAAATGTTAGAAATTCTATTGTCTTTTTAACATTCTAAACACAAAGAGTTGAGTTCATTCTTGCAATGGAAAAGGAGGCATGAGCAGCCTCCCGGTAATCCTATATCCAAACAATGGTTTACTGAGTTGTACTTTCAAGGCTTTCCTTCTGCTGAATTTTTCAAAGATGAAAACAGTCAGATATCAGGGTTCTTTCAGGCAAGAGCTGCTCCTCTGAAATACTGTTTGCACAGTTTATGTGTATTCCATTCATACCTCTGTCATTCAGTTCTCAACATTAGCATTGTGACCAACCAGTTACTCTTTTCTGAACTTCCCATATTTCTAAAGCATTCTCATGTGCTCAGAGTATAACAAGACACTTGACACATTCTTGGATATGACAGAGTGGAGAGGAAACCCTTCAATGACTCCAAATTTTATGCATATGAAGTCACAATCATGTTCTTTCTTAAATAATAAGATTAATCACCATTGAAAAAAATAACATAACTGAGGCAGTCTGGCTAAATTTCAAGGATTTAAAATTTCTATTTCCTCAGGAAAGTGCTATCTTTAACCACAGCAATGGCTTTGATCCACTCAGACAAGGGACTCATTTGTCAGCAACAGAGAAACGTGATGTTAATGGACACGGTTTTCTTGCAGCGAGGTTTATATCTCACATGCAGGTGTGCTCATTGCTGCCGTTTCCCAAGATACGGGAAACTGTGTAGAGGTCAAATGATCCCTCAAATAAAGACAAAAAATAACCAAATGAATCTTAAATTTAGGAACATCATCTCTATATTGAGTAAAAAAAAACAACAGGGAGCATTCAGGTACCTATCAGTTTGAGTTTTCAGTTTATTTCTATGAGCCTCTTCAATTTATTAGACTGAGTGAAGTCACATCTAGGTGACACACAGTAGATCTTTGGAAACAAATGTTTAGGTTTTATTTTTGCAGATTTCATTAAGTATGAAATGCTGGGGACAATTTTCTGCCAAGCACTAAGCTTGATCAGTTTCCACAGAGCATCTGAGGTGACTAATGCACAGATCCAAGCCTTTCCCATTTGTGGAGCTCAAGGCTGTCTAAGGGAAAACCAGGCTGTGTATTTCTGTGTTTTAAAAGTGACACTTAATCCCTTAAAATAACATTCCTGCATTTTAAGTAGCCATTACAGGCAATTCTCAAATTAAAGAGCAACAAGAGATCTGAAGGAAAAGAAAAAAAAAAGAAAAGGGGGAAAAAAAGAAGAGAAGAAAAAGAGGGGTCAGTTCTTTTTGCAAAAGCACTTTGGAGATATTTAGGTCTTCCCAGTTTTACCTGTAAACTTAAAAGACCTCTGAAAAGCTTCCAAAATATGCAAAAACCTTAAAAATTTAATAAGCAAATCCTTACATTTTTCTGCAGTACTGTATATGGAAGCATCCTTGTTTGGTTTCAAAATGATGTGGAAGAAACAGTTAAACAGCTGGAACTCAGTGACAAAATCCCCAAAATTTGCATAACTTGGACCTATATCTTTCAATGACATTTATAAATGCCACTGGACACACAAGTTTCACTAGATTTTAAGCAGAATTTTCTTTAAAAATTCACAGAAGTTCTTTAGAGTATAAACACTAATGACAGTGCACACAAAGCATTACAGTGAAGAATAAGGATGGATTAAGAGCACTCAGTGAAGACAAATACTCCTGATCTTTGGCAATTGCTGCTAAGTTTACCCCAAAAACCAGAGCTGAAAATTTGCAGCAGTAAGGTAGGTTGGAGACAGCTGTGGCTAGAACCTGCCCAAGATGGGAAGCCAGAACTGATTTGCCCTGATATGGGTCTAGTTACCAAGACTACCCAAACTTTCTCACCCTAAACCTCTTTTTATTATGCCGCCGAACAACTTGTTCATTCTAGAGAAATGGTTTCAGTATGTGTAAAACCAAGCCTACTAGAAATCAGAGCTGAACACCCTGAAACTGAAAGAGGATGAAGAGAAGCAAGATGGCAAAACTGTGTGACTGTTCTCATTTCACATGAGGAAACACTACATACGGGGAGGGTCAAGATCTCTCAGTTAATCCCCTCTTTCCACTGTAAAAATTGTCATTGGGAAAAGACAGATCATTAAACATTTTATAGAAGCAATGATAACTGTATTTTATGAATCAATGAGCCTTAGTATGAACATAAGGTCTTAAAAACCCCTAAGGTTAGGGATAGCTAAGCTATCTAAAACCCTATATAACTTGGGGTAAGTTAAAAATTTGGAAAAATCATTCAGTATTTGTTCAAGACCAATCTCTCATCTCTGACTTTGTCACTGGTACTGCAAAGTAGCAAAACTCTTCCTAAGCTCATCTACACTCCACAATTAACTTAAGCAAAACTGAAGATTTAGAAAAGCTCCAAAATTTTGGAGGCTTTCAGAAGCACCTCCAATAAAGAAATCAACCATTATTAACAACTTTAAAGAGCATACAGAATATATATACCTTTCTGGTTGTGCAAGATGACAAAAAATTCGTATGAAGCACTAATATATGATACCAATAATCAGTGCTTAATGAAAGACTTTTTAGAGGAGAAGAGATAAAGCTAAACGATCTGAAAATCATTTCAAACCTAAGAATGAGTTAAGGATGCTGCTATAAAGATATATTCAAATTTCTTACGTGTTATAATGTAATCCTGTGTGAGAGTCTCTGCTTGTCTCTCTTTTCGTTTTGTTTTGACCACACATAATTTTGCTCCCCTAGGATGAAACAGAGCAGTTCAGTTAGTCTGTTTATTTCAAACAGAAATCCATTTTTATTCAAGACAGTCTCAACAAAATTATACAGCACTCTAAATATTCATGAATGTTTGTATCTTTGCCTGTTCATACTCATGTGAAAGAGGGTAGAGAGATTATAGTGTTTCTGTTATAAAGCAGTTTATATGACATGCAGAAATAAGGGTGGAAGATTCATTTCACACTTCATTTGTCCATAGTACTTTAGTGTGCACACTGGAAGTGCTGCTCTCCAAACTTGGGCACTCATTTGCTCCTGATATTATTCTTCCTAAGCAGCAGAGGTGGCAGTTATCTAACCAGAGGCATCTATAACACTGAGGCAGGAAAGACTGCACAAGCCTGTCTGCAGCAAAATTGATTTAAACCAGTAGTATTTCCTCCTTATGGTAAATACCAGGAAACAAACCAGTCACAAAACTGTGCTAGGGCTCTGTGGTCCAAACAATGACAATCAATTCTCTTGTTCTCTAAACTGACAAAATCAGAAAACAAAACTTATTTCTGATAATCTTGTAAACTAGAGTTTGTCTTCACATCCAAGTACCCAGGCGACAGTAAGTATCCAGAAAACATTAACTGTAACACAGTTTGGTTCTGATGCCAGCAGAACAAATATGGCACATACAGGGGAAAAAACTTATTTATCCCACTCAGTATTAAAGAACTGTACATTTCCTCCTGCCTGACAGGAAGGAAGTATGCCCCAGTTCCCCAGCCAATCCAAATGGTAAAGGCAAATTAATTGCAAAACAAGTATTTATAGGTTACTTAGGCCCTCTTCATCTTAGGCTGGCAAGCCATCTTCTGATAAATCAGTACCACTTTTCCCTTAGAAGTACAGGCAAAATCCATGTCACAAATGAGGGTGGCAGTGAAGACTAGAAGAAAAGTGGGGATGTCCTTCCTTGCTTTACACCTTGTCAAATTGGGTCTTCCACTATTACTTCACCAGCACTGAAGTTTATGCCTCTAAACAAGATTTTTACTTCAGGAAAAAAAATGCCTTAAAAATACATGGCTAAATACCATAAATACCCATTCAGTCACACTTCCTCAGTAACCTCCAAGAGACAGGATGAAAGAGTGGTTATTCCTACTGCAGGTTTCATGCAATTAAAAAATTAAAGCATTTGTAAATTCAGGTAGAACAGTCAGCATACTGCAACAGAAAAAGCTCAGAGAAAAAAGTGCAACTCTTCATAAGCAAACATTCTGGGTTTTTTTTTTTTTCCCTCTTTCTACTGTTGTTAAATAAGTATAACTCTGCAAAACAAATACTACTAAACCAGCTTTTCTCATTTCTAAGTATAATCACTGAATTGCAGAATCAGGCTGAATTTGAGAAAACAACCATAATAAAACATGATTACATACCTCTGGCTTTTGACAGGGTCATAGTACACTTTGGCTAAACCATTTCCAGTACCAACCATGATCTGGTTCAGCTTGGGATGCCAAAGGCAACGCACAACACTCTGAAATAGTGAGATATTGACAGTTAATTGGTCACTCATCTGGACCTTAGAATTAATATTCACATTGTCAAACAGTGCATCAAACTGTAGTTGGACCCAGCTTAAGCACATGAATGAGTGTGAATGAATAACTCCAGAGTAGAACACAATGTAAAAGGAGTGTCAACACAAGGATGTAGGCAGGGAAGGAAGTAAAAGTTGGTGACAGGGTGATAACCAGTGGTTTCCACAGACCATCTGTTGCCAAGGTCTTCATGAGCATAATGGAAATGGAAAGTTAAAGAGGGATTTGAAGGAGAACAATTAAGCTTCAGATATGATATACCGATTCAGGCCTTCATGACTTTCGTGTTTTTATTTTTAATTCTTAATTCTCAATTCTCCCACTTCATTCATCACTTTATCTGTTTTTTCCCTTCTTGTCATACACTGTTGACCTTTCACTTGCTGACTGTAGAAACGGAAGAGATGCTGATTCTCACTCTTGCTTCTTTCTTACCCACAACACTAAGAACTTGGTGTTTGAAGCCAATGTCTCACAGTACTGTCACCCTTCTGGTCAGCAGTGAAACTCATTTTCAGACATTAAGAGTATTGTTCTACATGTGACTTTGAATCTCCATGTGAGTACTGATTTCAGTCTGATTCAGCAGCACAGAAACTCTAAGACTCAAACTTCTGACTCAAGAGAACCAAAGTGGGCACAATCTGCCACAGAGGGCAACCCATCTTATCAAAACCACAAAAGAAAGTATCTATTTTTAACAGACAGCAATGCCTTAAAGGGATTGTGTCCAGGGCTAAAGTTGATTTGTGCCACTTATGTAATAAATGTATCCAGAGCTAGCAAGATACATTATCCTGTTAGTATTTCATGGAACAATGCTCTCTTTTCTAGCCTTGCCTTTCTTCTCCCTCCACTTCCCACTGTATGTTCCATACTATTTCTGGTTTTGTCCAGACTCCATTTTTTTTGAATGCCAGGAGGCACATAACATTAAAAATACTGAAAAAATTCTGAAGCCCATTCAGCCATTATGAATCAGAACTTCATTTTACCACAAGATGATGCATGACACTCTCCTGAGTTGTTTTTTTTTTTTTTTCTACTTTGTGTTCTTGTTTCAGAAGAAAAACCAAGTGAGATGAAGTTTCATTAATCAAATAGTCATTCTTTACAAGGCTCCCCACCAAAACATCCTCCTTCTACATACACACAATGTACAACATTACACCTTCCCATTTACTTACAGGTACAAATAAACCTGGCCTGCTTATTACAATACAAGTAAAAAACAACATTTTTAGAGGTAAATCTGAGGTACGCAATAGGTAAGTTATTAATAGATAAGCTACTGATAAGTTATAAGCTAACAAGTAGTTTGATTTAAGTAAGAGTCTTACATATTGTTATGTAATGCTCAAAATGCTAAAGTAACTCTAAAACACCAAAGCTAGTAACAAGTATTGAAGGTCAAAGGTGGGTGGCCTTTTCTTTTATTAATATTTATTGCATGTGGTTAGCCAGCCTTTTAAAACTCTGTAGTTAATGTGATTCTCCACTTTCTACTGTCAAGTAAATGTATTTTATAGCATGGTAGTGGATACCAGCCAACAAAAACAAGCCTGAGACAGTGTGGCTCAGTGCTGATGGGGTTTGCTGAGTTTCTAACTTGTCAAACATGCACAGCACACTTAAAACCACCATGGCACGTGCTACAGCACAGGCAAAAGAAAATGCCATTAAATGTAGCCCTATAAATCTTCTGAAACTGTAAAATGTTCCCAGAATATAATATGTTAAAAACTAAACAAACTCAAGCTCTGAACATGCAAGTAATTTTATTAATCCATTGGCATATAAACCTACTTTATAAGAAATAATAAAAACTATTTATGTGGTTTTCAGATTATTTTAGAAACTGACAATACTACAAAAATACCAAAATACTGAATTTCTGAACTATATACTAAAAAATTTTCCCAATCACATAATCCTAAGGAAGTGAAAATTCTAATCAGCTGTACAACAAAGGGATCATTGTAGGCAAGGTCTTAACACTGAGAGGGAAGCATAAGGAGAATCTTTATCACACAAAAATAATTAACACTTTAAGAGCATTTATTCTTTGATGCCTCTAACTTCTCTACTGCTTCCACTTAGAACAGCTGAAGCACACATTTTTATCACTGGAAATGCTAAACATCAAATTCCATCTCAAAGAAGGCCCTACTCCCAGCTCTCCAGGCAAGTAAGTATGTTAATTGCAGACAAAGAAGTGTTTTCCTGCCTTTGCATACATGTGCACGTAGGTAGGTACCCACCTACTGATACAGAATTTTACACAACTCCATAATGGTTATGGTTGGAAGAGAAGTCTGGAGATGCCTAGTTCAACCATCCAGCTCCAAGCATAGTCAGATACTACAGACAGCTCAGGATATCACCCAGTTTGATTTTTATTATTTCCCAGAATGGAGATTCAACAGCCTCTTACAGCAACCTGTTTCAGTGTACAACCAGTCCTATCATTAAAAAAAAAAAAAAAATCCAACCACAATCCTCAAATCATTTCTTTTGTTTAAAACTAGAAAAACCTATGTAGATTCTGAAAACAAAAAAATTCCAGGTCATGGCTTAGCAAATGGAAAATTTCTTATATCAAGTAAGAATGGTAAAATGCAGAATGTATCATCACATAAACATCTTCAACATTTGAAAAAAAGGATTTCTGTGATGGCTGGATATTTTGGAACTATGCTTTTGGAGCATGAAGTCCTGGAAGCCCATCATAAAAACCCTGAAAATAATTTTTTCCATAGACCGATGTGGCCAGCTTTGTGATTATAAGAAAATTACAAAAGATAATTACTAGTAATGATTTAAAAGCTGTTTTGTACTTTTGGTGCAGCAAAAGCATTAAGTTCTTCAAATGAAATCCATCTGAAAAGTCTTTGGCAATGTCTATTGCATATACAAACACAGTAGCTTACATTGGGAAATGCCGAGAAAACATTGTGAAAATATTTCTCTGAAGTCAGACAAGGAAAATATTAAAAATATCCAAAAGAGAACTCTAAATTTACCTTCCTGACTCTCACTGGTTGAAGAGGTTAGAACAGATTCAGTGGCTGTCAATGACAGGAGGCAGCTCTGAGGTGGTTCCCAAATAGTCTCAGCCCTATCAGTCTGTTCTCACCTGTGTGTTTCCCTTTGAATCATGTAAGCAGAGGTGCTGCTGCAGGTAAACAGTAAACACTGCCAAATAATTTTTCTGTCAGGTTATTCTCCATCTAGGTGAGCTCACTAGACAACTACAAAGCTTTCCTGGTACTGTGCAAGTAATAGTGCTTTGACATGAGTTAACAGCAGTGTCTCTAAATGAGAAACTGAAGACTCATTTTCTGTAACGCAGAATGGGACACTTATTCTGGCCTAAGAACACATCCCTGTGTTTAGCAGGCACAAATAACCAAAGTAGATTTGTCAGCAAGCAAAAGCTAATTACCTCAACTGAAACTGTCCAGAGCACTTAGGCAACACCCCGACAGGAGTAAACAATGCAGAGAGGGCATTTTACAAGGTCAGCAAGAAAAGATTAAAATGATTTGTGGCATAGGAGTGCAAAATTTACCCTCTAAGATGAAACCATGAAGCTGGTAAGGTCATAACACTACAGACTGAAGGACTGAAAGAATTTTCTGGGGTCTTTGGTTATAAAGATGGCTCAATATTGCAGCAGCAAAGGCAAAGTTCAGCTCCCTGGTCCACGCTTCAGTTTTAGTGTGGATACAGCTGATCCAGGATGGGAAGAGAAGTTGCAGAGGAGTCAGTACAGGTTGGGGGCAGGAAGGAAAGGTTAATGATTTCTAGTAAGAGGGACTATGGTCAGAGATCACACATTGGCAGTGATTATGTGGATTGTATGTAAGAAGCTTTGGAGAGGACACATTGTGATAAAACAAAGACAAAAAACATTAATGAGCTAATGCAGTGTTGGGATACCTTGCCTCCCCATTGCGACAATGCAGCAACTATTCCTGGTTCCTATGAATTACAGAGTACACACAGTCTTCACATGAATGTTATATCTTAGACCTAAAATACTTTTCTACAGCAGTCCAGAGCCTGAGCAGTAACTTAATCTTACCAATATTTTTTTGAATCTACCAAAATGTGAGGTTGCCTATTATGTAACAAAATAACAAGAACATATACCATGAATGTCTCTTTCCTCCTTCACACTGTTGAAAAATATTAAAGGAAGATTCAGGCTTCTGTCCATCACTGCCTTGTTGCATTCTTATACTAGTATTTTACATTTCTGAGAGCTTATCTTGTACAAAAGCATTGATTTTTTTATTTGGAGCATTTCAGCCGAGATCCAACCAAATCTCACTAACTTTTTATGTAAACAAGGCCCATGATAACAGTTAATCTCTTTTTGTTAGCAAAATTTTATTAAACAGACATGTATGGGTGCACACATATGGAGGTCATAACCGCTACAAGACTGGCATGAAAATGGTTTCACCATTTTCAAAAATATTCCAAGAACTTTCATATGTTTGACATAAATAGGAATCACCACACACTTCTAAAGCACTTAGGTCAACAGGACTATATTCTTTCTTTGCTACTGTGAAATGAAAAGTAAATCAGAGGGGCCATATTTTACAGAGATGTTTTAATTTCTTTTCCCTCCTTCAGGAGGTCTTTGTGCTTCTCAGTCAGGCACTATTTTCTTTGGAAACTACCCTTTCTCCCCAAAGACAGTTAAGTTTTAAGGTTAAGTACCATATCAGCTTTTCAAGTTCTTTTGTAAAGCTTCATTCAAGGAAGAGAAAAGAAAAACATGTTTCCTTATCAGTTAGGCACTCATGGACTGAACATTTTCCATTTTCTTTCTTTTCACTTCAGGTACACACTTTCACTCTTCTTGTCTTTCAACTGGCTTACACATTTGCTGCAAAACACCAGATATGACTAATCAGTTAAGAGCAGCTATCAGACTTTCAAGCTAAATTCACTAAATTAATGTCTCCTACCACAGCTATTGGAGCAAACTATTTAAATGAAAACACTGACTGCAAATCTGATTTGCAGACTGCATCTGCCGACTTCCATCCATGCATGAAATTACCCTGAGAAGGTGGAAATCTCTACTGAATGATGCTGACATACAGCTAATATTCCTACTTTCCCTGTGTTGGATGTAGAGCCAACATTCCATCTGTAAATTGGGAAAATGAAAAGTGATCTTACAAATAGCCACTAGAAAAAAATTCTGCTAATTCCAGAAAAATGCTGAAAATGGAAAGGAAACATGATTATCCTAGGTTTTCACACATCTCTAACCTATGACACAAAAATTCATAAGCATTTGAATTAAAAAGTGTTACAATTCAGATAAAGTTCAGTAACTCCATGGTGACTTTGCTGATGTTTTGACAGTTGTTGGGAAATCAGGTGCAAGTAAGAGAGCTTGGGCTTCACTCTCAGCTAGCTCATAGAGTGGCAGGCTTTTCTCCTGTAAATTGCCTGCAGTCATAAATCCTTAAATCAATAGAAATGAACGCAAAAGTTACCCATTATCTCCTACTTTGCTATTGGCAAGGTCAGAAAACAAGATATTAAATATTCTAGTGCTAGTAGAAGACAATAAACACTCATAGAGGGATGTGAACAGTTTAGACGGGACTTGTTTCATCAAACTTAATATGTCTACACCTCTAATCTTTAGGGGTCTATTTTTTAAATATCTACAAATATCCTCCTTTATAGTTAAGAGAGAGAAACAAGCATTTTACAGTGGCCTTCAGCTAACCTATTTCAGAGATCTATTTTAGGATGAGATAAAATCACAGTCTGAATAAATTTATTTTTCTCTGTTGATTAGAAAAGGAGCCTAGGGTGACTGGATCAGCTGTAGACATCTATATTTGGTCAGGTGAATCCCTACAACCTACAGTGGCCAAAATAACTATAAAAGAAAAACAGAAAACTAATGAGGATCTATATTACAGCATGTGCTACTCAGCTAAAACTCCACAGTACAAGGATAAAAAATCCTGGTACCCATATTGAATACTCGTACCGCAGAAAGAATACATCAGATACAAACTTCTAAAACGGCTCAACAAATCCTGAAAACCTTAGCTTCAAAGATCAGGTCTATCTCTGGAGATACTTAACAACTGAATAAGGATAAAACAGAAAAAACTCTGTTTGCTCTTATTGCTTACCCCTTTCCTAACCTACAATCTAATAAATAATTCCTCAGCATCTGTTCTGAAGCCATACAATCAAAAAGTGAAAGCAAGAGCTCCTGCCCTAAGAAAATATTTTCAATTAGGAGAAGAAAAACTTAAACAAACCTTCCCTCTTTCCTATGTGCAAGCTTTGCTTCAGTGGCCGTGACGGTATGTGATGGGCTCTGTTTGAACAGCACTGCTTGGATTTGCTGCACTTGGCTGTCCAGGCAGTCAGAAAAGTGACATGTCAGCAGGGAAGACAGCAAACATGGAAAATTAATTCTGACCATGGCAGTGGATTCTGTAAGGACAGGTGACCCCAGCAGCGGTAAGTGGGGCTTTTCTGACTAAACTGAGGATTTATCTTAACTGTAATCATTACAAATTCCAGTCTTTTCTGAAAAAACCTTGCCTATCAAAATCAGTGCAAGTATGCATGCAACTAGTTTATTTAGCACATCTGTCTTTTCTCATATAAAACTACTTCATATTTACAGTGAAGAACTGCTTGCAGTATGTTTTAAATGCAGAGAAGCTCAAAACATAATAAGCAATACTACTTAGGAAGCCTATAATAAAAAACAATTACCTTCCAAATTAACATTATTTGTTACTGAAGCCTATATTACATTTGTATTTGAGAAGGGCAAGCAATTTTAAACATGAAATTTGAGAGGAGCAGGATGAAGGAATGAAATCTCAGTGTGGCCTTTCAGTTTTATCTTCTTTAGTTCTGGAGCTTGCACATTAAGTCCTTCTGACCTTAGCAGTACATCTTCCCATATGAGAGGGGGAATGTACAAAGTTATTTCAGGAAAAAACCTCCATTTATTTAATAGAATTTCTATGTCTTTGAATAAAACATGCAAATATTTAGATGCCAACTGCTGAAGACAGCTTTGCACTACCACAAGTTCCTCCCCATCCCTGTTTAGTTACTACTGTTTTTAAACAACTTTTCTAATTAGGAAAGATATTAAAGCAGGGGCTCTTGAGCTTTTCCATTTTATAATAAAGATGTGGAACCATTTAGAAGCTTCAGATATTTAGACTGCTGTACAGAGGATACAAAGTTTTTGTACAAATTTTCACAGATGCATTTTATGTGGCTTACAGTTTACATGGACCAAAAAAAACCTCTGCCACTTTTTATTTTATTCATCCCGGCAAGAATCCATACACCTCTTGAGAAAAAAGAGGAAAATGCCTCAAAATATGCTAAAAATCTCATGCTGAGGAAAGATCCATATGCATTCTAACTCACAGGCACTACAGGAACTCCTTCTTGTCTCAAAGATCTCAGTGCTTTAAAAGAAAACACTTGTCTCACTCATACTCCATGAAGTTCAGAAACAGGCCCTAAGGACTTTTAAACAAGTGTTTCCACACATTTTCACTCAAGTTAACAAATAATTTCTCTCCAATTCTGTGCAACTGGAATTTTAAGGGGAAAAAAACTTAAAAAGTCAGAAACTTGATATTCTAATCTAAAGATAATAGCAATCTTACCTGCTATGATAATTTCTACACAATTCCATGATATCTACACAATAATCAAAGACCATTGATAATGATGGTTGAAATGCAGAATGGAAAGTAAAATCCACCAACGAAGTTAGCATTAAAAGGAAATGCTTCAATGTAGATAGTTCTTCCCTTCTCCTACTGTTATCTTGATCTCTCTGCAGACCATCTCCATGAAACATCAGCTACATTAACCATCTGCTGCCCTCCAAGAGCTACAGAATTTCTGCCTTTAGAATCACAGAAATGCTCAGAGGCCATATCAATTCCCATGTGCACTCTTTAATCTCATTTCACCTCTTAGAGAACAGAGGTGATACAATAGCCACCTACATGGATTGTCATGCTGCTTTACCTGGAAAAGCTGATCTGCCTCCTGGAAGCACCAGAAGAGGGGATAAAACTGTGTAACTCATAAAACTGCTGTATTTTTAATAATAATAAAAAAATTAAATAACATATTTAGAAGTACACCATCTTCAAACATCTGCCATTTCTTCTTTCAAGCAAAAATATGGCTAACACCTATATGTTCATACTATTCATGCTCTGATTTAAGAAAAACGCTGCTCATATAAAAAGAATGTACTAATATTATATGTAAAAATCTACTGAAAACCCCAATTGCAAAAATCTTCATGTTCAAGATTTCCCTGGAGCTCTTCCAGGGAAAAGAGCCAACTACAATAAATAAGGTGGGAGGTTAGGGAGTATCTTCAATGCAGTGACCTGCTATCATTAGATTTAAAATACTCATGAGAATACAGTAGTGGAGGGAAGAATACTAATGTTTTTCCCTTGTGAAGCATGGCTTAGAAAATGTGTGGAAATATTCAATAGAAAATGGATAAAGTTTACAATTTTCTATGTAGAAACCAGAAATACCCTAAAAACGTTTTCATAAGCATTTTCATATATTAAAGAAGGATTTCAATATAAAAAGCATGGATAACAATGCTGTACCACTCATCTTTCTATACAGCTATACAATAATATATACAGCTATAAAATATATTCTTACAAGTGCATGGAGCCACTGAACAATACTTTGCTCTTTTAATGAATCAAAAAGCAACTTAAGGTTGTACTTGCAATGCTGAGCATTTTCAAGCACCTGGTCTGTTAAAATTACAGCCACACTTTCAACACTATATATCATAAAACAACCTTCATGTACACCCCCCCAGACCTCTTCACAGCAGTAAACCCCTCACAGTTTATTACTCTTGCATACCTCAAACCTCTAGTGACAGCTCCCCTAAAACAGAGTACATGCTGCTCCAGGATACACAAAGGGAAGGACCACATTGTCCTTACATATATGGAAGCAAAGAATAAAAACTGACAGGCTACCATACCATAAAAGAAAACACATTCCTGTGATTCATGTATTATACTAGATATTTTTTTGTTGTTCACTTTGAAAAGCACATATATTTACTGGGCCTTAAATATCATATTTACTTCCCTATTGTGGAAAATACGGGTTTTCTTTTTAAATAAAATAAATGGCTTTAAAAAAAAAAAACAAAAAAAAATGAAGTAGCATGATGATCTCTTCCAGAACTTAAAAGAATTTATTTTTCTTAAATTCAAAAGCTTTAAATCATAGTGAAATGGGCCACAATGGAAAAGTCCTTTACTAAATTACTGCACCTTATAAATAGTAAATGATATTGTTTGAGGTCAAGAAAAGAAATACTGCAATCCTATATCAAGTGTGCATAAAGGATGCTAGAAGGTTCATATTCCTTATTCCTTCTTTCTTTTTCACTCTTTCATCTAAAAAGAAGCTTTATTTATAGCTTGTCTCAGAAGACCTTCCTGAAACATCCCTTAGAGGTATTTTCAGAAGTACTTAATAATTTAACTTTTGCTTATATTTGAGAAACTAAGAAAATATTGAAGAATCCTTCCTAACAGAAATAGGTTTCCCAAAACAATCATGAATCTATGTTTTTGGATTGTTGCTTATCTACAAAAAACGGTGGGATATTTTAACAACTTGCACATCTTATAATGTACACAAACTCATCACCCTAGATGATTTTTACATTAAATTATTAAATAAATGTCCATTAAAAATCAGCAATTCCTGTAACTATACAACCTTTTTTCTTTTTCTTTTTTATCTTTCTCAGTGCCCATTCTTGCTTGGCAGTAACAGGGTGTAATACTTGTTATTTCCATATGGGGAAAATGAGTACTCTACTGCTGCCAAGATCAATCTTGTCTGTAATAAGGATAACTACCGGGTGATCTCTTGGAAGTAGCCAAATGAATGACAGACATGTGAGAGTGATTCAAGTGCCTATCCACAGCTATTTTAAATTAAACCGACATTGGGGGAAATGTTGTGTACCCAATTCTTTTTCCCATACACTAGGTATTTATAACTGGTTCCCATGCAGATCTCATGCTTGCATAACCAAAGCAAGAACTACGAATAAACCTCCCTGGCTTTCATCTGGCAGCGAAATCTCCCTTCCCTTCCAGACTGCAGACGCAGGTACCCCAAAGATGAGACCTTGCAGCTACAGGTCTTCCTGCCTCTCATACTACCTGAGGAAAAGAAAGTGAAACGGCCTCTGAGTTTCTGGACACAAACTCTGTACCCCCATACTCTGGCAGTATTGTCTCCTGCCTTCTGTTTAAGTCTCTTTATCCATGTAAGTGGAGTGAAGAAAGGTTCTGCATGCAATTAAAGGTATTTCAGATTAAATAAGCCTCTAATGCTCAAATTGAGCAAGTTTAATAAACGTATTTTATTGTGAACATTTGAGGTGAGAGAGGAAGAACCTTTCGTAAATAATACTGTCAAGATAGAAGAGAAAAAGACAGAAAAACTATGAAGAGGCTGTACATTTATAACAGGATTTTTTCAAGTTCCATTAAAAAGAGAGGAATTCTGTACAGTTTAGTAAGCATAACCATTGTCACAGTACAAAGTCCTTAAAATCTCCAATTGTACCTGTACACACTGAATCAGAGCAAGGCTGGGTACTGCACACAGAGGATCAGCTTCATTATGAGAGTGGGAGAGGCAGGAGCTCCCAGCCTGATGTAATTTTGATGTAATCTGCAGTAACTAAATGACCCAGCCATAACCTGCATCACGGGTGATTTCTCTCCTTGATAAACTCATGGAAAAAAAATCCACTGAGTGCTATTAACTGCAAAATTCCTCTATCTGCATCAAGATATCTGGAAAACAGCAGTCACTGGAAGCAGAAAGGATGGTCAAAGAAGCACCAATAATTTTGTGTTTGGCCTGTTCACATCTCCTCGCTCTACTGGCCAGAGACAGAGGCCATGGTCTCCAGCTCTTCTGATATTAGTTTCCTTCAAAAAGTATTGCTATTTGTCTAAGAAGCTTGAATTCTACAAAAGTCCCGCTGCCTACATGGTGGGATGGTATTCAGGAGTGGACACAAAACACAGCTGTTTAAGCACAGATTGTGGCTGAGAAAAAAACCCCAACACCAATACAAGAGAAGAAAAGCAAATTAATATTCTATATCCAGCCACAACAGCAGAAACTAATCAGACTGTTAGTCCACTAGTAAAACCACAAGGTTTCACTCCAGCAGCTCTGTAACAGTAATGGATTTTCCCATGAAAACTTAAAAGAAAAGGTGAAAAAAGGTTTGTGTAGTATGATGGAAAGGAATGCCAGACAGAGCTTTGGTCAAACATTCCCATTAAATATTTTCTCATTACCCACTAGGTTCACTCACAGGCCAATTTCACTGGCTATTTACCAAGGAGGTTTAAGATAATGTTTACTGCTCTTTACTGTTCTTCAATTTTCTAGGCTTGCTGACATTTCCCTCTAAAAAATCCTTGTGAAATTAAAAAAGTCACACATGAATAGCTTTTATTTTTCCCCCACGGTAGATTTGCTGTTATTCTGATTATGTACCTTATATCATTAAACTGGTATACAATTGCCTTCAGAAAGTCTTATTATTTTAATTTTGTACTGGAAACAAATTACTAAAGATGGCTTTTTTCTTTACTAATATGGACTAAATCTAACTGAAATCACTGAAATTATTTCATTAGTAAAGAGAGCAGATCAGGCTCTTTGCAGAGAGAGATACTGGTGCATTTGAGCTTTTATTACACATATAGCATAGCATAATTTAATCTCTGCAATGCCTAAAAAAAAAACAAAACAAAAAGAGCAAAACTACATATTTCAGCACTAGGTAACATGCAAAACGTAAAGAAGTGTAACACTTACTTGCAGAAAATAAACAGAAGTCCTATATACCATTATGTGTTTATCTTTAATTACACTGATGCTAAATGCTAACTGCTATTTTTGAGAGTATAAGGAAAAAATTTAAACTAGGAACGTAGCCAGTAGAAAGCAAGTAATTACTGCACTGCTGAAAAAAATGCTTTGATAAACACAAGATATTAATCTCCCAGTTTAAAGACCAATGATCTTTCCAATAAACAGCATTTACTGCTTACAAAACATACAAGCCAGCTTCTTGAAAATTCATTTGCTTTTAACATGCCTTTATGCGTTTATATTCCATCAAACACAGTAATTTGAGAAGAACAAGTAAAGAATGCTAATGAAAAGGCCAAAAGATACAAACAGTAGAGAGACATTGAAAAAATATACTGCTTTTATTTTGTAAGACCACTTATAGTCATTTTTCTTCTTTTAGATTCAGATTGATATGCTAAACTGTGTTTTCCTTAGACGTGTAGAGGTAAAGTTGTAAGCTAGACAGACTCATTGTACAGATATTGGCAGTCCTGACTCACTGAAAATTATGTCATAAGATCAATATTTATGAGTCTTAATTCTTCAGCTATTATTTCCATTATTTTCATTCTATATGCAAAGCAGAAGAATGATGGGCTTATATTTTATAACTACAAATGAAGAAAACCAGCAGCACTAAAATTCTATAAACCAAAGTGATTTACTACAGTCTTAAAAAGTATCATATAAATATCAGCACCTACACAAAGTTATAGTATAAAATTATGAACCTGCTTAGATTTGTACACATACTTAAAATTTTACTATGTTAGCGGCCCCAGTGAAGTTGCTTATTGAAACTTTCCTACTGTTGGGTCTCAGTTCCATGTTTCTTTTGCATTTTGAAGGAAAGAACAGAAATTTAGCTCTCAATTCTGAGAGAAACTGAGAGCAGACAGATCTTTTGTGGACTCCCATGTAGCATCACTCAAGCAGGTAAACAGACCCTTTATTTCTAAGAGTTAGAAGACAAAGTTATCAAATGAAAATAATATCTTCTTTGAATGCAAAAAAAAAGCAGACTGGTGAGCAACATTTCTCACTATTTAAGAGGTTTTGGAGATACAGGATGCACCACTGACAAGCTCTTCCTTCTTGCAGTCTTAGAGGTTAAGTGAAGTTTCTGTACACCGTTACTGACTCGATCAGTACTAAAAGGAGATGCCATCATGACTACCTCCAGACACCCAGCTCTAAGGAGTTCAAACTGATTTTGTATGGAATTATGAAACTATTTTGTTCCCACGGACAGGAGAGCTCCTACAAAAAATCTACTTCTTGCACTTCATCTTATGTAGTTGTTTTCCTTTTCTCTGTCATGAAGTTTCAGAGGAGATACTGAGGCATTCATGCTTTCTCTCAGAAAAAGGTTATAAATAATTGGTTATAAGGCTTGCATGAGAGAATAAAAATCCACTAGAAATTCACATTAGCTAAGTTTGGTTTGTGGTTTGGCATGCTCCATAGGAGAAAAATATAAAAGATGATTTCTGCTGTATTTGGAGAAATTCTTTAGTACTAAAGAAAATATCCAAAGTCATATAAAACCCCTTTGTACTTAGATTATATGCTTAAGATGAAAACAGGTGTTTTTCTGCTCTAGGAAAAAACATGTGTTTTCTGCTTTGATAAGAATTCTGCATATTTAATTTGTAAGACAGCTGACACCAAACTTATAGGTATAACAAATCCATCCGTAAGCAGGTTTTCCCTTACAATGAACTAAAAGCAGGAAAAAGAAAGCAGGATGTGAAAAGAAAAGCAAATACAAAGGTAAATTCTGACAAATGACATCCAGCAGAAGGAGGTTTGGTCTGAGGTGCTAGGAAAGACTGTTGTACTGGCTTAAAAAGGGCAGAAGGAGAATACACAAAGGGTTTATCAAAAGTGAAAAAGTTGCTAATCTGACATACTGCAACAACTAGAGGGGCATAAGCACATATTGCCATACTTATTAATGGCAATTCTGTTCTAATTTCACCCCCTCCTGTTATCACCTATAAGCTTACTTGCATGTACCCTTTACACAAGGGTAAAAGGACCTTTTCAACTATGGTACTGAGCTTTTCCCTTCTGTACAAGGGAATAGACGGTCAGTTCAAGCCATACACAGACCCTTCTGTATTACAGGTTCACTGCTTTAGGCTTTTATAGTAACTGGTGAGAATGGCGTTTTTGATGGACTTCTTAATGATGCCTTCCTTTCAGCCCAAATTCTTGCATTTAGACAAGGAACACATTCTAGAGTAACCATTAATCTTGTCTCTTGGACAAAAAGGAGTTTTGTCACAATAGGGCATTTTATCATGATAACTGGTGAAGTAAACAACATAAACATCTATGAATTTTAGGATTTGTGTCTCACTTAACAGATCATAAATCCTTGACACCAGAGCAGGGAAGTTCTACTGCTTAAACACCTTGTCCTATGATTCCCTTTTTTTTTAAACTGAAACAAGAATAGTACCTATTCAGGTTACTCTAGCCCTATCTCTTAATTGTGGAGTAGGAAAATTACAACAGTGTTAGCAGATAATTACTTCTATAAGGGAAAACAAGCATATGAATATGATTTCATTCATACTTTGAAGAGATGACAAAACTAAAATACATACTGCATCTGTAACTTCTATCTCATACAGCTTCTGGAAGGTCTCACGATAAAAGAAAAAGAGCTTCCCACTGCCGCCACCTTTCTTAACAGAAGTGCCTGTGACAAGGATTTTATCATCTGGGCTGAAACAACAATCTGTCCTGTTGGGAACAAACAAAGTATCTTACTGGATAGATACATAATTAACATATAGAGAACTTATATATAAATTGCACTTCTTAAAACAATCATTTCTATTAGTTAGTCCTTTCAAGACAAAGCTTGAAAAAGTTTTTTGTTAGCTGTCATCTACTGCTATAGTTATCAGTTAGAGTTACCTGCTACAATTGTTATTGCAGTTGTGCATGGGATGTGCAAAACTGGCAGATTCAGTAAAAATCCTCCTCCCAACAAAATTCTCTTCCATTCAAAAATCTTGCTAGCTTTTCAATACGAGAAACAAAACAAATTGAAAAAGTACTTTCAAATCTGGTTGTCATCATTAAGCAAAAAAAATGTACTAGTCATGAACTCTGTTTTTGCTGATGATACATCCTTCAGTGATGCAAGGTGGTGTGTTTATACACTGGCCAAAAATGTTTTTCTGTTTATTTTTCCTATGTGTTACAAATTGCAGTTAAGATTGAGCCCTCCATGACTTGCCTTTCTAAAATCTTATTTCAAAAGTACAAACTGTCCCTAGGGAATTTGGCTGTATTACAGCTACAGAAATGCAGATCAGACCAACAAAAATATTGAAAACAATACTTAGCACTATGCAGTGAAATAAAGTCAGCAGTTCTGACACCATAACCTGAATTCATACCATGTACCTTCATGTTATGTCTACTTTTCCATTCAGCTCGTTTCAATTAACCAGAGACTAAATAAGAATGAGGTTTAAATCTATATCTCATTACACACAAGTAAGGGCCTCCTCCTGAAAGCCTGCTAATCTAATTAGACTTAAGACATATGAGACTGAAATAACACAAAAATAAGATCATTTAAAGCAATGTGAATCCCTAAAACAGACAAGAATTGTCACTGCACAGTCCTCCTTGCGCAGTCTTCTCTACACAATTGTGGACCTAGTGGCAGTAGAACCCATCCCCATTCAGCAAAAATACTGCTATTTCTGCTAGCTGGAATAAATTAGAATACTTACATTGGAAAGAAGCTGGGCAGTCCATCTGCTGAATTAAGAGGCTTTTTAAATTGTCTAATATCCCATATCTTTAAAGTATCATCTCCTATGAAACAAAAGAAACAAAGGTTACCAACAAAGAATTCAAGTCAAGAACTTAGGCATGTCAGAAATTTTCTCCCACTAATTCAGAGAGAAAGAGAACAAAATTACATAGTACAAGCATCCAAAATGGGAACAATTTGGAAGTTTTTCATTGCTAAATGACTATGACAGTGTAAGGTTGAGAAGCTCAATATGCTGCACTCCAGTATATTAGAAACTTCTCCTCAATAACTCAGTTCTATTGTGGTAATCCCTCCTATCAAGAACCACTACCCACAATGGAATTAGATTCCTCAATCACTAATTTATTCTGTGTTTGTGAGCATTGATGCTTTTCTGCTAGGAGCAAATTTAACTTTCAATATATCAAAAGAAATTTAAAATGTTGCCATGAATGGTCTAGATCAAAAACTAAACAAGTTTTATATATCTGGTTTTTACCTGTCCTGAAAAAGCAATCATGAAGAATGGAAAGTACATGAAAGTCTTCCTCCTTCTTTAGCAGGCAAATAGCAACAAACTGCTATCTCAGGATGGAGAAGATGCTCTGGAATCAGTCAGGAATCCTCAGGGAAGGGGGTGAAGGGAAGCAAGTGAAATCACACTTGCTATAACTAAACCTTTTCACCACACTACCTTTAGCCACAAAAGCCAAAATCAAGGTTACAGGAAGACATTTGTAGCAATTCTCATCTGTGTTTGATAAACATGGTGTGACTGTAGGCCAGTAAAAGTCAGGCTGTTTATCCCTTTTTGAAAAGTTATGACATATTAACAAAGTGAGAACAGGAGTAAAAAAGAGATTAGCTGGTTATTCTCAGAGACATCCACATCTCTGCTCTGATTGTCCTTCTGGAACACACATTTCCAGTATGAGATGAACTACAGAATTTTAGCTCTGAAGTACCTCACTCAAGCACCTAGACATGTCCCAGCATTTGACAGCAGTGCCTCAGTACTTTCATGGGTAAGAAGGATATTTAAGCAAAAATTCTCTTTAAAAATATCCAGAGATTAATTTTAGAACAAAAAGTTACAAAAGCTTCCTGACCTAGGAGGAAAAGGAGGCAAGATCTGCTTTCTTCCAAAGTACAAATCTTGAAGGGAAGTAATTTGCTTTTCTACAAGTATTTTGCAGATTCATAGCCTTTGAGCTAAAGAGCTCAAAGGAGGCCTTGGAAATAAAATGTTTTTAAAAGAAGTAACATGCTGTAACAAAAGAAATCAAGGCCAGCAGTGCCCTTCACAGGGAAAGCAGTAATGTGTGGCCTCGTACATCATGTATGTTTATATTAAAGACTAGGATAACTCCTTACTACAAAATATTTTTAAGAAGTGGACAACTTAAATAAATGATGTCTAGAGCAAAGTATATTTCTGTTCATTGGGAAGCTAAAAAACTACAGGGAAGAAAAATGTTGAGTCCCTGTTCTGGGAATATCTGTTTTCTTATTGTTTCCCAGTAGACTCCATCCCAAGTACTTCAAAGCATTTAGTCTTGTAAAATGAGCCCTCCCTTTCCCCTCCCACCCTCTAAGAAAAAAAAAAAAAAAAACAAAAAAACACTTATCGTCAAGATGTTACATCTAAAGAACCAGCACTTTATAAATGTATGCAAAGGACACCGCTTGGCCACTTTGCAAATCTCCTGGGTAGGGACAGATCTGCGGCTAGCAGCCAAGGCTGTTCTGTTCCTAGTGGAATAAGCCTTGACATGATCTTCAAGCTGTAGTCCTGCCAGATTTTAGCAGGAGAAATGCAGTCAGACATGTAGCTATAGCTCCTTTGCTGGCAAGAAAATGCAATGGGCTGGTTAAAAACTTTAGAAGACTCTAGAAGGACTCAAAGTTGTGGTTGATTCCAAGTCAACACTGTCTTAAACTGGGCAGAAATAGATGATGTAGCTTTTGGAGAGGAAAAATACTAGTAGAATGACTCGCTAATGCTATGAAACATTACCATCATTAAGAATTTGGTCAAATTCACTTTTCCTAATTAAAATTATCAGTGTGCAAATGAAAATTGGTTCCTAACTCTAATTTGCATTTGGAGTTGAAATCACTGTCACTAAGATTACAGAATACTAATTTTCCTCAGCAGCAAGGATTATTTCCAGTAGCATCCTTCTATCAGTGCTTAGGAGGCTTCTTTAATAGAGCTGCAGCAGAAGCGATCTGGTTTTAATTACTTTACACATGAACAAAAATAGCTATCTTTAAACAAACGTGTATAAACAGAAGTTGTGCAAGTCAGTATGAAGCATTCAAAATAGTCTTCCCAGATCATTCAGTATTTTTTATTGATGGCAAACTTCTCTACAGCCTGGCAAGATTCTTTAAAGCTTTTATAGCTTTTTTAGTAGCATTTCAAACTATATTTTTTGCCATTTTAATAAGAAAGATACCAACAAACAGGCTCAAGACTGACACAATCAGGTCAGACACCATTATGCCAATGGTATTGAGCACTGGATTTATCGAGAGGCAACAATTAGGTCCTAGAAAAACAGTCTTTGGTGAAAAAAGACAAGCATTTTGCAAAATGTCCTTTAGTCAAAATAAAGCCAAAGCACTAATACTAAGAAGATTTTATCTGATATTTTTCTTTTCTTTTCAAAAGATACTGACCAGGAAGACAAGCACACAAATGTGAATAGGCCCAAAAGAAGCAAAAGTGCTGCCAGGAATTCACACAGCCTACAGTCAGCAACACTCTATTTAAAAAGAGGGAGTCCTGTGTTGAAAGCAAAGCTCGAGGATAAAAAATCTTCACAGAGATCAATGAGGAAAATAAAGAAACAAAGGAACTGGGAATTTTAAGAAGTTACAGTGTGGGAAACGCATAGCATAACAAGCTTACCAGAATATGTTTATCACCTCTGAGCCTTTCTGTGAAGGCCTATACTACAAATGTGAGAGACACCTCTGAACAAGTTATTGGCTTCTGCATTCTGAACTGGTTCTGCAGGAGGAGCTGCAACAACTACAGAACAACTTTTGGAGGCATTCCAGGTTGGGACCAAAGCCGAAGATCTCGTGAGGAAAGCCACAAATTGAGGAATCTATACCTACATTTGGAACAGCTCTCAGCATCACCTGCCTCCACACCAGCCTGACCAAATACTTAACTGCATCATCCTCCCTAAACATATGGAATGAACATATGGACATATGGCAAGAAGGATACTAGAAGACTTTCATAAAGCCATTTCAGCTCCAAGAACTGCAAATAGCTGATTATGCCTATTAAAACTAGTAAATGCATTTTTGGCATTGTTAGAATGAACACCAGTGTTCAGCTTCTGAGAAATAATACTCGACAAAAAAACCATTTGATTTTTAAAATGCTAATGTTACTATGAAGAGCAATATGTTATTACACTACACGAAACAGTCCCTATACATGCTGTTGCATAATCCTTGAGCATACCAGGTGTTTCTACCTTTTAACTCAATTTCAAAATGAAGAAAGAAATACGAGTAAAATGGGAAAAAAACCATACCAACAAAAAAATATCGAGTCAAAATTATTTTTTTTGTATTTTTACAGAAAGACCTCAAGTCCAATCCTAATCTTATCTCTCCACTGCTAAACAAAGAAAATGTTCCCTAACATCCTTCATGGTTTCAAGCATGCAGAAATATCACTTTCTTAAGTTTCTGTCAAGTTACTACCTAATACTCAACAAGAATAAGACTGGAAACTTTCATAAGCAGCTCCTTAGATTTTCATTTTCCCCTGTGCCTGCAGCTGAGCCATGCCTCATCTTCTCATATCCAACACAGAATCTACATCAGATGCAGGAAAGTCCATCAGGCTTTCAATGAAAGTTCCCATGTCCCAAACAACTATCCTCTCTTTGATCCCCAGCACTTGGCAGGTGTGTTAATCTACGAAAGCTGGATCCACATCTGCTTTTGTTGGTACAGATCCAAAGCAATACTCATATTAAAGCACTAACCAAACAAGTCAAAATAAGGTATGAATCCTCCTTACTTTCCAGCATCGTGCACACAGAGCTCTTTTTCACCTTTTAATATGCTAGACAAAGGTAGCACTTTTATCCACATTGAGTGGCCAAATTTCTGTGCAGTCTTGCATTCTGCAAACAATCAATCAACATTTTATACATCTTAGAGCAGAGTGTGGTAGATAAAACCCAACTAAATGAAAGTCTGTTTAACACGAGACAAAAACTGGAGACAGATGAGGAAGAGCAGGCAAGTAAAAGTGCCACATGCAACAAAAATAAGAAAAGGTCATTTATGTGATTGACATTCATAAATGTGAAACAGAAGAGAATTTACATAAATGGAGGTTTTAAGACAGCACTAGTGAATACTCTTCGCTAAGTATTAGCCTTGTTTGCTGTTATATTTAAAAGCTAAGGTTTATCCCTAAATTTCCTGAAGTATGTATATCTGTGTGAATTTTTTTTGGGCAAACACCACTGGCAGACAGACACAGCATTTAACCTAATGCATAATGGAAAGACACTCAGCTCATATACTTTCCAAGCAGGAGAAGGTTCATATATAACAAGAGTCTGGTTCAGTAAGGACAAAAAAGCTTGAAAGCTTTTACCTCACCACTTAGAACCCATTCATGATGGGTACAGTGGCAGCAGAACTCTGGATCAAGGACCCTGAACAGCAGTTATGAAACAACACAAGTGCCATTAGGGTCCATATGCCTAGGGCCTTTGAGGATAAGACTACCAAGTCCTAACTCCAAAAGATGTGTTTCAGGAAACAACATTTGGAATCTTTGAAATGTGGCTAGGCATACAAAGAATCAGTGAGGCAGCACCCAATATTGGCTGCATTTCACTACACCGACGTGCACCAGTCAGACACTCCTCCCTTCAGGGACAGGGGCACAGGGAGGACACATGGAGGAAAGAAAATGCAACCTACTTGGCTAGAAAACACATCTACTTCAGAGTTTTTTTCATCTATGAATACCTCTATTCTGGTATTTTGTGTATGTAATCTCATTCTGTCTATGTACCAAACCGACCAGATGTCCTAAACATATGTTAGGCACAGCGTTAGCCGACATTAATGTATACTGCCTCTCCCTAGGCCTGTTTATTTGGCCTTGGGGCAATGCTAACGCATACACAGAGCTTCTAGTTACAGCTGTTTTCCATCCAGACAGCTTGGCTTGTGTGCTTGCACCTGCCTGCACCATACTGGGTAGACAAATCTTTGCATGAAAAGTTGTCTTCAACAGACACCATCCTATCCCAATAACGATGTGAATGAGTCCTCAAATACATCTTTGCCTTCTCAAGTCTTGTTCTGTTATCTATGACATATTTATAAAAGTTTTATCTGAAGTTTACAACACAAGCCTTTCTTTCCAGTCCTGTGGACATTCCAAATTCTTTTGCCATTCAAGTATATCTTGGCAAGTCAATTCCAGTCATCAACTTTTGATATTTTTAATACAGATTAGATAAAAATTCCAATTAAGACAGAAAATGACACAGCCTAAGAAAGTTATATGAGGAATTAATAGCTTCAGAACAGACAGTGCTATTCAGAGGCACTAATCTTCCAAGGAAGAAATAAGCAAAAAAAATGGACTTTTTTTATTTTTAATTAAGCTAATTATTTCTTTTTGGTGTATAATTACTGCTAGACAAGAAGACAGATCAGAAACTGTAATATAATCAGCAAAGTTCTCTTAAAATAATTCTTAATTGCTGTAAAGTGCTCTTTCAGGAACACAGTATTGCATGGCGTATCAAATAAAAGTAGTCAATTGTGAAACACTTCAGATTTGAGTAACTAGTTTCTGATTTCACTACCTTATCTACATCATAAACAACTACATCTAACAACTACATGATTTATATGGTTTGTGTAATGAACCATTTCACTCACTACAGTTAAAACTGTCTTACATTCAACATATCATAGGGTTCTTCCAATCACCTACCTCCCCGGCTGGCAAGGACAGTACCATCATAGGAAAATGTCAAACATGAAGTGTCAGTGCCTGAAGCATGGGCTTGCCTGCAGTGGAACTTTGTATGTACCTGTTCGTCAAACAAATAAAACATTACAAAATAAATTACAATTACAAATTAAATAACAAATGAAACAAACAAGACAAACATTACTTCATGGTATTTTCTGTGCTCTGCGTCTATTCCTAACTCCAAACAGAAACCCCTGCATTTTCAGGAGGTACAGTAGCTGAGTATTTCCGATAGCCTTTTAAAAATGTCATATGTGTTTCAGAATAGGCCATTATAACAAGAACTTGAATGCAAAATTTGACTTCTTCATAGGTTTAATTATACAGTACAGATTTACATAGCATCAGTGCTCTTGGAAAACTCCCACTAGCACTGAACAAAGGTATGCCTGGTTAAGATAACAACACGTTCCAAGACAGTTCTCAACACTACCCTAAGCAGGCTTTTAGTTTCTAAAACTACCAGAATGCAATACACATACTTTGGAAAGGACTTAAAAGGACTGCAAGAATTTATTTTTGCCAAATTTAATCCCTGATGGAATTCATGGCTTATATAATAAAACAAAGTTCATATATTGTAAGATTTGTGTTCCATTTAGCTGCAGCAAAACTCAAGTTTGGGAATGACATATGTTTTCTTTGAATTATTTCTATATTGCTGACAATCCTAAAGAAAGGTTGAAATTATCTTCAAGTTCACATTTTGTTCTTGTATGGAGATCACTTCTTATTTATTAAGTCATTATTTAGTAAAATACCTAAAGATTTTATTAGAAATTAAATTCAGTTTAAATGGTCTTGTAAAATTAAGTTTTCTCACTTCCCAAAAACAAAGTCTCAGATAAAATTCCAGGACAGGAAGTGGAAACACAGGAAGGGAAAAAAGGAAAAAAGGGAAAAGACAAAAACAGAGACAAAGGAATTTGAGACAGGTTGATTCCTTTTTTTATACCTAGGTAGCTACACTTTTCATTTGTCCTCTTTTCATAAAAGAAAATTAATTCATTTAGTTGTAAAATTAAACATTCAAACTTAAAGGTTGTCACTGCAACTGTACCTCATCTTCCCATCTGTAAGATGAGGATTAAAACACAGAGGATAAGATGACAAATTAGTGAGCTTGAAGTCCTTTTTTTATTGTAGTGATGAGCAAAACAGAAAAATATGCATAGAAGCATATCTTTTCAGAGGAGAGGGTTGAACAACACGCATTACAATCAGACCTAGAATCTCACCTTGAAGAGTAAGAGGACAAAACACCAAGCAGCTGCTCAGTGATTTCTAAACAAACTATGCATTAAATGATACACAATTCTACAGAATAAAAATGGACAATGTGACCACAAAATGCAATCCTGCAGACTGATTTAAGCTTGCACAGAGATCCTCAGTTAATTTATCTTCTAATTTTTTACTATAGACCTTATTAAAGCTCTTTTTATGGGCTCTTTTGTAACCAAGAGACACAAAATAGTAAAGTAATTAAGGTTGTTTATTTCTAAGAATATATGTTCTATATTTGGTTCTAAAACTAGAGAGTCTTTGTGTGATGACATTAATAATTATTGCAAGCTTATCTTGGTGTGCAGATTTAGTCAGTCATTGAGAGGAGTCACTTGAGGCATTCCCTCCACAAATGATAAAACAAAGAGGGACTTCAAATACCAAGAACATGCTTCTTACAGTATTTGAACATAGAATGGAATGGCCTACACTTGGCCATAGCAATTGTTTTGAAATTACTGTCACTTCTAGCCAATTATGCATACCCTGGAGTCTGTGAACACACTGCAGTTTACAATTGTTTGTCTTTGGCGGGAGTGTTTATTAATATTAAAAAACATATTTTGTGCATCCAATTGCATAAAATTTTCCAAGTATGTGGGAACATGTAAAGAATAAAGTGTCAAGTGGCTATCAGGAAATAAATTTTCTGTAATATTTGTTAAATGTTAACAAGCAATTAAAATTATGTCTTTTTTGTCTAAGAAATAGCATGGATACTTCCAAAAACATCATAAATGGTTAATATTCAAACATTTAAAAATGACGGAAAGATTACCTTATGATATAAAGCTAATTCAAACAAATTGAAAAAAACTTCATTTGGGCTCCACAACACTCCCATCCCTCCAGGCAATGTTACATTGACATACATATATTAAAATACTGAGTTTTTTCACTTTGCTGCCCAACTTAATGTGAGGGTGGAGGGTTTTTTCCTTTCATTTTATCCTCAATCAATTTGAAATTCTTTCCTCCTGTTTTGTGTTGGATCCAAATTAAAACACAGAAAAAGATCTGGGGTCCAACTAGTGCCTTTTCTGTCATGTTTTACAAGTAAAAACCAGAAATACCTATCTAGAGATAGAGAGCAAATCACATAACAGTTCAGAATCTGTGTCATTTTCCTATGGTCAAAGACACTGATTTTATTTAGCATTAATTTATAAATCCATTAATAAAATCTAAACCACATCTTTCAGGAATTAAACACCTCATCTTAAATTGTCCCCAAGTTGTGCCAGGAGAGATTTAGATTGTTTATTAGGAAAAATTTCTTCACTGAAAGAGAGGTCAAGCATTGGAACAGCCTTCCCAGGCAAGTGGTTCAGTCACCATGCCTGGATATGCAGATGTGGCACTTGGGGACATGGTTTAGAGGACATGGCAGAGTTAAGGTTGTATATGAGGTTGTAAATAGTGGGACTTGATGCTCTTAAGGATCTTTTCCAACAGAAATGACTTTTTGATTTCATGTCATGCACTATAGAGCCTTCTCAATGAAGTACCTATACTCTGATTCAGTGTTTACCCTTTTTTCAACTGTGCTGTAGAGAAAGGGAAACAGCAACATAGAGATATTAAAGATTGACATTATTTGCCTTAATGACAAAAATGAAAACAAAAGAACAAATTTCACCCAACTCTATCCAGCTTCGATGCTTTAGAATTTCATCTAAAACTAGGCTTGTCTGAAAGGGCTAGTAAGATTGCATGAGCAATTCTATTTGTCTTTCAAAATAAATTTGTTCCACTTACCAGTAAAAAAATTGTTTTCCTAACTTTGAGCTCTGCAAGCTTGCCCTCCATATTTTATTCTGCAAAGGAATATAACCCTGAATTGTAGTACTAAATCAAATATTCTAAAATGATTGAAGGTTGAAAAGAAGTTTTTATACATACTGGCAAACATTCATTGCAGTTCTCAAAGAAAATAATGGTTTTGGCCTCTGACCTCTTAATATTTTTAACAGATGTCTGATCTTGCTAACAAATCATTAGCAAAAAAGTTATCAGAATGTTTCTTGCTGGAAAGACATGAAACAACAGAACCAACGTACCCAATTCAAAAGTTTGATTACAGAAGGGAAAGGGATAGCATTGAAACATAACATAAAGATGTCAAGATAATTAGGGAAAAGTGTATCTACATATCTCCTTCATTACCCTTCTCCTTCTGTTGCAGGGGTGCCTGCTATTATGAAGTAATAGTCATGTGCCATACAAAATTTGACAAGTTCATCAGTCCTTAACATTTTTAAAGGTTTAGTTACTTCAGCAAATTCTGCAGTAAACCACTATCTTCTGCAACTTGTTTAAAGGCTTTCTAACAAATAATTCCAGCAATGTAAGCACTTTCCTCCTAGCTTTGTATTAGCACGTATATTTTTGTTAAGCAATTACAGCTGACTGTACTTGTGTGCAAAATGAGATGACAGGCATAAAACATGAAGCACATGTGAGAAAGGACACAGTTGTATGTATCAAAAAAACCTAGAAAAACAGATAAATGTCAGGGTTTGCAATATTGCCACAGTCCTCAGAGAGGATGAGACTCAGAAGATAAAAGGAAACCAGAGAAAGGACTGGGAAGGGGTGGGGGTGGGGGCAAAGGTACATGACTGGAGGAACATCAGCAATGAGTATCCCTTGTACAAAAATCTGTATGGACTGAAAAGGACCCATACAGAAACTGAAGACAACACTGGCCACATGAAGGTTTTATCACAAAAGAGCCACATGGCTACAGCTCTGCGTCCCAGAACTGCTTTCCTGCTCCAAAACACTCAATAAAACTTATTCTAGGAAAAAGACAGACCTACTCAGTTGTTCACCTCAGAAATCCAAGCCACATCCATGAGAAAAATAACAATATGTTTAACTGATGGAATATTTGAACTTTCCACATTGTTTCTGGGATACAATATCTCACAGTAAGCCGACACTTTCCCAAGATTATAATGCTTTTCACATTCTGCCCCCTCCCCCCCCCCGGCTTTTCTTTTAATGAAACATTGGATGTCCCAGCCAAGACATTCTTCTTCCATCTTATTCCTAACAACTTCTAGATTTTTTTTTTAAAGCAGATGCAGTAAATTAAGGCAGGCCTTGGGGAAAGTGAGACATATAAAGATGGCTAAATCAATCTTTTTCTCTTTTACAGATGTGTAGCAAAATATCATTTATTTATTAGTGTGAACACAGTCAACCATAGAACCACAATCTAGATTTATGCTGGTTTCAAACATGAGGCAGAAGGGCAGGACTAGGTCAGCAGAGATGCCCAACAAGCATATCCCAGGCCACATACAGCTACTTGAGTTTTAAATGGGTCTTTTCACCTAACATACCTGCAGTAAAATAAAATAGCTCACACTGACAATATTTAATTGCAAAAGTTGTAATTTTTAGCAAATTTAGAAAGCCTTCCAAGATGACAGGCTCAAGGTGACAAAAGTATGAGTTATCAAGCTGCAAGAATACAAACAAACCAGAAATCTCCTTTTTAGTCACAACTGAGCAAAGCTGTTGAAAGTGATCCCATAAGAGACAGACAACATCTCAGAGCTGTGATCACAGCTGACAAGACAGACAGGTTCCCAAGGCATGAGTTACACTCTCCAAATGTCTGCTTCCCCAACCCCCCTTCAGCCACCCCTACTGAAGTAAGCATATCTCCTTTCCTCTCAATTATAATCCACAAAAGCAATGAAAGTGTACTTTCTGGGTTTAGTATATCAATTAAAATTTGTCAGATCTACATACGTCAGCTGAATTCAGGAGTTTCTCAATATATTCCCTGAGTAGGCAGTTGCAGGCTATATCAGATGCTTTCCTTAAGTCTCTGTAAACATGATCCCCAGGCTTTCAATCTATGTGACAGCTCTTCAACAACACTTCCCGTGGTGTAGAAATGGATGCTGTTTCAGTAATGAGCACACTGATGCAAAACAAGATTAACTTGTGAAATCTGAGGTTTTAATGTTTACATGATTACACTCTTACATGATTTCCTCAGTGTGTGAATTTCTAACTCAGCAACATATACATGTATCATTAGCAGACATGAAACACTCCTTCTTTTCTCTCAATCCTAATTAACCAATTATAAATACAGCAGCCTAACTTTACTTGCCATAACCAGGACATCTAACTGACAATTGTATTTAACTGTCCTGTGCATCCATTATATTCTCATCTGTTGCAATTAAGGCCTTTTTCTGGGTGACAAGTCTTCAGGATTTCTTTATCTCTCACACTCAGCAATGGTTCAAAGCATTTCAATAATCTCTCACATGTATAGAGATTATAGAGAAGCTTACCTAGTTACTTGTCATTACTGAAGACATAAAAGACTTGGCTTTTTTTTTTTTTTTAATACTCTGTAATTTTTCTTGAGCAACTATATTACAATGGAAAATCTACATAATCAGGAGGGGAAAAAAAAGGTATATAATTATTTTTAAAGTTTATGGAATCTTCAATGAACCATGCATTATATTATGCAATTATGAATGAAAATAAAAATACAAGTGTGAAGCACTTAGAAAATGCTCAGATATTGGAAAAGAGCAGTCTTAGAAGAGAAGTCATACAGTGGTGTAGCCAGTTAAGATGAAAAATTATTTAGTATTTTGTTAACTGCAATTGATACAAAAAACTTGATTTCTATTAAAAAAAGAAATCTAAAACATTTATTCAGAAGGCAATGAGGAAAGGCACCTGATATATTTGACCATACATGTGTTTAGACAAAACAAGGAAGCAAGCAGGCTAGCCTGTCCCAGAGATGTCTCCGATCCATTGTAGAGATGTCTCTGATCCATGCTTCCTTCACCAGGAAGGACATTCAATTTCTAAGAATATTGTTGACCACAGAAACAATTTCTTCTTGTTTAAGCTTATTCAGCAAGAAATATTTCAGGAAACCATTTTAGAAAGATGACTTCTTAACAGCATTACTAAATATTTGCCTAAAGGTTTGAAAATGAGACCCCAGCTGAACGTTTGGCTGCACGATCGAACTTTTGCATTTGAGAAAATAACCTATCTTGACCACAAAAATGATAAATATTACTAATAAAAATAGCTTTTGGAAACTATTCAGTTGGCTTCCTTTGGGGATATTTACACTGCATGAGAAAAACATACAAGGATGCAAAAGAAACTTTCTTCTGTATCTTCTCATAATTTATCTAACCCATCTCACGTTATCCTAGCAAATTTAAATTTTTCCTCCTTAGTACTATCATAAATATGGCTTTTGTAAACCAACAAAAAAGACCACTCCTCCTTTTGCCTCTTTCAAAGTTAAATTAATCAGTCTTAGACTTGCCCAGTTGTTGAAGGTTTCTTTGCCTTCCAGAAAACAATCAAATGTGATCAATGTTATTTTGCAAAAATCTCATTAAAGATTCAGCTAAGATATACTAGAACTCCACTGAAAGTCCACTGATTTCTTCAAACTCATCTATGTCAACACTGCATGTTTCATATAATTTAAAAGTAGCTTTTGACCTACTGGCAATAAACAAACAAAACTATAAACAGAAAGAATCTATAAAGAAGCTACTCAGTTGTCTTCAAAAAGCAACTATGACAGACACATTCCCAGCTTATTCCCAATTATTCAATATAATTTCTCATATTCTTTAAGTCTTCAGTGTCCCCAAAGCTTAAACCATTTTTGTGGTCCAACAGAGGCACAGTGCAAATAGAGTGAAATATAAAAACTGAAAATACACAAAAATCTACATAAAGTTAACATTTCTGGTTCAGTAATCCTTGAGCCAAAAAAGGTGTATTTTGCAGTGAGTTATCAAAGAAAGCTGTATAATAAAATCTATTTGCTTGTTGAAAATAGCAGCTAGTGTATATATATTCTAAGAGGATGGCTGTATTTCTCTAAGAAATAAAAGTATTTTCACTAAACTCCTTGTAACATATCAAGCTATTATTTCCTCTACATTATTTGATTTTTTTCTCATAAAAATGTAGTGTAAACCATCATGCTGTATTTTCTCTGCATATTATTTAAAAACATATAATTTTTTTAAACTATGGATTTTGTTTTATTTATTCAGATGGAAAGATGAAGATGAAAGAATGCCACAGTTAAAGGGGTGATAGATGTCCACATGAAGCAAGTCAGTGATAAAATAAGCATTCTTATCCCTGAGCCTCAGTTGTTTACAATGCTGCATGAAGTGGCAGAGATTATTAGCTCAGTAAACTTAGCCTGATTTTCAAGGACAATACATAAGTGAATTTTTTTTTTTAAGTCCCTAGAAAACAAAAATTGCCATCATCATTCAATGCATATTTCTAAGAGAACATGGTTTTGAGAAGTTAAAGGAAACTCCCTTTCTTCTGTTTACAGGTCAGCTGGACACTTCAGGATGATGGGTGATACACTTTTTTTTAATATTCCAAGACACGTTGCTATTAATCTGCAAGATGCAGAGTTCCTAAATGCCCTTAATTTCAGTTATCTTTAGCTCAGAATTTTACCTGATAAGTTCACCAATTCCAGGATTAAGCCTCAGACCTATATATGAGCAAAATGAAAATGTAAGGAGCTGGCTGGAAAAGAATTAAAACAAAGGCAACTCAAGAACGTAATGTTCTTTTCAAGCAATATTCTTATCTCGGTTCCAGGGTTCCAGGGTTCCTTCTTTGATGTTGCTTTTTTCTCAAAATAGTTTTATATATTTGACTAGCTAAATAAGCAAACCTACACAAATGAAAACATTACACACTTGCAAGCAAAAAACTGACAAAGCAGGAAAAAATTTTCAAAAATTGCCTATAGTGGTTTACACTAAAAGAACAGAGTGTTCCAAGCTTGCCTTCAGAGCAGCAATCAAGTACTTAAGCATTAGATAGAGAGGAAAAAGCTTGTAATACCCTTTAGAGAAAAAGTTGCTTGCCATTCTACGGTGCAATTTCTGATAAAATTTCAAACATGGGTCACTTTTAAAATTAGTTTTCTTTTTTAATAGATCTTAAAACCAAATTACTATTTTAAGTGTGAGAGGAAAAAATTCTTTTTGTTTGCTATTAACATCCTTAAATCGATCAATCCCTTCTGTCTTATGTAATATAAATAATAAGATTATTATTAAACGTATGGAAATATAAAAATGTCTGAATTGATATACAAGATTCCTTCAAACAGGCTGCAGGATTTCCACAAAAATTTATCTCTGAGGATACAGAACTGTTACAGAATTTTTCATTCTGCAGTTATCCTTCTCCTCTACAACTGATGTTTTCTATTGGCTTCAAACCCTTCTTTCCTCTTCTTTTTCTATTTTCATTATGTAGTACCTCTGTCTGCTACAATTCTCTTTGACCAGTAGCATCCCTAGAATTCTTCTCCATCCAACAAAAAAGATTCCTTTAATTTTCTCATTCTAGCCTCCCTGTTTCACTTACACCCAGTAACTTTGTATTTCTTCTCCACCAGCAACGGCATCCACAGCGCACAGGGAGACAGAGCTTTAACAAACAGCAATTCATGCATCTCAAAACCTTATTCAGGTACCCACTTTTCCATAAATCTCTGTGTTTCTCTCTTAGTCTCTCTCTCTTTTGCCTTTTCACTCAATACTGCCTTCTCCTCCACCCTCACTCCTTGTCAATTCTGCTATATTCCATCTTCAAAATGCAACTTAAATTCCCTCCCAAGTCTCAGGGTTATCCCTGACAAATACAGTACACCACCCCTACTGTCATCAAGCTCAGGAAAAAAGCGTCTATTTTCTGGTTCCCCTTCTTCATTGTTCAATGACATCCAGTTTCTCCTGAACACCATCTAAATGTTGGCTCCCTCCTTCACTAGTTCATGATTACCCTTCAATTTCCCTGGCTATTCATGCTACTCAATCCCTTGGTCACTGAGCTTCTCACTCTACAGTGTATTTTTAAACACCTTATTCACAACCATGACATCCAATATTTTCACACCACTGAACTGTCTTCCAAAAGAAGGTACATCATTGTCTCTCTGCTGAACATCTTAGTTCACCTCAACATCAGTTTGTGACTGTTAAGCTGGCTGTAATACAAATTCAACATGGTGAAAGCTGTTCCTGATTTTCTTACACGGATACCATATCTTCTCAATTTCCCTGGAAGATCTTTACCTTTAAAGGTTACGTCCTTTAACCATTCATCATAAGAAAAATGTTGTTACATGCATCCCAATGTGTCATCTCCCTTCTGTCACACATTGTAAAACATACTGTAATAAATCCAACCAATAACCCACTGTCAGGATCATTACTATGTTTTCCCTCTTTGTTTCCTTGATTATGGTTCTTTATTTTAGGGGTCCACTCTTGCCTCATTTTGTCTTCTTTACCAGCTGTATTTCACCATGAATTAAAAACACAGACTTTCAATAACAGCAAATACAGACCATTCATTTAATCTGCAAGCACACCTGTGTTTTTCTCACAAAATAAAAGAAAACCAAAATCAAACCCAACAAAATCACCGCTCCTTTTTGTGCAACACATGTGGAAAACAGGTTAAAAAATGACCAAAAAAAAGTGTGGGACACAAATAGGAACTGAGTTTGAAAATTGCCTTGTTTTTGTTTGCTGGTGTAAACCTCTTACCATCTTGACACTGAAGAATCCATTTTCTGACATAGCCATCTTTGGTTATGAAGGAAGAGAAAACTGAAGTTTGTTTTACACGTGCAGACTGACAGCACCACACATTATTGCAGTGCTGCCTTGCCCTCCCACCTCAATGCAATGGCCAAGAAACCACAGTGACCTGTCCGGAATACAGAAAATATTCCTACAACCTCTGCCAACTCCTACCCAGTTTGGCAACACACTTCAACACATCAAATATTGAAATCAAGCAGGCATTCTCACATTTGTGACAAGTAACAACGGCTGACAATGCAATGCTTTCTGCTGACTACAGCAGGTGTCCCTACTTCTGAAAAATCACTCAGGCTCTTCAAGGCAATCTTGAATACATGCCTCCTTGAATACTCCTGTCACAAGGGCAGGGATGCACTTCCTGTCCTAGTTCTGCTCTTGTGAGCCCTGCTGAAACAGCACCTATAAACACCTGCACAGTGTACTCTGATAGCCTCAACAGGATGAAGTTTGCTTTATCCTTTAGGAAATAGGGAGATCAGATCTTTAGGAAATAGGGAGATCAGATCTTGGGCTCTCCAAGTGAGACCACAGAACTGCATAATGGTGAGGACAAAAAGCAGGCTAGTGAGCTAGGATGCAGTGCCATTTACATTTTCATACCAGGGAACACAGTGATCACAGCAGCTACACTCATCAGGAGCTCCTATTGTCCATAAAAACAACACAGAGTCCATGATCATACAACAAAATAAGTTTCTACAGTAATTCTCTCTTTGTATGTGAATTAGCATAGTACTTTATAACTTGGCCACCCTATCCCAACCTCTACAAAATGCACTAAATATAAAATGAAATTTAGTACTGATTGTGGGTGACTGCTTTGAGCACAAAACAGTCACAAGCCAAATCTCAAAGTGATACATATACTCAATGCAAAGTGAAACAGTAACCATAAAGGCATATTTTAAAAACTCCACATACTGCTTAATCTAAATGAAAATTACATATGCTGAAATATCTAAGAATACATCGTTTAAATTACTGCTTAAAAAGATTATACACATTCAGGAATTCTATTGAACTAGAATGTCATTATATGTCTCTGGACATACTTAGACACATTGTATATGTATTTACACATAATGTGTGAAACACATAGGACATGGGTAGTCATATCCAACTCCAAGTCTAGTTCTCTGTCTCATGAGAAATTTAGAACTTGGTTTAAGGAAACCAGCTGTTTCACGGATGTATCTCATTTCAGTCTGTGTAGTATCACTGCAGTCATACATTAAATAAAGCACAGCTGGACTATGCTCCACCTATTTCACCACCCTCTCTGCTAACTGTTTAGCACTAACATCTGTGGAAAACAAACTTTAGGAAATAGGGAGATCATGAAAAATTCCCCTTTATTTTAAAATATTTTGCACTGGGAAAAGTTTTGCTTACTTATGAAGAAAGCTTCACATGTATTCAATCAGGTCTTAATTATGAGATTTATACCTAGAGTTGCAAGAAACCTGCTCACTGAAGCTGTCTTATAAAAAATCTAATATTATTACAAATACTTTTAATTTCGTATGATTGGTTTAGTTCTCTACCTGCTGCCAAGATATGTTTTAGCTGTACAGTTTACCTGCTCACTGATAATCAGGGACACAAAAATAACTTGTTTGGCTTATAATCTTATTATGAACTCTCTAGGAATGCCATTCAAATATTTTCAGTTAAAGTTAACCAGAATTATGTTCTTTAGGAATTGAGGACAGTCTCCAGAGTATTGTGGCCAATTATTTAAACTGTATCCTCAAAGAAGTGCACTTTTAATGGATGTAACCATGAAACAAACTCTCTGAATAGAAAAAGTTGGTTTTTATCAAACTTCCTGAGTCAAATGTACATACAAAAGCTATGCCTCACTATAACTTATCTTCTGCAAACCTGTATGTTTCATGGCTCAGAAGCCATTTCCTACATTTTTTGGTTTTAATCCACGTGTTCAAGCTGTAACAACTTTCCTTTTTTAAATATTTTAAAGTATAGGAGTTTTAGGCTTCTCTAATAAAATAAACTTAATGACCAAGAGATGTACAGAAATGGACTTGTCACTGCTTTCAGCAAATTCACAGCATAATTCTGCTGTTCACCTCTTCACAAGCTTCAAGAAACAGTGACCTACTATGAAGCATATTTAGATACTTTTGGACACAAAACCAGTTGCCTAATAGACACATCAAGCACAATGTTCTTTTCATAATTTACAAACCCTATCAAACTCCAGACCACTGAAGCGTTCAGTTTGCTTGAACAATGCATATACCACCGTATCTAAAAGCCATTTCTCTGATAAGTCAAACCAGTCTGGAGCTCACTTCTTGTTAGATCAGAATGTAGAATTTGTACTTCCCACTTTTTGCCTCTGCATAAAAGGAAAACTTCCTCTAAAATAACAAAGCTAGTTCAAGAAGGCTCTTTTACTTTTTTCCATTATTTTTCATTATTTCATCTTTCTATATCATTATTCATGTTATATTAATATTAATAGCACTACAATATTAATAAAGCCAATTATATTGCTATAATGCCTACTCTTCTCAAATTGTCATTTTGAAATTATTTCTGTAAGTTACTACTTTTAGTTTTCCAAATAATAAACCAAAGAGAGATATATAATCCTTGTGGGATAAGCCCTTTTCCTTTAACCATACACGAATCTAAAGTGAAATCCTTTAAGCTATTTTCATTGGGGTGTGACAGACTTCAAGATTTAGAATTGCCTTTCATCATTATATTAGATAGTGCAAACATTTAGATCATTCTTAACTATAAACTGTTTATTACATAAGAGAGAAATGCACTTAGAAATACAGCAGGGCACATTTTATCTCAGCATATGATTGTCAGATTCTTTACTGTGGCTGGCTTCAGGGTACAGATAGTGATGTACTGGCTAAACCAGACATATACAAAAAGGAATAATATATGAATCTGTTAATATTTGCTGCTGGCAAGCTTGTGTGTGATTTCCAGTTTCTGGAACAGAGGTCTGGCACATATACATACGGAGTGAAAGGGTGGAATATTATGGATATGGAAAACTTACCTTAAGTTTGAAAGGGGAATATAGTATATTTGGATATCCTTCATCTTGTATTTACACAAGAAATTTCCAGATGTAGCCAGACTGCCCTCTTCAAAGCATGAAGCATGTTACATACTTGGGGGAAATTGGAAGATTTGCCTGATGTTTAGCTATAGTAGTGATATTCAGCAAATTTAAGAACAGTCATTGTAAACTGTTTCTATTAAATATTGACATTTCACTGGAATATTTTTAATGCTGTGAAGATATCAATATAAACATTAAATTCTATATATATAAAAGAATCATCCAAATAGACAAGTGAATAATCCATAGTAAAAAAAAGATATAAATAAAATCTAGCTAGTGTGAAAAAAAGCATAATCCTGAAACGGTGTCATAGACAAGATACCAAAGACACACAATGAACTGGTTGAAACTGCATCTAAAAAGGCATATACACATTAGTGAAGTTTTCTTGTGGATAGACATAAGACATTTCAGGAATTAATTACTGAGAGCCATGTCTTTTGCATGTCAGCATATGCAAAACGCATCCTGTAACTGCAAAGATCCAACCACCTCATCTTCTTAACACATGGGTATATATCCCCCTCAAAGGACCTTCCAATTAACGGAAAAAATATTTACAGCAAGTCTCAGATCTTACTACTAGTTTTCATTACTCTGTCTTGGCAGCATCAGCTGTAAAATCCATCATGAACAGCAAAATAAAGTTTGCAAAAAAAATTTCCAAATAAGATCTGGACTTCCCATTCCAAAAAAGAAAAAGAAGTATCTCACACAATAATTTTTCATCATCTAAATCTGTGTCCTTAGTTGTAACAGTATTTTTTCAAAATGGCTCCTGTACTTGTAAAACTTTTCACCTAAAAACTCTACCTTAAAACTTCCAACAGCATACCACAAAACTAAAGCTTAGAGAAACCCTTTCAAAGCAAACAATCACTAAATATAGAAATGTATTTATCTTACATCTATAAATCATGCAATTATTTGGAAAATACTTTTAACATGACTATTTGTAATTAAAATGTACAGAGCTTAGATCTGTTTAATTTCAGTACATACTGCGACATCCCACTTTCTTCCCCTTATATTTTGAGGATAGGGTGGCTTAAGGGTGTGTGGAAAAGAGGTTATTAGGATTACCATTTGACTTTGGGGAATATTCATGTGGGCACTACATTATTATAGTGCTGAATTTCAATATTTGTGTTAATTTTAAGTTCTGCAAAACCACTTTGAGCTTTATCTTAGTAATTTAAACTGATCACAATACATAAATTATTCTAGCAATTTAAAATCAGAGTATGGTTTTAAAACCAGGAAAAATGAAAATGTTAGCAAAGCAGTAATTCAGCAATACTGTAGCAAATGCCCACTTTTGAGCTGAAAAATTGAGTTAAAACTATGGCTAAGTCTTCTATGAAACAAGAAAGTAAAGAAATGGAGGTTAATCCTTTCCAATAAAAATATTTCCATGAGCACAGAATAGATTTGCTAATGAGAATTATGCTGAAAATCAGAAAACACTGTATCTTTCATGTTCATACTTGCACTATATAAAAAGATAAACCTATTACAGATATAAAAGACAAACCTATTACAGAGGTATTTGTCAAAACTAATTCTTTACTATTTATAGTGCAGCCAGCAGATAGGTAAAAGCTTATAAAAACTACTCAAAGTTTATAACCAAATTTAATATAGCTAGAAGAAAAAGAACAAACCCAGACAAGATTTTGGGTGTACAAGCTGTTTTCTCAAAGGCATTTAAAAGACATGACTACTTCTTACAAACTCCATCTCCCTAACATCCTTACTAATGTTTTTGTATCACAGCTGCAATGATACACCATAAAATATGTGATTTGTGAAACTGTGAAACATGATTCAGCCTGCCATACAGAGAAGTTGTTTATGCAGTCCTGTGCTAAATGCACCCAGGAAAAGATGGGCAAAAAAAATCACATAACAGGTAGCCTCACCAGGTGGTTTGAAAGATTGGCTAAGAAGTCTAGCTTTTTTACCCCAAAAAATCCCATTTGTAACCAATGAAAAACATCTCAATCCTTTCCTGCTTATTGTGGAAAATGAGGGGAGCTTTTCTGTCCATTGAACAGATTTCAAGCAATTTTAACTCACAATATGCTTCAAAAATTACTTCAGTCTTTCCCTATCCGTCTGAATGAGATGCTCCCATTCCTGGACAGGAAAACCAGGCACACAAAGGTTTACTGACGGCAAGACACTCTGCATTCTTGATACTAAAGACTGACTCCATGGATTAGTTTGTTCAGAAATATGTACTACTAATGGCTTGCAAAAAGCCCTGAATGGGCAAGCACAGACAAGATGAGGAATTTGAACTTATGTGAACTGTAGGTAAACCCAGGGGTTTTACTGCACTGCCCTGTGAATCAAAAATGTTCAAGGTCCTTTCTTATTTTGACCACTAAGGCTCTGTACTTGCCAGACGCTTTTCTCCATGTCTCAGAACATTTAAATTGAGAGTGTTCTAATGTGTTGTGTTATGATTGACTATTTCACACTGTTGTTTCCACTATTCATTCAAAGTTTGAAGGAAGTTATTTTTTATGTCCTTTGAAGCTGTTATTTTAAGCCAAGTTGACAGTGTTCATAATATTTCAAACACGCTGACAGATCACTCTGCTAATGTGCACTGTAAATGCACATGTACGTGAACCTTAAAGAAAAAACATGCACTGACAAAATAACATATGTGAGAAAATAACACAGATTTATGACAAAACAAAAAAATCCTCTGAGGCAGGTGATTATAATGGATCATGATCCTGCTGAGGAAGTTTGGAAAAAGACAAAGCAGAGCCGGAATGCATTTGGCTAACTTCAGCATTAGCAAGTTACCAATGTCAGTGTCACGAATTAAGAAAAAAAATCTTCCTCCAAAAGTTCCAAAAGTGTTTTTACTTCACTGCATACAGCTGGGAGATTTGGAATCATACCAAAAAAGAGCAGAAGTAAAAAACTGAATGAAATATTCATGGTGTTCACTACTAGTCAGAACTAAAGAAGTGAACTGATCACACACTAAAATCACTCCCTAGGCACAGCAACATAATTAAAAAATTAAAAAAAAGCAGGTACTGAAATGGTTCAAAAGTGGTTTGGAAAAAAACAACTAACTGATGAAGATAACTTACAACAAACAGCTAGATTGACTTCAACAGGATGGATAAAATATGACACAGAGAATATCTTGCCTTCCTCTAAATTAAAAATCAGAAATTATTTAATTACACCATTCTAGACCAAGTTCTACACTGTGGAGGAGTGTACAACATAAGTGATGTGTCTGTGGTGATGGGGATGCCACTGCACAACAGGTTCATTTTTAATTTCTTTGTACTTTGATAGACACATGGGTAGGATTCCTGTAGATAGGTATAACAAGTAACATGTGAAGCAGAGAATAATAAACCTATATCAGCAGTCAGAAATTATGAGCAAAGGAGATTTGTGGGGCCTTTTTAGGTAGCTTCTCTTGCCAATTGGTATGATAGCTTCCCACCAACACTGCCCAACTGTGCCTGCTTTTTTTGCTCTTAGAAAGGGCCAAGAGACACTCCTTCCTTCTCGGGAACTGCTGCCTCATACTTTAATAGGACACAACACAATGGGCAGGAACTGATGCACACAAGTTCCACCTGAACATGATAAAGAACCTCTTTACTGTGCAGTGACTGAGCACTGAACAGATTGCCTGGAGAGGCTGAGGAGTGTCCCTCACTGAAGATACCCAAGAATGATCCGGACACAATCCTGTGCCGTGTGCTCTGGGATGGCCCTGCTTGAACAGGGAGGTTGGACCAGATGACTCACTATGCTCCCCCTCCAGCCTGACCCACTCTGTGATTCTATGCTGCATTGATGAGCCTTTTTCTCTGGGAAAGCAGGGAATTTACATTTTCACAGAAGCAAACAGAAGGCCCCTCTAGAAGGCTCTGTGTTTTACAATAGGTTGTACTCAATTCAAAAATAAATGCATCTAAGAACTTTCACAGATGACCAGGATAACAGGCACTATGAATATGTATCTAGTGAGAGCCATAATATCTGGGTGGAACATCTTCACGGATTTTGCTTGTACTGTTACTGTCATATGAAGCAATAGTGGTTTGGGCACTCAAGATCAGCACTGAAATGTCATTTATATGCTTGCATAAAGGAAAAGTCAAATTCAGAGAGTCACAGCATGCCTTTATTGGGTCACCCCAGTCATGACAGTACCATCAAGTAAGACACAGTCAGTTTTGAACAACTTCCTGAATCTTTCCTTCCTGCTGTGTATGGACCAAGCATACAGCATAAATAGTGATGCCAGAATCATTCCAAACTGATCAAGTATAAGAAAATATGGTGATTATTTTATGCTTTCAAACACTAGTGACTTTTGTTACTGACTCAATAGAGCCTTGTCAAGATAAACACAAATGATGTCTCAATTTTGACTTGGAAGCTAGTTGTACTGTAGCACAGCAAAATCTGTATACATACAGCTCTACACTGGTTTTAACAGAACCAAATGGTATTTGCTGATGGGAATTAACAGCCTTCTGTTCAAAAATCAGAAATTAATATTTCTAGTATATATATCTCTAAGAAGCTTAAGCCTCACACCTCTATCCTCCACAGCTTTATCCATTTTCCTACACACAACTTGTACCCGTAGAACTGGACAAATTTGTAGTAGCTTATCAATTTCTTCTTCATAATGCAAGCATCTCTGTATCCTGTCAGGCCAGTAAGTGCTTTCATCATTCTACTGCAGGAGTCAGTCTCATATTCTTCTTTTTAACTATTATGTCAAACATATGTTCCATTTGAAAAATTTTTGCGTATTCCTTCCCCACACCCAAATACAAGATGAAGGCTTTGTCTAATTGTTTAATCAAAATGCCTTTTGAAACACTTGATTTTAACTTTACACAGGGATCTCCAGAGGACACCAGCAGTTTTAGGTAAAAATACTACTAAAAACCCAATTTACCTGCTCCTTTATCTATAAAGCTTGCACACTTCTTAATGAAACCAACAAAGGCAAAGACAAAATTCTTTAGACATTGAAAATACAAACCCAAGAACATAACCAACTTAATTTTCACTAGAAAATCACTTTAGTCTTGCCTTGTTATGCAAGGGTCACCCATTGGAAATTGCACAAGATGCACAGGATATATCTTTAAATTACTCATAATCACCCTAAACTGCACTCAATCAGCATTGCAATATGTCATCTTACAGACACAGAAAAGTTCAAAAGGAAAAGCACATGAAAAAGCAGACTACCAAGAGCACTATTGTTAAAACTACACCAGAAAGCTTAATATTTCAATACTGTATATGTTAAAATAAACAACATACACAGGTGATGAAAGCCAGTCTCTGAAAAATTTATTATTCTGTTAGAACAAGTTTACACTTAGGATGAATTCTCAAGCTTCATGCCATTAGGAAGTTTTACTGGGTTTATAGTGGAAATAAAAACAGAAATAAAAATAGATGACAATCCCAAAATACAGGCTGTGCTTGGAGTATGGTGCACAGGCTTTCTTTTCCTTTTAAATCTATGCATTTCCTCCTGCCTCCAGCAATCAAATCTTTATAAAAAGCTCCCTAGATTGTCTGTTTTCCTTTTTAAAATCAAATATTTTGAAATATGAAGTTGAACAGACTCATGCAACCCGTACTACTAGTTCGGTTTTACTTCCACAAAGCCATCCTACTGGGATTGTACAGCTTTCAGAGATTTATGACATCAGTTTCATGATCCTGCTCTTCTTGCCTCATTTCCTCTGTATTCTCACTTAGGCTTAAAAAAAAAATGACCCTATTTCCATTTTCTCCTCCAATGCATGCCATTGGTACTCATCCCACCAAAGTGAAAGGGACTTTCACTTCTTTGCATAAGATGGGCATAAAGAGAGGGTATGGATGATTTACAAGAATGATTGTTTTCCAAAGCAGTAAAGCTTAGCCTGGTGAATTTGCACTTGACATTGCAAAACTAAACTCTTGGAACTGGACTGGTTTGTAAGCTGTACTACACAAAGCACCAGTGAGCACTGAATGCTCTAAGCTTCAAACAATGTAGTAGCAAGAATTGTACCTGTCAATTCAAGTCACAACACACTGGAAATTGATTGATTAGTTCAATATGAACAGAAGTATTTCCTAATTTTCAAAATTTTGAAACAGCTTCCATTCTGATTCTTTCTGACCACAATGCATTTACATAAATGGTTCAAATTCGCCTCAGTGCTAATTTTTACACATTAGACAATATGACATTTGCCATTTAATGTGCAGCATTTGCCTTACCATTACCCACTTAGAAGCTATTCTTCTCTACCTATTATATGGATTAATGACTGATTTCAGTATCAAGTTTTAAGAGTTACTCCTTAATAAATTCAATATCTCAAATAAATTATGTAACAACCAACAACAAATTAAAGCTTTCTCACAAGCATTGTATCTTACATGTATAATAATCTAGATACAGATATGTGGTAAGTTTTGGGGTTTTTTTAAACAGTCTGCCAAGAGTTTTCCCAGCATTTTGAACTTAGTGGCAGCACACTGAATGATTAGTTATGGAAAGGCAGAAGAAATAATAAGTTATACATATAAGTTACATTATTTTCTTGACAGAGCGGGCAGGAAAGGAGAGGAGGGGAAATAAATGAAAGTATAAAGTAACAAAATTGATTTTAACTGCTTCAACATTCACACTCAAAATATTAGAAGAACATATTGTTATCAAATACTGGACTTACACTCATATTCCTATCCCAGATCTGGATAGAACCATCTTGACAGCCAGCTGCAATAAGTTTCCCATCTCTGCTGTATGTGCATGTTGTAGGAATCACCCGTTTACCTTGGACTGATCGTGGCTTAAACACGCTTTTGTGCTTTTTTTCATTGTTAACATCCCAAGTCCTCACAGTTCTGAAAAAAGAGTTTAAATAAAGAGTTGTTTTAGATAACATTAATACATACAAGATAATCTCCTTGTGGTAAAACCAAACCCTTTTCCAGTACAGATGGCCTATAATATTGTTCAAATTAAGTTGTAATGGAAAATAGCATTTAAAATATGAGAACAACTTTCCAAGTAAGAAACATCAACTAAAATGCATCTCAAGTTTAAAAATAAAATTAAAACAAACAAACAAACCCCAAACCAAACTAGTTTTTCCCAAAGCTCTCATGTAAATATGTAAATTACTTAGACTTAGAAAGATAACAAAAGATTATTACACAGGTACTATATAATCTCCACTGTCTCAGGAAATCAAGAAGATGAAAGTATTCAGTCCACTACAAAGAATGAATACTTCAGAAAACAGGCATAAATGTTTATACAAACTCTAACTTAAACTGATTTCTTAATGATTCTTACATAACTACAACTGAATATTCTGCTTTTAACTGGCTGGTTATTCTTCAGAACTTATTTTTAAAAGACATTTTAAACGTTAATTGTAATATTATTGTAGTTCTTTTCCACTAATCCTGAAGGTCTTAGACTTCTATTACAAAAATGTTCTTCAAATAATTTAGAAAGACTTATTTATGCAATATTGTTTTCTTCAAGTTGAGTTTTTCCCACATTATTAGCAAAACAAATACATCCTTTCTCTTTTTAATGGAAAAAGAGTATCTGCCTGGATCTTCACTGTTCCTTAGATACGGAAAAATATCCAAATGAGAGAGAACTAAAACACTAGATACAGGTGGACCCTTTAAAATGTCTTAGATACAAATGTTTTCTGTCCATTTAATATGTTGAGGTCTTTCCAGATAAAAATTCAAAACTCTTCTGGCATCTAATGCAGAGAAGAGTTTCAGAATTTGGCAAAGACAGGAAGACCATTTATTTAGAAAGAAAAATTCTCAAGGTTCTCAAGACAACCTCATTTGTTTAGACTATACAAACATTGCCTATGATCCAACAGCACATAATTCACAGGTCTCTAGCAAAGCAAATGCAGCTTTAACAGAGGCTGCCATTTCTCCAGAACAGGACAAGATACGATGGCATAATATTAGGGACTTCCATCAGAGCTACAACACCAGAGAGGCCACAGAGCTGACATATAAATAATTATAGAATAAAACAGACAAGAAAATGAGCTGGAATTACCTCAGGGAGGTTACATTTAATTGCACATTTAATGACAGTAATGAGAAACCAGTAACTTTAAGTTAGAATAAATAATAAATAGTAACTGTAAGTTAGAATAAATAGAATTAATCTGAAGTTGTCCATAATAAAGTCAAGCTTAGTTTAATTTTTAAAAGTCTTCATATCTCCTATGTGTAAGGCACCACTTTTACGGCTGTATGTGCAGCTCCAGCATAAAACATTCACGTGTTCTGATGATTAGTTTGTGTTTGAAGTTTTGGTGGGTTTGTTGCTTTTAATTATTATTTTTATTTTAAATGAACCACTATATCACAATGGTAATTAGGTTGATTAGAGGATCTTCAGAAATTGCTTTCATCCTCAACCACTATATAATTCTGAGATTCCCTTTTTCATCTCCTTGTGTTGTCAATAACCATCTCAGTCCACCACCTTTCATTCATACTTTCTCCCACCACGATACTTGCTCAAAACTCAAGCCTTTTTCCATTTCCCTTCCCTCATAATACTCAATACCTCCAAAGTCTCATTTGAATATCCTGTACCTTCAGCTTCTCTTCCTCCTTCAGTGATGACCATCTCCTACTGAAAAGCTCTGTCCTTTCCTACAGTCCAAGTTCCCAAGGACTGCCTTGGCACACCCCCGCTCAGGTGGTGCACCTGGCAACAGTTACTTGCAGGAAACTTCAGAGCCTGCCTTCCCCTTTCACTCCAGATGTCTCACAAGCATGTCAGAAGTAATCTCTTGAGAATCCTTTACCATCCTAATTCTATATTTCTGCTGGCATGGAATGACTTTTTTAAAGTCTTCAGTTTCCTCTTTTTAGGGCTCAATGTCCTGTCAAAACCTCAAAAACAGGCTACACTAGGAGCATGTTCAAACCTTTTTATCATTTACCTATCTCCTGTAAAGGAAGAAGAAGCACTTGTATACTTTTATTGCTTATAGCACACATTAAAAGAAGTATGAGCCCTAAATCAGCCTTAATATCAGCAGGTCAGATGAAAAATCAAAGTTCTCTGAACTGCTGCTTCCGCTGCAGACAGTTGGCCATATTCCCACACCTATGAGTTACGTGCCCTGTCAAAAATGCCCACATAGCCTATAGTATTTATTTAACAATCTCCCAGTGTTTTCTTAATGTCCCCACATTGAGCATGTGTTTGCTGTTGCCTTGCTGCTACTGCATAGAATGAAAAAAAAAGTTTCTACTAAAGTAAATAAGAAAGTATGAAATCTTCCATGTATTAGCTACAAATTTGTCAATCACTCCCAGAGAGCCCTTAATTCTTGAGCTAAGCCTGATGAGCTCTTTAATGTCTTCTTTCACATAAGATCTTTTAAGTATTTTTTCCTTTATGGAACTATTTCCTGTTTTTATTTTAAAATGGACATCATACTGCAAACACATCTAATAATACCATGTGCAAAATTTCAGTTGAACATGGTTTCTGACTGAATCACCACCAACTAAAACACGAGGAGTCATTTGTAAACTATGCATGTTTTATATTTTCCTTCAGAGCTGTGACAGACTAGAAGCAGGGATGACCGAAGGACCTCTGGGACATACCTACACTGGAGTGAGACGAGGTTTAGGCTGGACCCTGGGAAGAATTTCTTCACAGAAAGAGTGATTAGACACTGGAATGAGCTCTCAGGGAGGTGGTGGAATCACCATCCTCAGAGGTGATTAATGAGAGACTGGACACAGAGCTGAGTGCCATGGTCTGGTTGATCATGGTGGTGTTGGGTCACAGGTTGGAATCAATCCCAGAGGTCTTTTCTAACCTAATTGATTCTGTGGCTGGACATGCCCCGGCCATGGCACTCACGGTCCAGAGAGCCAAAGGTGTCCTGGGCTGCACCCAGAGCCCCGTGGGCAGCAGGGCAGGGAGGGGATTGTGCCCCTCTGCTCTTCCCTGGTGACACCCACCTGGAGCACTGCATCCAGCTCTGGGGTCCCTGCACAGGAGGGACAGGGACCTGCTGGAGCCAGTCCAGAGGAGATATTTAAGCTGATCAGAAGGCTGCAGCACATCCCTGTGAGCCCAGGCTGAGAGAGTTGGGTTTGCTCATACGGGAAAAGAGCAAGCTCTGGGGAGACCAAAAGTAACTTCAAGTACTAAAAAGGGGCCTATAAAAAAATAAAAAGTGCTTTTTATATGACCAGATAGTGATAGGAAAAGGGGGAACAGTTTAAACTAAAGGAGGAGAGATTTAGGATCTATATTAAGAATAAATCCTTTACTGTGATGGTATGAGGCTCTGGTACAGGTTGCTCAGAGAAGTTGTAGATGTCACCTCCCTGGAAATGTTCAAGATCTGGTTAGATAAGAATCTGAGCAACCTGGTATAGTGGGTTCGGGTGGCATCCCTGACCTTGGCAGAAGGAGGGGGGAGACTGGAATTATGTGACTGCTGAAGTCGCTTCCAGCCCCAAAGGTTCTGTGATACTGTGACTAATATTTAAGTCCTCTCATTCTAGCCAGACAGAAAGGAGATAAAAAGGAAAAGAAGCATAGAAACTCAAATAATTTACCTTCAAGTAATATCGTCTTTAAATTGGTAATATAGCAAAAATACTCTAAGACTGCTTCCATATATTCTCTCCACTTTTGCTACTGACCCTCCATTAGCATACTATAAAAAAGTCAGCTCAGGTTACATAATGTAATTATCACTCTGGGGTTTTTTTCCTGGAATATTTTTTACCACCTAATGATCTCTTCTTCCTTAGACACAATGAAAAAATAAATGAGATTGCATTACAGAAGTTCTATTTTCTCTTCCTAAGTTCTCAGAGTTCAGTCTGCTGTTTGTGTTGAAATAAGTAAAATATTTTATTCCTGCATCAATCAGATAATTTCCAGGACACTCATTTTGTTCAAAAAAAATGGCTAAGAGTATATTCTCAAACTTTAAAAAGTGGGAGATGAAATGATAACACTGTTTTATGCTCTAAGTTGCACCACTTAGCAGAAGTATAATAGTAATATTTATCTATTGATAGGGAGAACTAAGGTATTTTTGAGCTCCAGTAAAAATAAAAGAAAAACTTTTCCAGAATGTGTCTTTTTTTCCACCTGAAAACAAACTGTGTTTAACAAAAGTTTGTTCTGTAGTAAAAACTATATGTAGGGATTTTTTTTAAACTATACCTCTAACATATGCTGTTGTTTGTTCATTACACCAAGTTTTAATACACTGAATGATATGCACAGTCACATCAACATTTTTGATTTCTCTTTCGTAAACTCTTTTTCAATTAAAATATCCATGAAAAAGGTTTCACATACACATGTTTAAATTTAACTTTTTAAATTATGGATTCCACATCTGCAAAACAGATTTTGCAAAACTGATTTTGTGAAGTTCTTATATTTGCCAAGAGCAATTCAAAGCAACTTAGAAAAGGAGGAGAATGTTCTTTTGGAGAGGTAACGTGGATATTTTCATGACCACTGAGAAGTTAAGTGACATATAATAAACAACTAATTTAATTACTGAAGTTCAAAGGGAGGTTTTAGCAGGTTTTTTCCCAAAAAATGTTTTTTTCTTTCTTTACTCCTTTTTTTCTCATGCTCTTACGATGTTTTTACTAAGTTAAAATTCTAATAAAATTAATTATTGGCAAAATGCTGTTGCATTACACAGATTATTATCATTATGTAGCTTCATTTCCCAGACAGCAAGCACAGAAAATTTCTCTGTCGTGAGTCAGCTAGACACTGCCCTCATACAATCTGTTGAAACTCAAGAAGCGAACCAATTCAAACTTCAAAAGCCTGACCTGCCAAATTCCACTAAGCTTTTTTTCTGTCCCATCTCCTCGGTTTCTACTGGACTAAAAAACTCTATCGCACAATGCTGAATGCTGTTGGCATTTAATATGTGAAGTCTTCGCTGAATAATTAAGTCTACTCTATCACTTGAAATACAGAAGGAGCAAAGTTTTAAACTAAAGAGTAAATTGTTAAAAATACAGATCTGGCTTAATGTTCAATCTAGCAATCACATTACAGTGCTCACCTCTGCAATGTATTATATGCCTTCTTGTGTAATATAAGGCTGCAAAGCTGTAACATACTTCAAAAGCATCATACAAATACTGTGGCAATGGAATTGATCATCCCAGTACAAGACACCAAGTCATCAGTGATATAAAACACATTTTTAAAATAATTAACAAAAAAGCAACTGATCTTACAGTAAGGTTTTTTTTAAAATCTCTTTTATTACACAAAATAATTGTGTACATGGGAATGAAATTAAGGTACTTATTAATATGATGAAAAATTGCCTAAAGCAGAACATGTAAAGAGATTAGTTAAGGAATAGCTGCAAAGTTCTGTTAAGTTGTACTTTATGCATATGGTGCAGCATTATGTCAGCAAGAAAACTTTCATTATTATATTCTTTTTGCCCTCTTTCAGCAGAAGTAAGTTATAGTTTCCTTTTGTTGAGCACATGAGACCCAATGAAGGTTGAGTCACCTGCCAGACAATGAAAAAAATTGTACACAAAAACAGATGGAGAAATCCAGAGAAACTTTCCATACTTGTTTTGGCAGAAAAACTTCTAAATAAGCTACCTACTTCCAACATTTCAACGGAATTAAAATAATTTGAACCAGAACAGAAAAGTCACATCCAACATATGTAAAATTGTACCTACGAAAGGAACTGCCAAAAATATGGACAAAACTTAGTAATTCATAACAATTCTACATTTCTGTTATTTAAATAAACCCTAAATGTAAAAAACAAAGAGAAACATTTAAAAGAAAAGCTATGTGGTGAGCTAAGCAACTATGAAACCATATTTTTCCATATTCTCAAATTAAACTGGTAGGCTTTTTTTGACAGGAGAGATTACCATCATTTGTATGTACAAAGTACAAAAGCATGAAGTACATCATTTGTATGCACAAGTGCAGCTGAATGTTAATTACTGGGGGAGTAGATTAAAACCTAATAACAACAAATGGGAACTGATCCCATTTTCCAGTGTGAACGAACTAAAAAGCAACCAACTCAAAATTAAATGACACAAGCATGTCTGAGAGAGTATGGACGTTAGGTGTTCTGAATTACTAAGCAAAAATCTTGCTGCTGGCCAATATATGCAACATTTGAGGAAAACTGACTTAGAAAAGGATGCAGAGAAGAGCTGGAAGAATATCAGCTTGGCTGAATATCAGTTTGGCTAAGAAACCAGAACTAATGCAGGTAAAGAAGAAGAGCAGAGACAGATTGAGCAGGATTAAAGACAGGAACAGAATGTAAGTTACCACGTCGTGTCAGATTTGGCATGACTGCCCTCAAGTCAGCTGTGCAGCATGTTCATGGGAGGAAAACAGCAGCAGCAAACACTAGTGACTTATTACATACAATCACCTCTGACTGAGGAGCTGGGCAAAAGATGCATTCAGACACTAAGGATTACCCACCAATACGTCTATATGACCCTTCAGAGATTATACCATAAAGGCACAGTGGAATACCTATCAACAGAACCTCTTACTGATGGCATAAAGAGTCTGTTTTTAATGAAATCAAAGCTCACAAGCTTTCTGGACTGAGTAATTTTTGGTTTTTCCCAGATTAAACAACTAGGTCAGGCTAACAATACAAAAAGGCACTCTTGAAGAAGGTAAGAAATTTAGGAGCAGGGACAAAGTTCCTAATAACAAGTAAGTAATTACATAATACAAGTCTTACACATTTTTTTAATCATCAGATCCTGTACATAAAATGATATATTTGCATATGTATTGCATACCTATTTCAGCTGTTCCCTTCTACATACCTCTCCAAAGTGATGGAAAATACATCCTTTGGAATTTTGCACAGAACATAAAAAAAGAGCTATTATGGGAAAGAACACACAAGTAGAAAAAAAGGCTGAGAAGGAATATGGAAGTGAAAAGTAGCCCAATTGTGTAAACCTAGAAGAAATAGCTAAGGTAACTAGTGGACAGAAAGCAGTAGTTGAGGGCACACAGGCATGAAATACCAGTAAGAATCCTCACTTCTACGGAAGGAGGATTAACATTCATGATATATTCAGTACTGCATAGAACACAGAAAAATAGAAACATCTAAAAACATTGATTACATTCCGAAGACAGGATAATTGTTGGGGGATGAGGTGGGAGGGGGACAAACATTCCCTCCCCCCACATCTCACCATATCAAACCAACAGTTTCAAGAACTAATACACAAGAATAAAATATGTAATAGGGAAATTATGTTATTGAGAGGACATATTACTGAGAAGGAGACTGCACTTAAATACATTCAAATTCTGCAGAAGACAAACTGGAGCTAAATCACTGAGGCATTAAAAAAACAAACAAAGAAAACCCCAAAAAGACCACCAAACAAACAAAAAAAAACCCCACAATGTAAAAACCAACACATAAACATGCTCCAGAGGACTGTTTAAATTCCTCAAAGAGTGATAGGGAAATAGGTCTCTTCAGCCTAAGAAAATGGTCTCCAAATTAAAGGCATACACAGTACATAAAACAAATGCTGCAGGGCTCATAGGTTAACAAAGTGTTTGAGTCTGTGTTGATGTGATGGGTTCTTCCTTGAATAAATTTTTCTCAAGTTTAACTCATGGATTCAGTCTTTTTGCCTCCTTTCCAAAGGCCAATGTATAAGCAAAAGCTGAACACATTGTGCTTGACTTCCTATAAGCCTTTCTCCCTAAGTACTTCCTTAAATATTAAACTATTTTCCTTTCATATTTCCCTGAAACATTGACTATATTTGATTGCATTAGTGATAAATATTTGGGCAGCTAAACTGCACCAAGAAAAAAAAAAGGCTTGCTGGATTTGAATTACTTTCGTGCTGACAGCTGATTTGCTTTGTTTCTTGTTGATGATGTCATCACATCCAAATTTGACTGAACAAAAAGGTTGTTTATCTTTACATCAACTATGCAATCATTTACAGCAATCATGTACGTCTGCACCAAAGTGTATGATTTTTTCAGTTCAAATCAGCAAGGTACCTAAAAGCAAGTCTTCGGAAAACTGTGCACAGAGTAGGTAAGAGAACTATCCCCTTAAGATATTTTCTTCAAATGAGTAACAGGTTTGGTGATTTTAATGAAGTATATTGAGCACTGTAGGGAGTCAACCTGCTTTTGAATTAATAGTAATTCAAAGTCTATGTTAATGCTGTGCTATTTAAAAAAACTGAGCACTGGGATTTTCCTGAGACTGTGTAGCACTACACACAAGTCCTTCATTTACTATTCCAGCAAGATCTACCTTCTATATTATTATTTCTATACAGAACATTAGACAGATCACAGGTATTATGTGATTCTGTTCTGAAAGTTGTGACAGTAAAAGTACATACAATTTTGTGTCATTTTCCAAATGGAGCAAGCAGGCTGAAATGAACTGAGATCTTGTCTCCCACTTAGAAAAGATAAAGTGGGATGGAATCAATCTCCCCAGGGGGTATATCTGATTAAGATCAAAGGGGAAGACTTCTGTCAAAGAACATCTTGACAGTTCAAGTTACTGTCACCTGCATGAATTGAAATGACTCGAGATCAGTCTTGCATGATACTGCAAAAGGAGGGGGGATTAATCACTAGGAAAACAGGATGCTTTCTAAAGACCTGATTAGTCATGGCTATAAAATAGCTTAGGATCACTTGGATCTCAAGCTTTTTTCACCCCATTAAATAACTTAAATTGGAACTAACACTCAGCTGAACTCTTCATTACACCAGTGAAAAATCAACTGAAATTAAAAGAGCCAAGCAATCAAAAGCTCTCAGAAGCAACACCTCAGCTGACCCTACATGCATGACAATTAGTTTTAACTGGTTTTGCTGTCATCTTAGATCTCACTCAGACACTTTTCTGCATGTCCATTAGCAATGAACTGCAATCCAATGAAGTTAAGTAACTGAAGGGAGCAATTGTGAGTCTTAAATGTGTTTTGATTTCTGAAGTTACAGAAACTGTTCTAAACAATGCAAAGTTTGACTCAGCTGCATAGATTAACTATGCACTTAGGGCTACAGAAAATTCTAAAAGTGAGTTTTACTTTGTATTTATGCATGGAGTACCAATTTTCATATGTTGTAGTGTAATCACATAAAAACTTATCACCTACTTATAAAGACCAAGACAAACTGTACACATAAGGTAAATGCAAATTTAGGTATTTATACTTTCTGGAAAATCTGTCAAAGTCTAAGACACTTCCCTCATCCTCACAGGAATTCAGAAAGGAAAACAGCATCTCTTCAAGAAAAGAAATTACTGATCTTTGCCTCAGAACTCTACAGAGTCATGATACAGTCCCACATCTGTCTGGATAACCACAGGGAATATTCTTTTCTCATATGCTCATCATCATGGTCTGCTCATATCATAATACCGCTACTACTGAAGAAGCCCCTGTATTCTTTCCTTACTTTCGTGTGAAGTTAAAAGTCTAAAGCAATAGATTAGTAGACAAAATAGTATTAAATTTTATGATTCTTGTGGATAAACACTAAGGGATTTTTGCTCCCTTATTAATTATATTCCACATAGGGGAAAATGGTGGGAATTTTGCTGAGTTTAAAATGTGTAGATTTAAAAATACTAAACGCAGGACATAAACAACTAATTGTCTTTTAACAATCTGGTTATCCTTTCAAATTTAAAAAAAAAACACCAGAGAAGTGACTTGTTTCATAGCCTTATTTGATAAAATAATTAAATAATCAATAATAAAATAAAATATCAAATAACTCTAGAGTTTGAACATGTTAATTGTAGTGTTCTAGTCTTCTGTTTCCTTGAAGCTCTGAAATTTCTGGCTGTTCAAAAATTCACCCTTCAGTTCAATGCACAGCCTGCTGCTACCTGAGCAATCTGATCTGAGTTGGCTTTGCACTAAGCAGGGAATTGAAACAGATGACCTCTGTATGTCCTCTTCAACCTAAATTATTCTGTGACTCCAGACAACTCAAAAGGGTATTCTACCATGCATTTAGAGCATACGAATATTCCTGGCAGAGACCCACACTTCTTATATCTAAAATTCCATGAACCAAGAAAAATCTGCTCGAAAACTAGTAAGAACAGAACTAAGTCCAAAATCACAAAAAAGATATACAAATGCCACCAACATATCCGACTTTCAGAGCTACCAGGAGACAGATAAAGGGAAAACTGCAGAAGCTCCAGCTCCAACTTATGTCCATTGTCCTAAATGCTGTAAAGACATGTTTTATGCCACCACTTCCTACTGCATGCATGAGCAGTTAGAAGTACCCACTGACATACCACAACAATCAAATTTTAACTTGCAGCCAAGAGAATTCCTACACAGGTCAATCAAGTAGCACAAAACTTCTCAATTTTTTTTGTTTGTTTTTTCCCCAGCCAGAATTCCTAGATGTTTCCTCAATAATTCAGCTATTCTTAAGTGAGTGCAAATGCCCAGCTCCACCTTTTCTTTTTACCTGGAGCATCAGCAAAATTCTTAATTCTTACTTTCTTAGAATGACAGACCAGAATCACAGAGTACCTCAGGTTGGAAGGGAACCACCAGGATCATTGTTCCTTGCAGAGCTACATAAAACTAAATCACCTGATTAAAGTCTCATTCAGATGCTTCTTGAACACTGTCAGGCTTGATGCTGGGACCAATTCCCCAGCAAATCTCTTCCAGGGACCAACCAGCTTGTCAGTGAAGAACCTTTTCCTAATGTCCAGGCTGAACTTCCACCGATGCTACTTCATTGCATTTCCTCATGTTCTGCCACTGGTGACCACAGAGATGAGATCAGCACTTCCCCTCTGCTGTCCCCCAAGAAGAAGGTGAACACTCACCTCCCCCAGGCTGAACAAGCTCAGCAATTTCAGCAGCTCCTCATAAGTCTTGCCCTCAAGACTTTTCTCCATTTTGGTCCCACTTCTCCTCATACACTCTAACAATTCAATGTCCTTATATCCTTATCCTGTGGCACCCAAAACTGTCCCCAGGACTTGAAGTGAGGCACCACCAGTGCAGAGCAGTAATTTAGCATACTTTGGTCACACATTTTCTTCGCATTGTAGGAAGTTTCCCTTTTGATTAAAATTTTTAAATCTTAAGATGATCTACCTGAAGCTGTGTGTATCCTGTAAAAATGAAGTTATGCAGTAAAAATGTCAGTTGAAAAAGCCCTCGAATGTAAACTCTTACCATTGACTACATATCTTATTGCAGCAGCTAACATTTCAATCAAGAAAAACTTCAGAAAAAATATTAATGTAAACGCACATAGTTTATAAAGACAAAAATAGCTTTACTAACCCTTTTGTAAACATACAGCTTTCAGCAAGGGCCAGTACAGTCATTATTCAAACTCTTCTTACCCAGGCCTGCTCATTTGCTGCAGTCTCTTAATCAGCTCTGCACTGTGTATGTACCTATAAATAGATAAGCTAGTCTAGGAGAAGCCATCCTCATGGATCTGTAATGGACTTCACACCTTTACACCTCAAGACAAAAAGCAAACTACTCTGCCAGTGCAGTGCAAATTACCACACACACATGAGATAACCACTTTTTTTTTTTTTGATGAATGCTCTCTTATATTACAAACAAGTTTCCAGAGACAATTTTTCCAAATACTTAAAATTATGACTAATCAGAACATTTTAACAAGAGTGATGGAACTTTAACTCTACAAAACCAGAATGATCCATCTTGCTTCAAAATACCATAGTTCTGCAGCAGAGGATGAGAATTCTGCTGTTCCAGAGACAGGAGAAAGAAAAAAACCTAATCAGAATTTAACATAATTGATATACATAATTCCTGAGCCTCACTGTTGCAAACAACTGAACCGCTATGGCTGACATAAAAAATAAAACATCAACTTTGTGAGGATAAATAAAGTGGATATAAAAATCTCCATAAGTAATTTGATCTTCATAAATGCCAATTCTGCTTTATTTTTACCTCAGGCAACTCTTGAGAGCAAGTTTTTAGATAATCTGCATGGCATTTCAATATAAGTATTTAAACAGTAACCAATTATATAAAATACTGGTTAAACCATGTTTGTGTGGAAGCAAAAAAATATTATATTTACATAGGCAAACACTAAGACGAAGACTTCAAACCTCTAACTGACAGAATACTTACAAATCACTTTAATAAAATCACTTTATTTTGGGATAGACTATTAGTTCCTTAATCTTGATGTTAACTTGCATGCATGCACACAAACATCGGGTTTCCCTGAAGCCATAACATTTTGTTACTTCATGTACCTCTAACTCTCCCCTGGTCTGAATTTTATGAATGTTGCACTAGTCACATACATTTGATATTCAGTTCTAAGTACTATTATCTGCAACAGTCTGAGAGTGTCTTATTTAAGTTAATTTCCAATTCACAAATAGCCATTACAAGAAATAAAGCTTGTTAGGCTCACATACCTTAAAGTCTTAATGGAAATCAAAGTACATGCAGTACATTTAAGTTATATTCCATTTAATGATACACATTTCCTAAAAAAGTGGGTGCATCTTCTACATCTCTAACACTTCTGGAAACTTTGCAGTTACACTCTTGAAACTGGTAGACTTCATGAGTTATTTCAGTTTTCACTTTAAAGTACCATGAACTTGCAATATTATGCAAGTTCCAACTAGAGGCTCAGAAACAAGAAAGCAAATAAGCAACTTGTTAAATATTTTAGTTATTTGTATTTTGAACAAATGGATGTTATCATATATCTACTTGAAGATCTACTTGGCATTGTCTAAGAAGTCACCAACTGTTTGTTGCATTGCTAAATCATTCATTTGAATGTAACCTGATGAAGAGGCTCCTTAAACCAAGTCACCATCTTTCTAACAAAGAAGATGAGGAATGTTCACAATATTCATCCCATCAATCCTGTCATAAGGGTGCTAACCTTCAGAAAAAGGTTAAAAAAAAAAGGGAGCTTGCATGTGGAACAGTTAATTTAAAACTACATCGAATTTTCCCCAAAATATTCAATCTGTGAAACTGAACTGTAATGCTACAATTTTCATGTACAGTGCTTGTGAGTCTATTAATGTCATCTACAGCCTTCTAAACATGGATGTTTGGTTCACACACAAGCCCTTCCAGAGTCACTGTGAGACATGTTACTCAACTGCCAATCTTCATGTAAATAAATGTGAGTTATGTAAAATGTAAGAGACATCCTTCATTTACTTGAAAAAGTTTTCAGTGCAGACAAGTCATGGCCAGGGACTTTGGTCCTCTGAGGTAGTCCCACTGCATGAAAGAACTGGAAACATATTTCATTACCATTTAAATGGCAATTTTAATTTAGTGGTCCAAAAGACATCTACATAATGTATTCTTACAAAGGTACAACACTCATTCAGTGTTCTTGAAAGACGAACAAAAAAATTCCAAAGGAAAAGCAGTTCATGCTGTGAGTAAACAGATGCTGGAATGATACATCAACTTACAGATAAATAAATTTCAAAATTATTCAGAAAAAATCCAGAATTATTACAGTTTGGATGAAATAAAAGATTTTTTTTAAGACACTAGGACAAGAGATCTAAAGCTAAATTTTATCTCAAATCAGATCTGCTTTAAGTTAAATTATTTGCTAGGTTTTATAATAAACATACTGATAAAATAATTAATTTTTAAAGCCTAAGTGTGTACCACCAAAAAAGGGAAGACATTTTCTCATCTCTGAAACTTCAGGTCCTGTTATTCTGCTATCCTTTTAATTCACTGTGAATCACTCAACAGAAAAAAGCTACAAATGAACATGAGTAAATTATTTATTTTGAAGGAAGGAATGTATATGGTCTAGTAAGTTTATGATGACAAAAGAAGATCTGCATCTTATCTCACCAAAAGTTCAACCTCAGGAGACTGAAATGTTTGCCAGCATGTTCTAAATCATACAGACACCAATGAATGTGGATCTTAATTGTGTAGAGATTAGTTGACCAGAAGTTTCCACCACTATTAATGAGCTAAGCTGAAGAATATCGATCAGATGTTTTCTGTCGTAGCAAACTGAAGATTTCAGAAATCACACATCTGGAAACATTTCAAGAAGAAGAAACATTTCCGAAACCAAACTAATCCTTCTCAAGAGAAATGCATTTAATACAAAGCTTTATTACCCAACATTTGAATGACTATATTAGCTTAAAAAATTAACATTGTTGCCATAAAACGACTGCAAAATTACCTACAGGGGAATGATTCAAAGACAGAAGGGGGGGGGGGGAAACGAGCTAAAAAGTCAATGAGGAATTGGTGGATAAAACTGTAGAAGCAGATTAATTTTGAAATATAAACACACAACTTAAAAATAAATGACATCTTGCAATTAATGTGCTATTGTAAGAACTACTAGATCCATATCCTACCTGCAGCTCCACATGGACAGTTCTGCCATCCTCAGAAGGACTATGTATGGACTTCTTCCTGTCCTCAAAAACTGAATAACTTTAACAGACACTCACAGCTCAATACCAAGCTTTTAGCCATAAAAAGCTAAGTCATACATACAGTTTGATCACAGTTTTTATCACTGAGAGTCACCTGCCTATTCCAATCTCAGATTTGTTAAACAGTGCTTTTTTTGTTCACTGGTTTGTCTGATGATTGAAATAGAAATTTCATCCATAATTTCTGTGTGAAAGCTACAATTGGTAAAGAATTTACTGCATTTCTTCCTTAATAATCAGTTCCATAGCCACATAATACATCTGTTTAGAAAGAAATACTTTCTTTCTCGTATACAAACCTTGCTAACTTTTAATTACTATGTCGAGTTATGTCTTTAACAATTTAAAGAACTTTCAAATGTTGGATATTTTATCTCTGTTTCAATTTTTTTTTTGCTATTGTCAACTCTTTTAATACCCTATTCAACAAGCTTCTATTCAGCTTCTGGAATATTCTTGAATTAGATGAAGTTTCAGGATTCATCTCTGACATTTTTCCTTTTCAATGTCTTTTACCATCCTTTTTGGACTGCTGTCATTGGAACTAGACAGAGAACTCAACAGGTATTGTTGAAACAAAACATTAACATCATAGCATTTACCAATGCCCTCAAAGTTAATTCTCTGTATATGCATGCATTTTTAAAAGATGTGTATCTGCTTTTCCACAGCTTCATACTAGGAACTTGTATATAATTAACCCTACATAACTTTCAGGAAAATATTCTCTGTGTGTGACTTCCCATGCTGTTGTTTGCACACAGTTCACTAACAAATCTGCTCTCAGAATCAGTGGCTAATACTTAGTGTCCATGTTTTACTAGAAATGCATTCACACCTTCAATGATCAACTCTGCTTTAATTAAAATAATTTATGGAAATATAGAAGTTTTGAGGCAACAGTTCAGTCTTAAGAAATTGCATTAGGAACATGTTGTTTTGATTACTTCAGATTATCAGTTTTAAGATCTCTTCCTATTAGCTAGCCCAGCTGATAGATGACAAATATCTCTCATGTATTTACAAGATTAATCCTTTAAAAGTCACAAACAAAACTTACTGGAATTAACAGGAAAAATTTCAACAGATTTTGGAATGCAATTTACTGCTTGTAAGTTACTAATGGATACTATACAAAAATTTATAAAAGGTTTTATTAAATAAACAAGAGAAGTTTCTTTCACAAAAACCCATACATGATTTCTGCGATAATCTATCTCACTTGCGAAACGGGATTTATCTGCCTTAAACAGAAGACTCTGAACTGAAAACTTTTCCAGGCTTCACCACCTTCCAGTGAAACCACGCACCTTTGAAACCTCTACCAGCTGAGAAACGCAACTTCAGGTTGTTCCAATTCTTTCCATGAAAAATGAAAACCATCTGACGTACATCTCTCAACAAGCAACTTAGCAGTGGGATTTTAACTAAAATATATATTTATATAACATGAGGGCCCTGATAAGAGGAACAATTTAAAATTTCATTACTCAAACAATGAAATTACCTGCAATTCTAAACGTCAAAAATCACAAAGCAAATATTTTCACAGAGTTTTGATCTATAGGATATTAAATATCATTAGTCATTACTATGTAGCTTTAATACTGAATCAGATTTGAACATTAATCATGGCAATTTAATTTTATTTTCTTAGACAGATTGCATATTTTATCTTTGTAAGCAAATGTGCCAAAATAAATCATTGTCTATCCTACTTCACTTTCTCATTATCAAAAAAACCCCATTTTAGTTTAGTTTACTAAGTCTACTGTATTTCCCATTAGTACTGGAATTCTAGTCATTTGAATAAGATGCGTATCTCATGAGAAAATAGTCTTTTAAACTGAGTTATAGGTTAAAATTACCAGGGAATACTTGAGAAGAAAGGATTTCATCTTCATACAATAAAAGACATAATACACTTTTCATGGGAGAAGACAGGAGAGGAAATTGCCAGTGAAAGATACTTGAAGAACAAAGTTACCACAATGGAAGTATTTGCCCAACAACCTATATATGACCCCAAACCTTGGGAAGTTTCTTATCAATTTTCCAAATGGCAAATTTCTGTCTTCTTCCCTATCTGATATCAAGTTCAGCTGATGGAAATACTAAAACTTCCAGTGTCCCATCACTTCTATTCTGCCACAAGTTATCCCACGGATCTGCTAACAGAACTGCTCAAAAGTATTGTCTTTTCTCAGTCAAGACGAGCCAGGACCAGAGAAGATGTAATAGAAAAGCTTTTCCAGTCTAACAGAAAGGGGTTAGGAAACAAGTTTCAGGGAAAGGTTATCCATAAATAACCCAACTAGAGCACAATACAGGTGACAAGTGAAATACTATGTCATATGGCATAAAAGAAGCAAATACACGCACCAGAACTTCTGCCTTCCCATCCTAAGCTAAGAACATTGTGAAAGTCTAAAAAACACCTTTGAAAAGACTGTCCTTCCTTGCTCCACTCACTGCACAGTCCTAAAATGAGCAAACTCTTCAGAGAGTACTGAAGTACAGCGAATACTTAAATTCTTGCCAGATAAACCAACTAACTAATATTTTTAATGTGTACTTTCATCTGACACACAAAAATACTCTGAAGTTTCTTGCTGTAGTAAAAAACTTTACCCTGGTATAACTAAAAATAAACCACTCAACAGAACTGTATTCCTCTATGTTCTAAATTAATTCTAAGAATTTGCCTAAACTGTAATATTGTACTGGGAATAAAAGTACCTCATAAAAATCTTGAAGAAACATTTTCAAACTTCAGAATTTAATTTTCATAAGGAATATGCCACAGCAAGTGAATATGTATGTGTATACACACTTAGTAAGTGAATATATATGTGTACACACACTTGTATGTGTATGTGCTTGAAATAACTTGGCAAGAGTTATTTCTTTTCCTAGGATGGAATTCCAAGTCATACTATTCCTCTGGCAAATTCAACTCTTTCACCACAATGTTATTTGCATTCCCTACCCTATAAAGTAGTATGTCACAACTAGATGCGATTCAGGGTGATCTTTTTGGTAAGTACCTTGGACCCCAAAGCAGGTCCTATGCTCTATAGCATGCAGCTTGTTTTAAGAAGTAAATCTAGAAACTGCACAAAACCAAAAGCCTAAGACTGCAATTCAAGATTTTTAAATGATCCTCCATATGAAGGTAAAACATCAGTAATTACTTTTAAGTATGCTTTTTCCAACTAGCCTTCAAATCTGTGAAGACAGATGCAGTTCTGATGCTCAGGTTGTAACAAAAGTTTATACAAACATCTTGGTAGTAGCCTTGGCATTGCTATCTTACTGTTCTCAGCAGTTTTCAAAGCTGATGACGGATCTGCAAGTTAAGAGGAGTTTTCAGACTCATTCCATAACTGCTCTGTCTAGGCTCTGGCTCATTTCAGTGTGCAAGCTAACCAGCTTCTGTTTCTCTCATACAGGAGTCAGAAGAACTGTGTCATTTTCTTAGTTTTTCCTGAGTTCAACATAGTGTCCTTGAACAGTGATACAAAACGCACTGAGACTCCCTGCTGGTAACCCATATATCTGCAGTCTGAAGTACTAAATTTACAAATAGCCTAATAACTGCACATTAGAATATATTATCATCAAAACCTACTTCTAGGATTTTTGTAAAATGTATAGCATATTTGAATGCCATGTATAAGTCACAAGAACCAGATCACCTCTGAAAATATATCACTTAAAATAGCAATTCTCAGAGCCTTCATTTGAATTACTTTTTAGTTCAGACTGTTAATTACTACAGCCTTAGTCACCTGGAATCAAAATAAAACTGTCACATACATATAAAGACTATCCCTAAGTGAGCATTTGAGCTATAGCAGGTTAACATAAAAAGTTTAAAATATTTGAAAAGCATTTACTTAAAACACATGTAAAATGTGTTACTTTCATTTGACACCACACAGCCACTTGTAGATTTGCTTTTTAACCTCTTTATGTATCATGAAAACTCTGGTCTCAACATGCCACCCAGAAAATGCAACTTCCTTTCTTTGTTTTTAAACTGTATTCTTTTGGCAACCATTCAGCTAAAGAGACAGACAGTGCAAATGCTACAGGAATCAGATATAATACCATTCTACAACTTGCAAATAGTCATTCCTTTGGTTTATGAAAGACTGTTTTCTCTAGAGGAGGTGCAAACTAAAACCACACAATGTAGAAATAAGGTTTAACACTACACTAACATCCCTCATGTGCTGTCATGTGTCCTCTTCTCCTTCCAGCTCAGACCCTGCCATTCAGTGTGCCCCAAGGACCATGACACACATGCTACAACCATTATTTTCAGCACCTTCCAAACTCCTGGATGATTAACTAAAAACTGTTATATCTTCTCTTATAAGCACTTTCAAAAATAGGTCTTGGTTCTGGCAACCAAGTTTGGAGTATACAGAACCTCTCCACATAGAAATACTCATCATGTGAACAGAGAAGTTTAAGAGACAATTATCACTGTGCTTTACTGTTCTGTGTGATGTCCAACACAGATTAAAACCAGCAAAAAAGGGGAAGACATTCAGCTTTCCTTCATACCTATACAGAGTGCATTCCTGGTATCATCTTCCCATTTCCATACAGGATGACCCTTTGAAGGGTCCCATTTTGGTGTTTAGTGTCAGATGTATACTTCTTCATACATGCCAATTGTGGCAGGTCCCTTTCTCAGTCTGAGGCTTAAATCTCAACTTGTAGATATACAGATAGCATTACATTCCCTCTTGAAAAGCTTCAGAGCGGTTGCTGTACTTAGAGTAATTTATTCTTACATCAACATCTAGTAAAAATTCTAGAACAAAACTAACATGAATCTACTGCAAAATTTCCAGAGCTTCTCTTGATTGCATACAAGATCAGCAGTGCACTGCTGGGATAAAAAAAAAAAAAAAAAGAATAGATGTTTGATTGCACTTTTCCTCTGATATGCAATACTCTAAAGCTTTTAATTTCTCCTCTTATGGGTATAGATGGTCTTGATAAAGAGTGAGAGTTTAATCTGTCAATGTCTATTATAATTATAAAGCACATTAGTGTATAATATCAGGAATGTCAAAACTGGGTACAGCCAGGTCTCCTGCCTTCTAAAAAGATTTGTTTTAGGACTGTGAGACTTTCTTATTTTTTTTGTTTAAAACTATAAGCATTCATACCCAAAATCTCTACGTACCAGAGCCACATAAAGCCATACTGGACTTTGTCTCACCATTTTGCTTGAGAGAGAAGACCTTACAGTTATCTTATTCACATGAACTCTACACAACTCCAGATATAAAACCACTGCAAAAGTATTGTATCTTGAGAATACATACATTACATTTTCAACAGTAATGCAGAGTGAAATTACACTCTAATTATTTACTGCCACTGATAACACAAAGATACAAGGCACATCTGGCTACATCTGATCATAGGTTCATTTAGCCCTGTATTCAGTCTTCAATCACAGCAATAATGACACTGACAAAGTCTGGTCGTTACAGTTCATTCCCTTCATTTCGCCTTACTATCCACAGCTGTCGTATAGAAGACATTACAATGCCTATTGCACTTCCTATCTCTTTATGAGTCCTTCTAACATTAATTTTTCTCATTCCTTTTTAAACTTGCCTCCATGTCCTCCTATGACAACACATTTCAGAATAAATCTGAACAGTACCCTTTTTTTTTTTCTCTTATTAGTTCTAAACTTAACTATATCCACTTTCAAGAAATACCTCTTAGGTTTGGAAGACGTTTTCGAAAACAACAGCTCCACATTCAGCTCACTTACCATCCTGAACATTTCACAAACTTTGATCACATACTCCCCCTACTTGAATCCCTCTTCCCTAAAATAAAGACTACCAGCCTTTGGTCTGACCTGAGAAGACCACAGTCTCCAAAGTTCAAGTTTTCTTATAATTATATTGTTTTCTTTGCATGCAACACAAAACATGCTTTTACACAGACTCTTCAATAGTTTCATATTTCTGCCAGCATTTCATTAAGTGCAAATCTATTGTCATGAACAAAAAAGCCAACTTTACAAATCAATGAACACAGTTCTTCAACACCTAAGGGTAAGGTACAAATACAAGAATAAATGTAAAAAAATTAGATAAATACAGTTGTAACATTTAATGGCATCCATAGATACAGTTGCAACATTTAATGGCATCCATAAGCCATTCTATGCAAAATGTCAAATAAACGGTATGAAATGAAAAAATTCTGGTTTCTAGAATGCTTGGTACAAATTACATTTACTTAAAATTCAGGAAATCTGTTTCCTTTAAGCATAAACCAATAAAAGTTTTCAATTATATCTTGCTGACACAGACCATTTCTTTCTTTAGACTTGAACTTTCTGCTTTGACACCTAAGTACTCCAGTGTTGCTCTCCTAAGCAAAATACTCTCTGAGAATACCTTATTACAGCAATCTTATAGAAGTTATTTTTCCTCACTCAAAAATCACCACCAAAGAGAAGTCAGAAATTCACTAATTATAATACTGCTTATAATAGTTGGTATAATTCCAACAACTGCAGTCAGTTAGAATCATTAAGGCTGGAAAAGATGCTGAAGATCATCAAGTTCAACCCTTAACCTAAAACTGCCAGATTCCCCCCAAAACCATATCCTTAATCATTTCCAGGGATGGTAATTCCACCCCTTTCCCTGGGCAGCCTGTTCCAATGCTCTGTCAGGGAAGCAATTTTCCTAATTTTCAATCTAAATCTATCTTGGTGCAACTTGAGACCCACTTCCTCTTGCCCTATCTCTTGTTACCTGGGAGAAGAAATGGATTGACACCCGGCCACACCCTCCTTTCAGGGAACATTAAGATGCCCCCTGAGCCTCCTCTTCCCCAGTTCTCTCAGCTGCTCCTCATCAAATTTGTGCTCCAAATTCACTAATGGAACATATATTTTCAAAGGTTTGCTCACTAACTCAACTCACCTTTACACAACATGGTTAATGAAAATAACATTATAACCTTTATTTATCTCTTTGAATTAATTGAGTTTTTGAAGTTCACTAGACATTGCCATAATCAGATGACCTTCCCTACTCAGACACCTGCTTTCTTAGTTCAGCAGGCTCGGTGTGGGTCAGCAGTGCCTGGGCAGCCCCGAGGGCAAACCCCATCCCCGAGCACCGAGCACGGCCCAGAGGGGATGGTCCTGCTGGGCTCAGCCTTGGGGCGGCCTCGACGTGGGCCCTGCTGGGCCCTGCAGCTGGAGAAGGATGGGAAGGTCCTTCAGCACATCCTGAGGAGGGAAACAAAGCTGGAACCTTCTGTGAGGAGCAGCTGAGGACGTTGGGCTTGTCCACTTTGGAGAAGAGGAGGCTGAGGGGTGACCTCACTGCTCTCTGCAGCTTCATGAGGAGGGGAAGGGCAGAGGGAGGTGCTGAGCTCTCCTCCCTGGCATCCAGAGACCGGACCTGTGGGAATGGTTCAGAGCTGTGCCAGGGGAAGTTCAGACTGGACACTAGGAGGCATTACTTTACTGAGAAGGTGCTCCCAGACTGACACAGACTTCCTGGAGATAGTGTTAATTGGTCAATGCTCTTAACAACAGGCTTTAACTTCTGGACAGCCCTGAACTGGTCAGAGAGTTGGATGATCACTGCAGGTCCCTTCCAACTGGAACTATTCTTTTCAATTCTCATTCACAGCTCCAGTAATAAGACTAATTACTGATTAAACTTTGGAGACTTTTTAGTTCCTGTTATTATTAAATTTCACAGATGAAATACTGTCTTCAAGCCCTGTGGGGCAAATTAAGCAATCCAAATTGTTTCTCTTCACAGGACATGTCCAAATCCTGGAAAGACATGTCTCTAGCATGAAGCAAAATGTAGTGGGTTTATCTTGGTGATAAAATTGGGGGTCCACTGCAACAGGTTTAAAATACTTTTCTTGTAATTTCAGCCACGTAGTGTCTGTGAAAATGCAATTATGCAGCCATTTGTAGTAGTGTTTATCAGGTTTTCTTTTGTCCAGACCATTTTAATTCACAGCAATTCAAGCATCAGGGATGTACTGAATACATTTTTGGTATATTAGATATGGACTTGCTTAGACACGAGAAAATCAGACAATCTTCATAATTTATAATATCTTAATTTGTTTTTCATGACCTACAAACTATTCAACTTAATAAAGAAATCATACTAATGTCTAACTGCATTCAAAATATCAACAAACTGTTTAAAGCATTGATTCTAGCATTTCATAATAATTCCCACTGTGGAAATAGTACCTTTGTGCCTACAATCTGGAACAATATACAGTTTGTTTAACTGTATTTTTACAACTTAATTTCTCCAAAAAGTACAATGTTGTATTTAGGTTTTTCTCCTTCTGACATAGTCTCATCAGAAACTGTGAATTTTCCTATTAAAATAATATTTTCATGTACTCATGCATTAAACCAGTCAGTCAGTCCCTTTTGGGGGAAAAAGAAAGCAAACACTGTTGTTTAAAGTAACTGATATGCGAAGTCTTCTTTTTACAGTGGACCACTCTACAGATACATTAGTGGGGAAATTCAATCCTTACTGTCATTCCAGAGTAAAGCAGATTGCATATTTGAAACACCAGTAAAAAGTTAATCATGAACCTGCTACTGACAGCTGCAGTAACTTAATTAATGCAGATGCCATGTGACATTTTGCCATTTGATTCTAACCACAAAGATCAAGACTGAAGCCACAAAATATTTCTGGCAGTCTCTATGACACTTGACAAACCACATCCACCAATACTCAGTTACACCTAAAGTGAAACTTGCAACTTCCCATTGAAGTCCTCAATCTTCCTAGTGAATTCAGTCACATTGAGTCTCTCCACAGGATTATTCTACTCTAACAGAATACTGGGTAAAGTTAATTTTTATCCCAAAAAATTTTTGTAAAAACAATCAACCAAAACTTTCATGAAATATCATTTAAAATAATTTTAAGTTACAGAACTAAAATAATACTAACAAAATACCTTTACTATCTAGAGGCAAAACAAATAAAATATTTGCTTCCAGATCTCACTGTCCTAAGTACTCACTAAAGATTAAAAAGAATATTTGAAGTAAATCAAGGCACAGTAAAAAAACAAAACAAAAGCTTAAACAAGTCTCCAGAAAAACACTCTCAAAGATAGACCTCAGTACTTACCCATCATTAGAGCATGTCAAAAATTCTTCCTTTATCTTTGGATGCCAACAGCCTGAATTGAGCATTGCTGTGTGACCCTAAAGAAATAAAGGCAGAGGTCTTACAAGGCCTTGTAAACTGACTTACAAGGTTTTACAGCTTTTACATCAAATCCTTCAAATGGAATCACATGAAAGTTGAGGGACAAATCAGTCCCTTTGGACTCTTCTGACTGATATCACAATCATTTAACAGATTGTATGTACTTTAACCACTTCATTCTTGTTTGTTTTCAACTCTAAATTAGAAAACCCCTGACATTCTTCTACTTTTTTTTTTCATTCAGAAAATAGGACAGACTCATACTTCTTTTTTCTCTTGGGAGAGCTGTAAAGCAGAGAAAGGATGAAATAATAGGCATCAATACAGTGCGAAACACAAATTTTTTCAAGGTACAGAAAAATAACGGGGTAACACTAACAAACAGGGTGACAAAATACACATACCCAATGTCAATCTACACTAGCCAAAGATTCTGTCAGAGAAAACTGAGTAAACAGAATTTGAGAGTCAAGACAGGTTTAACCTCAAGTGAAATTTTCATAAAATACTAAAGTAGCAAATTGACTAGTCAGTTTTCTTTCTTTATGACAGAAGAAACAGAAGGTAAATGTTTTATGCAAGGCAAGCAATTGCCATTATGGTGACTACGAATATAACTACATTACTGGACTATATATTGTCCAGTTGGCTTTACTTCTTTGAAGTACAGGCACATGCTCCTTGACTATGTTCAAAGAGAAATTTGGAATCTACTTCTGCAATGCTTGAATGACTTCAGTTTGTTTTAAATACAAATAAGGAGAGAAATACTGAAAAGTTAATGAGGCAGTATAACAAATATTTTAATATTTTGACTGTTGTACCACAATATACTGGAATTCTAGACATTTACAAGAGAAAGAAAATCCAAATTATTTTTAAGCGAATAAGAACTAAAGCAGATGTTATTTGATAGTTTTATATATGTATCACTAGCCAAAAGAAATAGTCATCTGACAAGAACAGTTTTAAGCCAAACAGCATTTAGCCTAGATATTTGGCAATATACTTTACAAGCAATAAGTAAATCAACTTTATCATCAGTTTGAGCTTTAGATTTTATCACTACTTTTTGGGCTTAAGCTATTCAAAAAAACTGACTTGAATGTAAATCATCTAGGTAAATAGAATCATTGTATCAAAATTTGTGGAAATCCAAGGGCAAAGTCATCAAAACACAACCAACTGTGACTGAAGTACTTCAAAACTATGAATGAATCCTTCTATATTTGCATTTTTAACTACCGTTAATAATATACACACTGTTGCTTATTAGTCTCACACTCACAGCTTGCAAATAAACAACCAACCACCTCCTCAAAGCCCCTGCCTTGAAACCTCCAGCCCCTGACTTTACCTTTGTGTTTGTCATATCCACAATGTACTGGTCTCCCTTTATGCATTCCATTACTGGGAAGCCATCTCTGTCAAGGACTTTTGCCTGAGAGTTACCAGAGACAACAAGAATGACATCTCCCGTGCTGCTATACTGTAAAGATTTGATTTGGTGACTATAAAGAAAAAAAAGAAAAAAGAAAGAAAAAAAAAAAAAGGGAGAAATAAAACATTTTAGTTGATGCTCCTATAAACCTACACTAAAACAAAAGTGTCAATGGTGAGAAACCATATTGAGAAATAGACCCATGTACACTCCTATATCAAAGAATTGAGAGGCAGAAGATATTTTACTAATGGAATAAAGTTTCTTATTCCACTGTGTGTGTGCATATGCGTGCGTCCTGTTTCTTTCAACCATACACAGCTCATCAAACACATAAAACATCATTTCTGGCAAACATATTTCCAATGGAAAAATAGTATGTGTCAGATTTAACTATCCAGAGCTGAAAATTCTTTTTCATTTTGCAAAAGTAAAATGTGGAATTACAGTAATCTGCAAATTACTACAAAAGGATGTTGTAGTTGTACATAAAACTTCATTGTACCTTGCACACCAGCATATTAGTCATATGTCAGCATTCTTGCAACTTTTTCTATGGTCAGGGCTTTAATTTCATCAAAGTCTAAGATAAAGTTAAATATACCATCAGCCCTGGAAACATGACAATAGATAACAATCTGTCTAGTCTACTACCATCTTTGGTGACTGTTCATTCGTTTTAACTGTGTTCTCACATCTTTGTTCCATTGATTGCAAAAACCTGGGGTAGAAACCAGGGAATAATACTGAGATGACAAAAATGAACTGAAATTGGAAAGGTGACTGACAAATGAGAAGCCCAGTTCCACCTTCAGCATATTCTCTCAGCATCTTGCTTTATGAACAAGTTTCATGGCTCTTGCTGTATCTGAAGCAGATATCCCTTTGATCCCCTACACTCCATTACAAGGATAGCAAAGAATGCAAAAAAGTCTTTCCACTTCACACCTGCCAGAATTTATATCCTTGCACATTAACAGAATGTGCACAGTAACATTACTTTATATTAATACTTCAGCTCTGCATCTAGATTACTCTCGAGTACAGGACCAGAACACATTTGCTAGCTAGACTTGGATTCCCATTGCATCCAAAGTGTCCTTGAAGAAATATCTTCCTTTAGCTTTAGAACATGACTATGTACATTCAAGTCCGAATACCTTTTAGGAAACTACTTTTTAGCACTATTTCCCATCAGTAAAGTTAACATTTAGATCACCTACTAAACCAACTATGCAACTTGTAACTTAATATTTTAGCATTTCAGTTCTTTTACAGTAGTAACTTCATGTAATTGTCTCAGCAGTAGCTATTACCCGTTAAATCTGTCCTCAAACCATGAGTTACCACATGAAACACTTAAAATACTGTAATACTTATTTTAAAAGTTCTGCACCAATCATAGTAATGTAAACTAAGCATAAGTTTCTGATCCAAAAAATGTTTGGCAAAACTGATATTATAATTCAAAAGCCAAAAATTGCTTCAAGCACCCTATTATGTAATACCAACTGGCAGCCAAATTGGACTGAGTATTATAAACTGATTTTTAATAGAAAGGAGAAGCTCAAATCTGGGAATTTCTGAAATAGATCCTAGTCAATGTCGTAAAAAAACATCCTGATCCTCAAGAGCAAAAATGAATACTTTCTCAGAAGAGAAGATGGCCAGCTACACTAAGCTCAGAGGAAACACTGAAAAACATTAAAGGAAACCCACAAGAGAAATAATATCTAAAGTCTAAAATATTCTGTGCAGGCAGCTGGTAAACCTAGACTAAAGAATCAGATTCAGCTTTTGCAGAACAAACATACCTTAGGAATTAAACATTTTTTCTCAGTTGCACTTCCAAGGGCTCTTGCCTAATCACATGATTCACATAAAGCTCAAAATATTCCTGAGCCCCACCTGAGTACCATATATAGAATGAATTACTCGTTAGGTTGTACTTCTCATAGTCTAATGCTGAAATTGGAAAAAGAAAATAGCCAGCATCTACAATGCACAGGTTCATATTTTGCATTTATCACTGTTGAAAAGTAAGAATAAAAAATGTTTTAAATCTAGACTAAAATATTATTTTCACTTGATGCACATCTCATACAGTTAAGAACAAACAGCTTAGAAGTAAAATCTGATTTCTGAAAGAATCCACAATACATAAAGGCCCACAGAGTCTTCTGAAAAAAAAAACCTGTTTTCAGACACTGAAATACTAAAAATAAAACTAAAAACTACAGACATTAATACCATTAACACGGCACCATTCATAATTCAAACAATGTCGTCTCATTGTTTCTTAGTAGTTCTGTACCAGCATGTATGAACAAACTTTGCTTTCATCTTGAAATTTCTCCTAGTAATGAAATGCAACTGGTTTTACAGCATCTAGCTCAATGGAACATACCCAATAATTTATCAAAACAGTCATGCAAAAAAATTCATTTGAGAGACAAGATTTCCATAACCTTTACTTAAAGAAAAAAAATCCCAAACCTGCACTTTCTTGACCATGCAATATGACTTTCAAGATCATGTTTAGAAATTGCTTCTATAAGTAGAGTATTTGCAAAGTCCCAGAAGTTACCACTTTTCTCATGTTTATTGGAACATGACCAAGAGTGAGGCTCTGCAGAGGCAACTCTTAAAGAAAATATTTTTAGTTCTTATTAATGTTATAGCAAAAGTCTTGGGAAACTTACAAAAACAGTTCCTTTTAATACCATCAGTCCAAGTTATTTTGGTTTAAAGCTGCCAAAAGTGCACAACATATTGTACCAGAACCTGCAGAACAGAGCTATATACATGGGTAGATTCATGACACATAAATATTTTTTACACACATAACAGCTTTGCCTTACACTTACTTTTGGCTTTAACACCAAGACAGGGCTTGAAAGTACCAGCTTTTTGTCAGGCTGTTTTTTTTTTTTAACTTTACATCACAAATCCAAGGAGAAATTAACAGAGTAACCTGATATTACGCTACAAAATGGAGCCTTGACAATAAAGAATTGATCTCAGGCTCCTTCATTTCTAAAATGAAATTAAATTTATGGCTCCAGATCTAGATTTCTGCTAACACCTCATGTTTCCATACCAGAACTCCTCAGAATTCTTTGAAATTCAAGTCTGTGAATGTTAATAGCCCTTGCAATAAACTCCATAGCAAAAAAAAAAAAGTAATATAAGAACATATATACACCTGGACACAAGTTATATAATATTCCACAGTGTTCACCAGGTTGTCTCAGTGTCAGCATAAAAGAACTTGAAGCTGAATCTTTTTACCAGACAGAGATACAGTTCCAGTTTTATGTTTACAAAAGATACAGAAGTTGTATTTGAACAATAATTTTTTTAAACTCCTAAAATTAGTTCATGAGACTTGCAACACAAGTGTAATTTCCAAACTTCACACCAGTCAAGTCTATTTTTAATATTATTTCATGTTTATATTTTACGTACTTTATTTATACGTCAGTGTACTCAAACTACAAGAATTTCACAAAGAACATTTATATAAAAATGCTTGTGAGATCCTTGCAACACTCTAAATTAACAGTGTCAGGAATAACAAATATTTTAAGTTCATATTTTATCATTAGTTTTTTGCCAAAAGGAGCTTACCAATTTATCTGCAAGCTGTCCCTGAAATAGAACATTAGCATACATTCTACTTGTGGTTTTTATACAACATTTATGTTTTATATCAATATTAGCAAGTACAACTAAATCTGAATGCACTCTTCTGTTAAACTTGAAAATGCTTCATTAATATAATTTCCTGCTGTAGGAGTAAAGACTGTCAGCTCTTTCTGCTCAGTTATGACAGAGGAAGGACAATACCATTTATATCCTGCTAACTAATCATGCAAATGAAAGTCATGCCAGAAAAGTCTGAATGTCACTTTACATTTGAAAACTTTCATTTATTTATTCCTAAGTGGCAGGTGTACTTAATTACATTTTCAAAGTAAATGTGCCATTTGTCAGTTTATTGTAAGAAGTCAAGGTCTGTCCAAGAGATTGGAATTGCACAATGCATTAAAGCACACTTTTTACTTTTTTGATTTTTTTCACACTTCAGAAGCACAGTAAGAATCCCTCTCTATTTTGCCCCTCTTCAGGGTAACTGCCCTAACTTTTTCTCATCTTTCATTATTTAGATTTTTGGCATACCTGTAGTCAGTTATATGCATTCTAGCCTTCCAAACTGACCAAAATTCAGCTGTAGCTTTTTTAGATAGTAATGATTAAAAACAGACATTCTAAGTACTACTTACTCTATCTATAATAAAGTTCAATCCTTTTTTTAAGCATACTAAAGTACCTTATAAACTGTGCCACGTAAGTTAGACATCAGAAAGTACCTTGATAAAACCACTGTGTATTGTTTTGGTTTATTTTATGTAATATATTTTTTGGAAAGTTCAGTGTGCACTACTACTGTTGAAGGAGTTCTGTATTGCAGTTCTGTGGAATAATTAAATTAACTCACTTCACCTACTTTGTAAATTACCAGTGAACAATATGGATAGTATGGAAATAAGTCCCTAAAAATGCTTCCTGTATCTCTTCAATTTGCATATACAGAAATATAAAAATAAATGTAAAGAAATATATTCTGTTCTTTGAGAGAGAAAATATTGCTATATTGCTACTCAGTGATCACTGCAATGCAAAGGACCAGTGCTTCCTGAAACAGAGGACTTCACGAAAATTAAGTAACTCACCCTTTCCTTCAGAAATCCTGGCAGCAACCAGAGAGGCTCTCCACAAAGAGGTCAATTGTTTTAACTTGCTTCTCTTCTTAATTATTTTATATAAGTAGAGTACATATAGGAAGCAATTTCGATTTATGTCATTTACAACTATGAAAGTCAACTTGTCTTTGGTCATTTTCTGATGTACTACTAATAAATGCATCTGCAAACTCACCTGTAGCTTTCTAAAAGGGGAAAATATGCAAATCACTGTAAAAAGCAGGAAAAGAAATAAGCAAACAAATTCTTAGGTTTACATTCTTTGGTATTCAAGAGCCTTTTAAACAAGCTGTCTTACAAAGTTCTTGTGCATTCTACCAGGAGCTTAACATGGAACATTAAGTGCAAATGGCAGTCTTCATGCCTACCATTCACAAGGCTGGAGTGACCGAAATGCTTGGAGAGAGGCATCCATTCCAGCAAAATCCCAAAATTTTACATCATAGTCATATCCACCAGTTATCAAACGAGCACCTGAAGGATCCAACCCCAAAGCAGAAACCTGTACAGAAGAAAAAAATATATAATCATATTCATTCAAGCTTTGTAATTTTTTCTACAATTCTTCGAGGTGTCACCAAAATATAAAATACTTCTAAAGTGGAAAAAAAAAAACAAATCCAAGCCTCAAACAATCCACTGCACTGGTTTCTTACTAAAATATCTTAGCTATATTTTCATTTTGAAATTTCACTACCTTGAATAAAGTCTGAGTACTTTTGAAGGATTAGGAAGAATGCAAGTAAAAATTACATAGTCTGAATAAACCACTGAAGACAGCTGAGAACAAACAGTTTATATCCTAATCATCTCATTGAAAAACTTGGCTAAGTTCTATTTCTCTGAAGAAAATTGTACTTTAGACTTCTATCAAAAGCACAAACAATATTTCTAGAAAGATAACAAAATAGTTTAATATCCACCAGTTTAACAGTCTAAGTTTATTTAAGACAGCTCATGTGCTTGGTTAAATTTCTCTTCTGAAAAAAAAAGAGAAGAATAAAATAGGATATAAACTTAATTTTTTTTTAAATCACAGATTTTAAGAAGATACTGTATTGTAACAAAATAGGTCAAAATAACTTCTCAAAACCCATTTCTTTTATATACAAAACCAGCTGCTCAGAGCTATTCAGAATTTTGAGGAAAGAATGCTAATGCTTATTACTCTTATCTGTTATTCTCAAATCATAGGTCAAGTAAAAAGGAAATTTTACTGAAAATATATTTTAATTCTCTATTTGAAGAATGGTAATGTTCTATAGTACAGTAAATAGTATTTCATATACTAAAATAAACAGTGTTCAAATCACCACATGGAGAAATAAGATAACAGAAGTAATTTCACTGGAAATTATATAAAATAATATATAGAATAATTTACCTTCAAAATTACTTCTTTTCCTTTCTCATTTGTGAAAATATTTTACCTACTACTATGATTTTAAACATTAGTGAAAGATTAGTTGGACAATGTACTAAATTAATTTATATACCAAGAGATTAATTTTCAAAAATTAAGTCATCTACATGGGAGAGTGTTGAAAAGTTGAATCAAAAAATAAAAAACAACAGTATTTTTAGAATTACTCAAAATTATACCTAACCTGAAAGGTTAAAATGCCTGAAGTTTTCATGAAACGACAAAACTCATATGGAATTCATGCTTAGGTTTTAATGGAACCCATGGGTAAAACCTAGACTGTAACCAGCAAATTACTTTTAACCATTGGACAAAAACATGGGTCATCCTACATTTATAAGACAGATAAGCATCAGGTTGAAGAACCCTTTCAGTAAGAAGAAAGACAGTCTCCAATACAATAAAATAGTAGTAGTAGTAGTAATGATGATGATGATGCTAATAATAATAACGTTCTACAAAATGCCAGGAAAAGCATTTGAAGAGATAAACTAGAAAATCCTGAAGGAAAAAGAATAATATTATACTTTACAAAGGACATTCAGACTTATACAAAATCATGTGGGGAAAAAAAAAACCAATTCAACAAGAAAACTGTATACAGAATAAAAGACAGAAAGGCTTTCATTTCTGATTGGAGGGTAATGCCTGAGAATAGTGTCATAACTACAGGTTAGCAACACCAAATGTCTTCAGGAAAAAAAGAACTCAGAGGAATTGCTTTCTGATGTCTAAAATTCTAGATATGGATGTACAAAAATGAAAATAATTTTACACAGAAGATACTTACCTATACATATCTTCTTTACATGTATACATGAAAAGTACTGACTGGAACCATGATTTAATGCACAGACACAGAAATATCACCAAAAAAAAAACTTGTCTCAAGATAAATGTACTTTTTTTTGAAGCTTCAGTATACATCTATATAAACTGTATTATGATGACTTTAAAAACTTATGTAAACTGCTGAATAGTTCCCACAGAAAATATTTTAAAACATGGAAACAAGTTTATGGAAAAAGTAAACTACAGAAAACAATTGTCCCAATAAAAACAGCATGTATGAATGAAATTTATTCTTTAAGATGGACTATTTGCTTTCCTAGCATTTAGATTTTCTTACATGAAATAGTATGGGCATCTTTTGAGTTTTCTTTTTCCAGTTTCATGCAGACAAAGTTCACTTAACTATTCCTTATTTTATCAAAAGCTCATTTCTAGTCATCTTCTCCTTTAGGTTCCTGCTACTCCTGACCAGCTCTCTGCTGGTCACTTTTAAAGCATCACCTCCTAAGGCAGGAACAGGTGATTCCCAAATGTTGGAAATCAAGCAGGTGAGGCAGAAGGCCAGCTTGGCTGAACAGGGATTTTCTCATGGAAATAAGGCAAAAAAGAAAGTTGTATGCCCAGTGGAAGCAAGGTCAGGTGACATGGGAAGAATACAGAATGGCTGCTTGGTACTGCAGGGAGAAAATCTGTACCAAAGCTCAGCTGCAGTTGAAGCTGCCCAGAATCAGGGGGAAAACACAGCTTCTTTTCAAATATATTAATGTTAAGGGCAGTGTAAAAATAATAAAAGCCCATTACAGGATGGGGATGGGCACCTCACAAAGAGGACAGAGAGAAGGCAGAGATGTTTAAAGCTTTCTTTGCCTCTATCTTTTGACAGACCAAGGGGGTCTCAGACCATGACTGTGAGAATTAACAACTCTCAGCCAATACTAAAATTGCGCAGGATCTGCTGCTCCAGCAAATCCATGGAGCCTGATGAGATTCATCTGAGAATCCTCAAAGAGATTGATGGCATTACTCTAAAGTCTCCCTTGATGATTTTCAAGCAGTGTTGGAGGGGTCCCAGTTAATGTGATCTTTTTGGATATAAGTAAAGCTTTTGATACTGTCTCTCACAGAGTCCTTCTGGATAAAGTGTATTAAGAAAAGACTCTTCACCCAGAGGGTGGTTGGGAACCGGAACAGGCTCCTCAAGGAAGTGGTCACAGCATCAAGACTGACAAGAGTTCAAGAAGTGTTTAGACAATGCTCTTGGGCACATGGTGTGACTCTTGGAGATGGTGCTTTGCAGGCCCAAGAGGTGGACTTGATGATCTTTGTCAGTCCCTTTCCAACTCAGCATATTCAGTGATTCTGTAATTAAGGTACCTCACAGTACTTCAAATATACAATGCCCTAGTCTAGCCAACTGTCTGAAAATAGTACTTTCAAGAAAACCAAGATGTGGCAGAAATGATGGTCCTGTTCACCAGGCAACTGACTTCTCCTTAATCTTAATGTCCTGCTGTAATTCAGAGGCATTCACTGGCAGAAATCTTTTCAAACGTGTAATCTCTTATGTGTTTCCAAAAAAGAATATGCCCCTTTTATGGAAATTTTGAATCCTAACCATTTCATTCAGGATTTCTGACATGCAGAAAAACTGTGTACCTCCAGATTAATCAGAACACTCAAGTGTTGTATTCAATAACTTCTATATGAGGAAGCAGTTGTGATATGAGATATTGGAAAGCAGAAATTACATATTCTTTCTCATACCCATCTATATATCAAAAGTACCAAGAGAAATAAAAAAAATATATACTGAGTTTCAATGGGAACAGTAATTCCTATTACACTGTAAAAGCAAGACAACTGGGAAATTAATCAGGTTTCTGGAAAGACTCTCTAGCTTGGGAAATCTTTTCTGAAATTTCTCAGCTGCACAGGAATAGAGTCATCATCAAATCCACATTCACTAGATTGAAGAGGTACAGATGGGATATATAAGTTTAGCTGAAATACAGTACACTGTATGAACATAATGAGAAGACTGTATTTAAAAACATTGCGGCAGAACACCAAAATCAAGATACGAAGTTACTCCCATCCTTATGTATCTAAGGTCATGGGTAAGTGGTTTCACTGTTTTAAAACAAACAAAAAAACCCTAAAAGATAGCCCTTCTACAGAAGGGATCTTTTTTTCAATTATATGTTTCATTTACTGCATTCAGTCTAATCCAACTGTGCTATATATATCCCACATTACAATTCACCTCTTTTCTAGGTGATGACAGCTGAATTCTCCAGCAGTCAAAATATCTCAGAAGTCTTCCAAAACTGTAACTTCCACTTTACAATGCCTTTTAGTAAGAAATAACATGAGCTTATTCTTTAAGACGCCATGAAAAGATTTAATGGTTTAATATAAAGAAAAGTAAATCAAAAAATTTTACCTAACAAAGTTTGTTAGGACATGTATTCAGGAAACATACTGCAGAAGCAGTTACTGTCACATGTAAAACAGGAAACTATTTGTACTTTTACACTACTCTGCAAAAAACTAGTATTCATAAAAATTAATACACAAAGCAGTTGCATGCATGGTGTGTAGAAAAATTCACTTTATTTTGTTTAGTGTAATGCAATGCATCTCTTACAAGTCTTTGACCAATCAGCACACAAGAGCAATTGAATTTGTTGGAAGATGTGATTATACAAAGATAGCAACACACAGAACAAAAAAAATTATAGTTCCAAGTTGGATTGCTGTTCTTTAATAGAAAGCAAAGGAGCAGTAGTGGAGATAAAATCTAGAAAAGATGTAGTCAAGGACAAGAAAGAACAAGGTCTTAAAAAATTGAGAATGGTGTATAAAAGGCACTAAAAAGATTGAAGTAGAATGAAGTACTCAGCAGCAAAGAAGTTGTTGGCAATAACATTCTCCTTTAAACCAATGACCAAAGAAAGGTCTAGATTAGACCCATGTCTACATTTTAGGAAGGTCTAGCCTAGAAGACGAACTCCAACAATTACAGAGAGCAGACTTGATGAAAATGAGACAATAACTGAGTCATACGGAGCCATATTAGGTTATTATGAGAAATTGAAGAGGTGATCCTGAAACACACTTTCAATTGGACTAAGAAAAGAGACCAACTAAAATAACAAATCAAGGAAAAAATTTGACTCTTGAACTTTAGCTGGTAAGTATTCATTAACTTGTTACACAGACTGACACTGTTCTAGAAAAGCATGAAGGGTTGAAAAGATGTTATTACTTACTGTCTTCGTTCCATGTTGGAGTGTAATTTCATGAGAATCTGGAATTTTCTTGACAGGGTTCTGGAAAAGAAGAAAATTCACCTCTGTGAAAACAGTGCTATCACCAAAAAACCCCACCCTATGGGATTTTTTGCAATATCTATGTAAAAGTAAGAAAGGTTTCCATCACATCAGTCATGAGGAGGAGAAATGGGAAAATCATAAACCAGAGACTGATTTCACATTTTTATTTTCACGGGTATACTCCCAAAAATATAATGAATAATTGTTTTAAAAATATGACACCATCTTAAGACAAAAAACAGGAAAATATTTTCTTTTTTTCTTTTTTTCTCTTTGGAAGATATTAATTCACACAGAAAGAAATGTAATGGAAGTACTCAAGCACTTTTGAGCAACTTTCTACAAAGGTCATGTGAATCATTACCCTCAAAATACTTATTTATCTGGCATCACTCCAGTTTCCTAAAACAGACACAATCTATCCTCTTGATGCCTGACATCTTTGTTACCATTTTTTGTTGCCAAAGTATGATTTTAAAATAATTTTAGGCACACTCATACTACACATTAAATCTCTTTCCTTATCCATCTCTGCCATTCCCTTCACTATTTTTCACACTTCACAGAAAAGTCTCTATAACTACAGGCTGATTTCCTTCATACTTGTTTTATCTTCTTTATCATTTCTATCTTTTATTTGTTCTGATAAAACAGAAACTCTCATTATCTTTGGTTTAGCCACACCTACTCCTCTTCTAACTTTACTTCAACTAAAAGGAAGTGCATTTAGATTGGGTATTAGGAAGAAATTCTTTTTCTTTGAGTGTGGTGAGGCACTGGAACAGGCTGCCCAGAGAAGCTGCGGATGCTTCATCCCTGGAAATGTTCAAGGCTCTGTTGGATGATGTCCTAAGCTAGACTTGGTCTAGTGGAAGGTGTCTCTGTCCAAGGCACAGGGGTTGAAATGAGATAGTCTTAAGGGGAAAGGCATGTTGTGCACATGCATTCATTAGTTGTCTTCCAGAGCAACCACTTTGCTCACTGAAGCCCTACTGGGAAGCAGCAAGACATCCCCTGCTGATGGGAAGTAGAGAATAAATCTTCTGCTTTCCCTTGTTTCCACATGTGGCCTGCACTTTTACTTCATTACACTGCCTTTATTTTGATCCATGTGATTTTTTTTCCCTCTTCCTGTCTTCTCCTGCTCCATCTTGCTGAGGATGGCAGTGATAAAGCTGCCCAGTAGGCAACTGGCATCCAGCCAGGGCCAGCCCACCACAAGGTAATGATAAAAGTTTTCCAATAGCTACACATGATGTCCTAAAAGGTATAGCCCCACACAGCATTAAGTGACATTTCCACAGACTCGGTGGTTTAGAAGCTGAGAAGCAGCTGTTACTCAAAATTCCCAAGCAAAGCTGTGATTATGAAAATGAGTTTATTGTTCAACTGACACTATAAAGCACACAGACAAAGGTATAATTATAATACAAATTAAGTTTTCAATGCTCCATCATTCCATACACTATAAACTGGTATTTGCTATTCTTGGGATGCAAAAACTGCTCAATAGCCACTTGCTATCCAAGCACATTCCATAAAAACCAGAGTGAAAAGCAAACAGTTTCCAAGATTCACCCACAACAGCCATCACCCACAACAAAAGATGTACTATTTTTGTGAATCAAAGGCTTTCACAGAAACCATCTGTTGCATTCTTATCTTAATGACTGCAAGGTTGCTTTTCTGCATTGGAATATTATAGAATTCTTCATTTCATGTACCTTACCACAAAGGTAGGTACTGTAAGTCTATATTGCGTCAGCCCTGAATTTAAGTTTCAGAGGGTATCTTAACTGCTTTAGGAGTTCTTTCAATAATTCAAAGAAAAAAGATTAAATTATTAATAAACAAAATTAACTAGAAAAAAGCTTCATTTATTGTAATTGCTAGCTCCTTCAGGTGACAATGATTAAATCCCCATTTTCAAGAGACAAGAGCAGCACTAACATGAAAACATTTTTGCTTTACACCACACTCACGCTGAACAGTATTCTGGCTACTTAGTTTAGGGAAGAAGAGATAGGAATATATTCTGCCACCTGATAAATCAAATATCCTGAGCCTGAAAGTTAGACATTTGGCGACTGCTACTGGTGCTAAGCTCTGCACTGTCCAAGGGATGCTTGACAGTTAAAGTAACTGTTTAGACTATTCAAAACAAGAAATTAAGATAACAACATCCAGGAACGTATCTTGGCATAACATCTTCAAATTAGCTAAATATTTACAAAAAACCGAGGTGGCTTATTCTATTTTAGTTAACCATGAACTTCCTAAATAACTCAGAATGCTGTATCTCTAACATGCTACAGCACATGCCTATACACACTCAAGATAATCAGATGTAACTACCACTTCTCCACTCATTATACTCCAAGGAATAAAGAATGCCATAAAATCATTTTTTTCACAATCTGAAGGGGAAATATTGTTAATATCTTCATGCTGATTTGAACATCTGGATATCATGTAAACTGGAATATTACTGTAAGTCTAAAAAAATGAAAAGGTAGAGTTTGCCTGAAGTGTACCTGCACTTCCAGGACTTCAGCTTTTGCTTAGATTTCAGATGTTAAGTTTACACAGACTGATTCCATAATTTCACTAACATTGTTCTGCAAAATTTGTATTGTAATTAAAACCAGAGGAGAAAAAATCTTTAGAGGATTTCTGGTTCGGTTTTTTGTTGTTGCTCTGGCTGTTATTTTCTTTTAAAGCACATAAGGAAAAGACAATATTTCAAATTTACCTTTCAGCAGAAACAGAGGAAAGCTGTTATAGTGTTGACATATCTCCTAATATTTTTACAAAAATTCTCGATTCCTCTGCTGACAAAAGATCAACATGTATGAAATCTGTGAAACAGAGTATTCTGTGGTTCACAGTTCTTCTCCAAGTGAATAATCTTACTTTTAAAGCATTTTTGCAAAGGGACACTGCAAATCAGCACCACATCTGCAGTATGGAGCTACAATTTTTTCAGGGAATTGCAGCCTTAGCTGAGTGCTAAACACCTGTGCCTAATAACAACCTTCTATTTACTGCACTACTGTCGTTGTGGAGTTTTTTCCTTGTTCTTTTTGGGAGCTTCCTTATTCTCAAACAATACTCAGAAAACAGGCCACTAGCAACCAGAGGCTGAAACTAGATTAGTCTAGTTTCTCTCCAGATTATCTTGAAAAAAATCAAATACAAAATCAAAAAATCAAATAAACCAAAATTACTCACTTTTTCACAGTCCAACCAGAGAAGGGGAAAATGATGCCTTTATGCCTAAAAGCACCTCTACTGTTCCATTTGCAGAGATCTATACATCACTAAATGGAAATGATACTGTTTGAGAGAGACTTGCAAGCTATAGGTATTCTTCCAAACACCAGACCCTTAAATAGGTACTTTTCTGGGTATTTAAAATATGACAATTTACACAGATAAAGCACTTTTTTTTTTCTCTATGTTTACAATTGCCCTTACAAAGGATTATGCCTTCTTTGAGGATTTAAAGACTGTACACTGCCCTGGAAGAAAATATTACTTTCCTTTTCTGGATAGCTCCTTTGTTCTCAGTTCTCTCTGAAACATTGGCTTCCAGGAAACTTGAAAAGACTACACATTTGTGAGAGCAGAGCTATTGCACAGCATGGAGAAAAAAAATGCAAAACTACAGCTGGTTGAACTAAAAGGTGAGCACTTTGCCAGACTTGAGCAAGAGAAAAGGTTAAAGCTGGTTTGGCTACTACCTATTTTAAGTATCATTATGAGAGAGACTAAATTGATATGGGAGCACTTCTCTTGTGAGGACAGGGTGAGAGTGTTGTTCAGTCTGCAGAAGAGAAGGTTCTGGGGAAACATTATAGCACCATCCAGTACCTAAAGGGGGCCCAAAAAAAGCTAGAGGGACCACAAGGACATGTGGCATTAGGACAAAGGGGAATGGGTTTAAAATGAAAAGGTGGGTAGGCTTAGCTTAGATATTAGGAAGAAATTCTTTTCTGTGAGTGTGATGAGGCACTGGCACAGATTGCTGAGAGAAGCTGTGGATATCCTATCCCTGAAGCTTTTAGGACGAGGCTGGATGGGGCTCTGAGCAACCTGATTTAGTCACAGAAGCATTGGAATGAGATGCTCTTTAAAGTCCCTTTCAATCCAAATCATTCAATAATTCTCTGATTCTACTATACTAAACAACCCTTTCTTCTCGAAGGGTAAACACACTCTGCTCTTTTGGGTCTCTAGTTCGGTATACTCCACAGGGAAGATGCTGTCTGTTCATGAGCAGGGGTGATGAGAAGGAGGCAAGAGCTACGCTCTACACAGATTTCTCCACTTCCGGTGAAACAACAGGTTTTGCAGAAGGAGTATCACAGAGGTGGTCTGACACCAATGATTACTGCCTTATTTGAAGACAGATGGAAACTACTGGGATCCTAAATGGGCAGCAGGAATGGCTGGTGGAAGTGGAACAACAAACCCTAGCAACAACTGGTAATGAAAGTACCTCCACCTACTTAAGAAACTGCAGCAATTCCAACTCCTCAAAAAAAAAGGAGTCCCGACAAAAAGTCATGTTTGAGTCATTCACATTCCAGGCCTTCTGGCAATTAAGAAAAAAGAACTTTCTATTTTTCTGCCTTTTCTTTAAATACGTAATGTTCATATTTTCTTTAAAGTTTTTTTAAAGCTTATTATCTTTCCATCCAAAATGAGTGTTTTGCACAGAAAAGCAAATGGCACACTGCTGAGAGTCAGGGTGGGGACAGCAGGAAAGTTCGAGACCCCTTGAAAGGCTTTTATTTTGTACACCAGCATACAGACTTGACAGTGCTGAAATCTGCCTTGTGACCAGATACCAAGAAATTTCTCTATCTTCTATTTTGTCCAGCAAGGAGTTCAAAATCACATATGCAATTAAGAAAGAGTAATCAAAATGACAGGAAAGAGTTAAAAATAAACATGTGGTATGTCCTAATAAAAATGTTCATTCTATAAATTATGTAACATACTAAAAGAGAATGCTCTTAAAACATTTTAAGGACAAAAATATGGGCAGACAACTCATCAACAAACACAACAGAAAGAATGGGATATCTGACACAGCAATTCCCAAAGCAGGCAGGTACAATAGCACAAACTTTTCACAGAATCATGGAATTGTCAGGGTTGGAAGGGACCTCTGGAGATCATCCAGTCCAACCCTCCTGCCAAGGCAGGGTCACCTGTAGCAGATGACACGTGAATTTGCCCAGGAGGGTTTCAAACATCTCCAGAGAGGGAGACTCCATGATCTCCCTGGGAGCCCGCAAAGTTTAGACATAAAATACCACAGAAAACCACTGAATTCTGGAGATAAACCATTGTTTATCTCAACCACCAAAAAAATCTGCTCCAACTGCTGCAGTATCTAGGCACAACCACATGTTAATATGAATAGCAGAAGGCTTCAATTCATGTTTGTTGTTGCTTGCTGTTGTCTTCATCAAAATGTGTTTGGTTTACAGGTCAAGTATTCTCTCTCATACATCACTTAAAACACTTAAAATACAACCTAAATGCTTCTTTTCAATGTAAAGAAGTTATAGAAGTCCATAAAACTTCATAGGGGGACACTTTCACAACCTTCTTATACTGGAATTAACCTCAGGCCCAAAAACAAGCAGTTTTTTCCTTTCCATCTCACATTCAACTTCAATATGCAAGCGAAGGAAATTAACAGACTATTTTAGTGATGATGAACAGAGAGAACAGAATCCTGTTCCATTCTTCAATATTAAGTCTGAAGCACTATTTGAAGAAAGATAAAAGGGTATTGAGGGGAGTATTTCACAAATCTGGAAGAAAACATCCCCCGTTCCTCCTTTCAAACCAGATAAATGTTTTAAGCTGTTAGGCACCTAGATGAATTTTCCATGACAGCAGTGAAAGGTGAAGGCAGTAGTAAGTGTTCTCATTTATTTTTTCTGCTCTTTTTTAACCTTGCTTTTCAAACAAACACACACATGTTTTGTTCCACAATCATGCACTGATTAAAACCATATTACTTTGTAAAATGGGCAGGTTTTCCAAGTCACAATTTTTCACTCTTTTCCTGTGTAAATTAAACTGAAAATAAACATAAGATATACACTAAAGTTGCACAAGTGAACACTCAAGAGAAAGACAGTATGAAAAACCACAATATGAGAGATGGGCAAGATGCTCTTCTACAGCAACAGAAAAATACAAATATTTTCAGGTTTACAGGACTGTACTACCCACAAACTTCCATGCAGAAGGAAGCATACAGATTTGAAAGGATATTTCAGCAACTTTTAATTTCCTCTCTTTTAGGTGTTAGAATTGACAGATGTATTCTCATTCAAACTTGCATGTTATTAAACTCAGCTTGGCCCAGATTCACATAATTTGAGTTTCTAAATGTGATGCATCTAAATATGGAAAACACTTACTTCAGACTTCCTATACAGCCTTCAAAACTAAGCAAACAACTCAAGAAGAAGAATCAGTGTACCAAAAAAAAAAAAAAATCATTTGGAAACCTCTCCTCTTCAGGAATTATTCTGCAAAGTCCAAAGCATCTAAATTCCTAGCATAGGTGCCTTGATTACATTGGATGAATCAGGGCATGTGCATCTGTCTTACCTAAATTTCTAGTCTGAAGATAAAGGAAAATATTCCAGAAAACAGGAGGATGCATGCAAACACTGGTATGAATTATCTGGGCTGGCATTCCCACAAAATACCCAAAATATCTGTTACTCATGGAAAAACTTAGATAACTATAACTGCATGATGAATGCAGAAACCCTTCAAAATTAACAGAAATATTGGAAGGGCCCTACAAAATTATATTGTTCCCAGTTAGCCTTTAATTTAGGTAAGTAAAAACAGTGCAGAACTTACATCTTGTATTTTAATTATAGGAAGATCATGGAGATGTTACTCTTTAGAGAACTAAGAGGTTGCTTCAGTGTGCACTCAAGAATTAGAAGGTGCTTTATGTGGATGAACTTCCTTTCAAATACCTACAGGAAGTAAATTTAACTATTCAATATGGAAATAATACTGTGGCTAGTTCCTCCCAACATCATCTAATTCACAGATTCATGCAATTTTTTCTTATGATCTAAACTTAAGCTTTTAATCAGGTTCAACCAGCAAGGGAAAATACCTTAGATCAAAACTTTTTCCCAATACAACTGCCTAAAAATAATAAATTTCTAATGTTATTATAGGAAAGATACTACATATTTTATTAGACGATGGGTCAAATGGTAACTTACAGACTGTGGCATGACACAACAGGTAACATTGATTAACTCTCCCGTTCCCTTTCATGCCACTTACCAGCACATCCTTTTCTGAAAAGACTCCAATGGCTAAGCAGTTTAGAAAAGGTATTACAAACAGAATCTCAGCATGTTTGCAAGCACCTTTTTAGATATAAACACCATACTTCTGAAGTACAGCAAAAAGCCTGCTTAATCTGTCTTCTGGGGGCTACTTTTAGATAGATGTCAGGAGGTTGCTATTTTTCACGCAGATTCCAAAATCTCATTTAGATAAATTTCTAAATTTGTAACAAGCCTTTGATTGATGAAGTCATAGTTTATATTAATGGTTATGATCCAGGAATTGTTCTCACAATGTACACCGAAGAAATTCTCTTGAGCCTTTTCAAAACAAGCTATTACCATTGATAAAACTGATTTAAATCTAAAATTGCCTGGAATCATTCAAGTTTCCTCTGCAGTTTCTGGGACACAGGTTTACCTAAGCTGAGTGTTCCAGTTACATTCCATTCATGTAACCACCTACCTGTTTGATCTTTATCCTCTCAGTTTCAAATGCGTATAAACACTTCATATTTGCTGAAACAGTATGTACAACTGCCACATACCACCAAAAAGCACCCATGTTCAGTCAAGCCACAGTTTAACTACAGTAAAAAAATACAAAGCATTACTGCTACCTGCCATGTTAGGAATGAAAAAAATCTCTAGCACTTTCAGTGAGGCATATCCTCTATTAAGGTTATTCTTTAGAGCTGAATAAAGTACTTTGTTTTAACATAATGGAATACTTCCACTTACTCTGCAACAGTGAAACAGCTCACATAACCATACATCAGCTGACAATGAGGAAAAGTAAAACAAACTCTGAAAGCTCTGTTCAGGTTGGTAGGTTTCCAAACCATAGCTGAATTATAAAACCAGAAAGGACAAATAATTGTGAACTTTTAAGTCTTTGGAGTAGAAGTGCCAAATGTTTAGTTCAGATGCAAACATGCATTCACCTACTTTACATTCAGCTTGTGTAGAATTTTGTACCACAGGTTCCATGGGGGATTTCTACCACAAAGAATATGCAATAAAATACACCCATGAAAGAATCCAAAACCAAAACATAGGATGCACAACCAGAATGAACTTAATGTTCATTAGTGCATAATGTTTTTCAGCCTGCCAGCCAGTTCACATAGCTACTTACATTAAACTTGCTCCAAAACATCTTTTATCTAAACTATACAGACACTATCATTATCACCATTTGGCAAACTTTAGGGAAAAAAGAGCATGAAGTTCTTTCACCTGACTCACCAAGAGAAACCATGAACACTTAGATGTTTTTCACTCTTTAAAATAGCTTTACTGTTCTCTAGATTTAGCCTCTGTCTTAAAATAAAAGTACTTATGAAGTATCTTACAATTCCAGAACATGTACAAAGTTAAACATGTTTTTTCAAAAACATATTCCTCCCTTCTATATATTTAAAGAGTCAATGATAATATTAAGCCTTCGTAATTCATGCAGCAAAAACCAATTTTAGCTACAGGCAGTTCTATGAAAGTACATTACAATTATATATGCAGTAGAATAAGTATTAAAGCTTCTTTTGCAAATTGCATAAGCGGTGAAATTAAGCCCATCAGCATCAGTACACTTATGTTTTTAATTCTGGAGTCATCAAAACTTTAAAAACCAATATAACCAATTGATGATCAATGTTTGGCATTGCTATCTAAAACAGATGTAGTATTACTACAACTGAAATAAAATGCCTTTTTCCTCTTAATAAAAAGAGCGTTATGCTCATTTTAAGACTTCTGGTGAACATGTTAGTATAAAATTTCATAAGCATCAGGCTGATACAACAGCAACCTCATAAGCAAGCCATCTCTTTTAAATCGTTTGTGGTTTAATGATCAAAATTAAAACAATACACCATTGGTGTAGACCAATCCTTGACCTTTGACTGTGCAATTTATTTCACTCATACATATCTCAGTTTCCTCATCTGAAAAAATGTGAATAAATAATACCTTTTTCAAGGAATCTGCTATTATTTTTTCAGCAGTTGGTGAAGTTTTTTGCATTCCCTAGGGATCCTGTTGTTCTTAGCAAACACACTACAGTCACGAAACTAAATAATTACAGCTCAAGAGAGAGATGTTCACAGACTCCACTTTTCAACAGTTCTCCAACGGTTATTGAAAAATGCAGTGATTCAAATGCTTACTTCAGGATCTTGAGAGACAGAAATTTATGCAAAACATTCCACCTAGTGACAATGAATGCAGTTGTCTACAAACTTACCAAATAATTAGGATAAGGAATTAAAAGTGTATGTGTGTGTGTTTGTCAGCTAGTCATGAAAAGAAGATCTGCAACCACAGGGCAAAGATAGGGGGACAAGGGTTAAAAATTACAGCATGTCTCTGTTACTGCAGGAAGGAAGAACAATTTCCTATGTAGCTTCCACAGCTGGTTCCAATTCTATTACTGTTTCGATTACTAATTCTCCCATGCCACCCATAAATTACCTTCAAAACATTAACATTTAAGCTCTATTATAGCAGCACAATTTTATGTAATGTGACATGAGAATAAATTGCTAAGTGACTTTAACTATGCAGGAAAGAGGAAAAGATACATTTATATTGTATGGACTTGACATCCATGCTTGGAAGAAACACACCTTTTCATGCTTCACCCATATTCTTTTATCTAAAGCTTATGGCAGAAGAAAGCAGTGCATTAAGGCCAGACCATATTGCTAAAATGGTTGTAATACCCAATGACACTGTGATAATTTTCAAGATGCTTAAGGCAAGTACTAAGCACTAGGTTAACAATGGTAACTAGTGTGAATATCCTGGTTTGATTTTTAATTATAAAGCAAATAATTGTAAAGGGATGTGCCCAACAATTATGAAACATACTTGTGTTCTATGCATTTATATGGTATATTTTACTACAGTATCTATATATGTTGAGATTCCTCCAGCATATTGTATCAAAACATGATTTCCATACATGCAACATAGTATGAAAATTCCAAAGGATTACAATTAAACCTGACAGGACACACAACTAGACAGAGAGCCATTTATTTCTACAACACAATCAAACTATAATTGTTCAATATGGCTCAGTTCTGGGTTATACAGAAAAAGAACAAAGACCTCAACACATCATTCAGTGGAATGTCACCTGTGTTAAATCCAACACTTACTAGAGTCATTCCTCAAGGAGCCTGAGATATAAGAGAATACAGAAGCAATGCTTTCACTTTTTAACTCAGACTAAGATAAAGATCCATTATCTCGACAACAGACAACACTTCAGCTGTGTGAATGGAAAAAGATCACAAAAATTCAACATTATACCTTACTGAAATGCCTCATTGCACAGATTTTTATTGACATTATTTAAGATTTCATAAATCTTTCTTCCTTCATAACATACGGAAAATGTAAATTAGATACGACCCATGATATCTGTCCTTATCCAATAGGTTTCTTGATCTTCACAAGGAGTTGCTGCTGATACTCCATACTCTATAAATACTACTTGAGTTACAAGAAAAATCTTCCTTTACAATCTAAAATTTAAGTTTGGATTATATGACTCAAATGAAATTGCTACTAATTGTATACATAATAAACATAAATAGTTGAAATGGATTAACAACAACATGCATCTTCAACTTGGTCTTAAAAGACAGTTACCAATATATTTTTAGTTCATACAAAGAGGGCCACTTTAGATATTCAGAGGAAGCTCTACAATTACTTTCTTTGCAAGAGTCAGGAAAGAAAAGCTCAGTCCATAGATATACAGAACTCCAGATTTCAGACCACATATCTACTATATATCTGCCATAAAATTTTCTATATGATAATTGCTTTTGTGCTTGTATGTATTAAATAGGGTAAAATGTTCCATCTCGCAGACATGCTACCCTGATACTCCAGCAAATATAGCAGGTTTGTTAATTGAGCTGCTCAGATTCCACCAAGACAGAAACCATTATTAATGCCTATTATTTATAAAGAATCATTGAATAGTTTAGTTGACAGGGACCTGCAAAGGCCATCTAGTCCAATGCCCCTGCAATGAATAGGGATATCTTTAATTAGATCGGGTTGCACAGACCTCTGTTCAACTTGGTCTTGAATTTCATTCCCAGAGATGGGGCATGTACCATCTCTCTCTGGGTGACCTGCTTCAGCATTTTACTGGCCTCAGCGTAAAAAACCTTGTATCTAAGATAAATCAACCCTCTTATAGCTCAGTGCCATGACCTCTTGCTCAATAACTACAGACCCTGCTAAAACCTTTGTCCCCATCTTTCTTGTGGGGCTCCTGTTTTTAGGTACTGGAAGGCTGCAACAAGTGCCTTCCTGTCTCCAGGTACCAATTCTCTCACCCTTTTCCTCATAGCAAAGGTGCTGCAGCCCTCTGAGCATCTTTGTGGCCCTTCCCTGGACTCAAGCTGAAAGGTCTGTGTCCTTCTTTTGCTGGGGACTTGCAGATTCCTCTCCCTCCCCTGCTGCTGACAGTGCTCTGGACACAGCCCAGGACACATTTGGCTTTTGGGGCTGCAACCACACATTGCCAGGTCATTTCCAGCTTTTCATTCCCAAGTTCTTCTTGGCAGTGCTGCTCTCCATGCCTTTGTCCCTCAGGGATGTAAAAACAAACAAAAAAAAGCCCACAACAGGGGAAAAAAACAAACAAGCTTTGTGTATAATGCTAAAGTTACAAGTGCGGTCTTGCTGTTGTTGAGAAAACAGATACATGGTATTTCATACCTCCCAGCTGACTGACTGGGGAGGTTCCTAGGGAATGCATGATTCCGTAACTACTGTTTCCATTAAAAAAGCAAGCTCAAAATGCTCTAGCAGTTCCCTCCCTGTAACAAGCAAGTCCAACACGCTGTTCTATCAAAAGAGAAACAAAAGTACAAAATGCCAGAAATGTGCATGAGAGAAGCAGCGAGCTTATAAACACTGGCTTTTCACAGGAAAGGATGAAGCGGTCGGAAGGAACACATGACCCATAAAATAATCTGAATCAAGAGCAGTCCAAGATTTTTCACTCATATTTGTTCAAATTCCCTGTTATGGACATATTCCAGACAACACATTAGGAAGCCAAAACAAGGATTCCCAATTTTGCATAGTTTGCTGCACTTGGGAAGAATTTAACTCCTGTTTTTGGAATTCATTCTGTAAGCCCAAATTCTTCACATTAACCTCATGTTTGACATCTCCCTTGAATGTGTGATCCATGAAATGACATGGTTTAGTTCTGAAACTAATGCTATCTTACATAATACCTACTGCTGTCCAACACTCAAACTGTTTCCCAAGCCTCTTAAGAATTTACATTTCACCTCTTGGGAGTCACACAAAATGGACAGTAGATATGCTTACAAATCAAACTGTTTTGCTATGACTTGTTCAATGCCATTATTATGTTTACAGAAAAAATTGCAAAGTACGGGTCACTGGAAGGCACTTTTCTTTACATTCTTGCTGTCAGAATTTACCTGGCCTTCTGTATCATACATTTCAGATACTGTGGATCCTCAGTTCATTTAGCTACCACAAGTAATACCCAGTCTGAGACAGCAAAACTAGATCTCTTTGTAGAGAATGATGGCAACCCCTTGTCTTTAGGTTCCTCTCATGAGATCTAATAAACCACCATAGACAGGGAGAAACTTCCTTTTCTTTATTTAAGGAGTAAAATTAGGGAGTTTAGTATTCACTTCATAAATCAATTCTTTCAGAAATGACTATGTAGGGCAATCTATCAAAATGGGAAAACATTTAAAATGCAGAAACCCTGACACTGGGTAAGTTGTTCCTACCTGTGAATCACTTACCTTTAGAATTTCAGTGTAATACAGAATTAAGGAAATGGAGAAAGCAAAAGAATCCTGCTTTTAAAACACAATCATCAATTTGAGATAAACAGGTACAAAAATTATTAAAACCCACTGTAAGTTTCTCATGCATTCTGAAATCCTCACAGTCACTATGATACCGAACAATTCCAGTAGTACAGGCCATAGGTGAGGGAACAAGCTAGAAAGAGTGAGCAAATGCATATAAATAGATTTTTGCAGCTGGTTGTGGATATCAAGGACTTACAAGTATCTATTAATACTGGCAGGGACAAGGCAGATAGAAATTGCACTACTAAAATTTTGCACAATAAAGGCAGCGGGAAAGTTCTGCCTAATGCACTGGAATTTTTCATACGGTTCCATATTTGCTCCAAGATGATATTTACTGTTCAAATATCCACAAACTTGCACTTAAAGAATTTAAATAACCCATAAGCTAAAATGTGAACTGCAGGCAATTTAACCTATCCACCCCAAAGGATGAAAGACCTGAGATGACCTTCTTAGAACTTGTAATTACAACAAGGTATGGTATGTTAAGCCTAATGCTTACACAGTAAGCCTTCCTCACTGCAAAAGTGCCAAGCTGAGAGATTATTGTCAGTGTGCCTCCTGCATGCCTTTTAGCAAGAAGAATGGCACACAGCAAGGTCAGGCTGTACATCGTCAGGGGCTGCCACACAGTGTTTTCAAAGCCCCTACAGAATCTAAAGCTTGGGTTGTTTTCTTTGAAGAAAGATGAGCTGTTCCAGATTAAAGATAAGTTAAATATTATTTATTCTATTTCAAATAGAAACATTCTGCACATGTTTGGATTCACATCAGCTCATGGCCTGCAAGACAAACTTCCTATCACAGAAAGCCTAAATCTACCAATGATCTTTCTTTAAGATGATCTGTGCCTCAAACACTCCTGATTTAATTTTCTTTATCTACAAAAACTTCAATACCTACAACGAGCTTTGGACCAAAACCAAAGGAAGTTTTACAAAGTTCTAGTTACTGGGAAATTCTCCTGCTCAGTTTAGTCCCAAAAATGAGCCAGTTACCTTAGTAGCTATGTAATCATAAGAGAAAACACAGCATAAAAATACTTTTTCATTTAAATACAAATTTGTTTTAAAATACTCAAAAAAAAATATCACTAACAAGTATTCCAAAAAGGTGAACACACAAGAAGTGCCGTGGTTGACTCCCAAAGAAAAAGAAAAATCTTCTTACTAGACTTGGAAAGCAAGTAGGTTTAAAAAATACATAACCACCGGAAGGAAACATGAATCTGCAATCCCACATTTTTCCTTTCTTTTTCTCTCCATGCTTAGAAATTTTCAGTACTTTAAAGTATTACTCAGAGTAACATTAACTCTTGTTCAGACACCCATCCACAAGATGCAGCTAGACACAAAATTTTCCCAGAGAACTTGGGTAATTTCTGTGATATTCTCCCACCCATTCAAACTTGGTTGCAGAGTCCATCATGAAGATACTCCCTAAAAGTATTAGAGCTGCAGCTTCCACTAGTTCCTACACTGTGAGTCAATTCTGAAGAGGTAAACTAATGCAAATTGCATTGACAGAGTTAAACTACAGCTGATATCTATTATGCTTTTTACAGGATAGGACTAGTTTTCATAACTATCATGTGAATTGAGCAGATGCTTATTTAAAATAGCCTTAAGAATAGCATAGTTATAAATGATTTAGATTTAGTGACATTTATTTTACTCAAGGGAGTTAATATTTCTGCTGAAAATGAATTGAATTATTTTACTACTGCTCATTCGTTGAAGCATTGAAAGCAGTTTCTCATTTGGACAAAAAGACTTTGAGAAATCACAGGAAACTACCAGTAGGCCTTCTTATAAATTCATTGTCTATTCAATGTATAGTAATTGTCTTCCCTAAGAAAATTATTTTATGGACAGCAACTACATTAAGGCTCACACCATTTATTTACAGATAATTGAAAGGATCTGCCTCTAAAATTGCAGTTGTCCAATGCAGAAACTTTACTACTTACAGGCTTGCACTGTCACAAACATAAACATTTGTTATTTAAAAAAAAAAACCATTCCTTTACAGAAAGGATTAAAATATGACAGAGTCATAAGAGATAGGGATACAAACAGGAAAAGGACAGAGAGGATCAACAGCATGCCTAAACCCTAAAAGGAACCTTATGAAGAGCAATCAATTATGACAGAGTACTGGTTTGGCAAAACGAAAAAAAGAAAAAAAAAAAAAAAAAGCCCTAAACCAAATGGCTGTCCTCAACAAAGAAAATGCTAGATAAGGCGACATTTCATCATAGAACAGAGAAACAACTCTGAAGTACTCTGTGAAAAGAAATGTAATAAATGCCAAGTTAAAACAAATTAAGTTATTAAAACAGGTAATTATTATACCATTGACAGAAAAAAAATAATCCATGCATGTCATCCAAATGAAACAGCATTTTTTAAACATGAAAAGTAAATATATTAAAAAAACACAAGTGATATAAAAAAGCAACTAGTACATGGGGGTTTACATCTCCTCCAGAATTTTAATATTTTCTACACGAAAAATTTATGGAGATAAAAACCAATTTATTTTTTGATGGTCTTAAGGCATAAAATGACATAGAATGCTCATAAAGACCAAGACTTAACACTGTAGACCAAGAAGGGACTGTCTTTAAAATGATTCAGCACTCTGTGATCTTACAAAACAGGCATGTGCAGCTTGTAGACACTGAGAATGATTAAGCTACTTAAATTTTCTTCTGGATTTCCATTTCTGACATTTTTGGTACTCAGTAAAAAAATGTAGCAAATGTACTTAAAGAAGGAATGTCACTGAGAAATATATTTTTTTTTATATTTAAGAAAAGAGCAGTTACTTTGTGGCATCAGCTTTGCAAGAGACATACACTAACAAAATGTACTGCGAAAAGTTACAAATCTGGTGGCATGGAAAGCCAGCTGATGTCCAGATATGCCATATATTGCCTGATATGCACATTTGCCGTCTTTGAAGAGACCAGCATGTTCCAAAATACCCCAAGTAACAGGCTGGTTAGAAAAAGATAAACCTTTATAAATCCAGATGATGCATGAAACTTTTAAGGTTACTGAGCTGATAAAGAAACACTCACACTGCTGTATAAACCCTAAGTAACTTCTCCATCCTCCAACTAATCTTCTAAAGTTGACAATTCCATTTTTAACGAGAGAAAAAAGAAAAAGGCTATATGTATAACCTAAGTGATTTCTTTATTTTTCTGTTTCCCTCTTCAAATAAAAGTCTTAAGTCCTATGGTTTGCCTGTACTACCTAATAAGAAAAGAACACCTAACTCACACAAGCTAGTAGAGGCAGACATTAATATAAAATTTGTCCTGATTCATAGGACATTGCAACTCTTATAAAGGTTATCAGCTCTTTCTGACACCTAAATTAATCTACAAATACACACTCTACAGTAAGTGACAGCAAAATATCACTATAGTCCACGTGAATCACCCTCTTTTTGTACACTTTGGTTATTAATACTCTTACTGTTATTGTTTGATTTCATATCCCATTGCTGTTTCCAGTAAATTGTTCTTATCTTAAACTGTGATCTCTGTCTTTTATGCTTCCCACCAGAGGCATAAAAGACATGGTTTTCTTTTTAATGGGAGTACTAAATTGGGGAGTACCATTCCCAAACCATGACACGGTCCAAGCTCATTATTACATGAAAGATGACCTATGGAGCCTCTGTACTGCAAAATGCCACCATGACTGACTGAGTTCAACCCTTATTTAAGACCTTATGTTTCACCACATGAGAATGCTCACTGAAGTGAATTCCACACATCCACACAATCCAAATCAAAATCTTGACATAGTACTACTTACTCTGAAACTGTTTCCAAGCTAGTGGCTAAAGAGGGTTGCAGAAACTATGCAAGACTACTAAAAGCTACAGGAAGGCTGGTGTGCATCTGTGGTGTTTTCAATGCCCCACTATGCAATTGTGGGGAAGAAAAAAAAAAGAATAGAAAAAAGAAGTGCATTGATGTTAGCTGGCAGTAGTAGGGCTAAGAAGACTGCTCTATGCAATTGTGGGGAAGAAAAAAAAAGAAAAAAGAAGTGTATTGATGTTAGCTGGCAGTACTAGGGCTAAGAAGACTGCTCCCCTCATGAGTTTCTTATCTGCACCTTGAGAGCACACTTTGCTGCAACATACCATACACTTTCATTTCTTAAACACTGGTTAACTAATTAAACTTGGAAATAAAAATGAAAGTCACAAATCACCCTCTTTCCAGTAGAAGCAAACTACGTTTTGTCTGTGTTTTCTCTCTCATCAATAGTGAAAAAGTAAAGGTATGCCACTTGTACTTCCAGTGAGTATGCACACCCAGTCCCACTTACAAAACTGAAGGTACATGTCTGCAGTCCCACTGAAGTCAACACAATATTTACATGAAAAAGGATCTAATCCTCCAGCCTTAAATAATGAAACTGAGCTTCATGAGACGGCTATTTATTAGCTATTTGCATTAAACTGTATTTTAGAAAACTGAATGGGAAGCCCCTTAACGCTACTACATAAAAGTCTTATCTGAACTATTTATTTTTTATTGGGAAGTAAGGGTTACATATCACCTTTTTGCTATTCTTGCACATGATGCCTATATGAATGTAACTTCTGTTTAAGAAACTAATTTTCTCATTTAAACAGATGCAGGATCTTAGAAGAAAGCTGAAAAAGAAGCCTTTATCTTATCTGTCATTAAGGAGGTACTTTGAGACATTTCAAGACATTTTTCTACAGAACTAACAGATTTAAAACTGATAATGTTGAAAATTTAAATATGTCTAAGTAGAATAAAGTAATAAATAGTTTACAAAAGCACATCTCAAAAGCCTCAGAAATGGATCACAAAAAGCCATGGTTAGTAAAAAGTCATACAATTGTTTTTTAATGATTATTCAGGTCCTCTGGAGAAAGTAATTATACTGGTTTATGGAAGGAAATGAGAAAAAAATCTTTCTTCTTTCCATATTTGTTTATTTGAATATGTACTAATCTTTAGTTACAACAGTACGTCAAATAAACATTTATAAATAGTACACAAGGTAAAGCAGTAAAATACTATCCAAGATCCTAAGAATTTGAAAATAATTTTATTAGGCTTTAAAATACAAAGAAAAGCATAAGCAGGAGCAAAGGAAGGAAGTTCAGCATGATTGTTTTGTGATCTGGATACTGTTAGCATCAAGTATGTGTAGTCCCTGTATACTTCTAAGTGCCCACCTGCAAATAAGAGATGCCATTGCAGCAGTTGTAAAACAATACATGTGGTATTCTCACATTCATAAAAATCCAAAGCCGTCTTTTAAACAAACAGCAGACATTCCTAGAGTCAACAAAATTGCTCTCCAAGGATTCCATTGTCCTGGAGTCTGGTCTGCAGCTCCAATAGTTTAACATAAATCACTTGTTCATCAAAAATCCTGCAAAGACTTGTTTTGGAGAGGAAGTGTAACTGCATGTCACTTACACTCTTCCTTCAAATGCAATCCTTTTAAATTATTTATTCATCCTCACCATAAATATTTCAAATACTTCTTATCATCCACTTCATTTTCCTCTTGATTCAAGCAAGAGTTCTCTGTACCTGTATTTCTCCTTATTCTATGTAGAGCACAAACAACTTTTCAAAAAGATTACACTCACATGCCAAATTTGGAGAAAACTTGCTATCTTCCATTTGTGTTTCATGTAGTGATGTCAAGGTTGAATACAGTGTGACCATTGCCATTAGTTCCATGGCCAAATTTAAAAATATTTTATATATTCTAACACTGACGGAAACAATATGCTATCTGTGCTTCTTTTTAAAGTATATTGAAAATTTGTTGTAACTGCCAAAAAATGCATCAAGCATCATGTAAAGAGGTAGTCACCACCTCCTTTTGACTGTAAGCTTTCTAGGTTCTCAGAGAATAAGTTAATTTCAGTACCTTCACCTCCAAAGATCCCAACTTGTAGAGGAAGTAAAGAAAATAATATTCAAGATAGAATGTTCATACACCATTTCATTTACAGAATTTCCTACTATTTCCATTCTTGTTAAATAATACTGTATCAAAAGTACAGTCTTGTGAGTGAGATAAACATGCAAAATACATGCTTAGAAAGACTTAATTTTTTTTTTCTTAAGGGGTATGTCACAGAATTGTACAGTCTCAAGGTTATGAATGCCTTAAACATACTTGGCAGAAAAAAAATTAGAATTCTACTATCCTTTCAAGGGCAGTAGGACGTCATTAGCTTCCACAAAATCTGCTGGCTATAAAAAAACCAAAGGTCTCAGGAGGGATGAGCATGTGGATCCCATGTTTCAACTGTGGAAGGTTTAGAGCCACAGCGTATCTGGTCCTGAGATGAAGAACACCTTGCATCACTCTCAACAGCTCCCTCTTCAAACACAGAAATGGCACCAGCAGCTCGTAAAGAAGGCTTCCTACAGGCTTCACCAGCTAAAGTTCAACTCTTAAAGGGTCTCTAAAGAAGCTGATAAACAGTAAAAACAGGACATAAGATCTCTGAACTTTGTTGAAAATGGCAGTAAAAACAATAATCAAGTTCTATATCACATTTTATTTAATGTGATAAATCACCTCTCTCTAACTTTGAAACATCTCATAGTCAGCAAATATATGCCTATTAATCTTCTCACAAATTATTTCTGGAAACAAACTCACAGGACCCTAAGTATCTATTTGTAGAGGAAACGTTCTAAAACTTTTCATATTCTGTCATATTACAAATTAATTAAAATTCATATCATCCACCAAAAGGCATGGTGTGATATCCAGCAGAGAAGGCTTGGCTTTACTAAGTTCTGCAGAATCAACCGATAGAGATCTTGCAAGTACACTCTAGGAACAACTGGTAACCACGAACTCTGAGGCACTGGGTTGAAGAGGAGATGAGCAAATACCCCACACCTTTTTATCAAAGACCAACACTTCCTAAGAGAACTACCTTGCTAGCTTGCTCTTTTTATGATGAACTCTGCTTCTTGAGTATTCCTTTCTTGACACCTTCTGTTTGATTCTCTCACATTGGAAGACAGGGACTGATTATTTTGTCTTTTCTGTTAATTTTTGCCAGGTTTGCAAATCCATTTTAAGTCACTTTGGAGATAATCTTTCTCATTCTTTGCACACAATGATCCTTACAAAAATGCCACAGCTTGTTCCAACTTCAATATAAATAAAACACATTTACCTCATTTTCATTGTTAAGACCTAAGAACATATTACGTATATATGGAAAAAGCATTTTCTTCATCATTACATAGGAAGGAAACACACAAGCAAATTGAAAGCAGTGGTTAACTGCTACCTGTTTTTTATCAGTAACTGGAAATACTTAAAAGATAATACCTCTTGTCCTCAAAACCACACTTTTCTGTCTCTGCTGCATACACAAAAATTGCTTTGTTCAGCTTACTATACTTTTTCCTCTTTAGACAAGATGAAACATGACTGGGTAAATCAGATTTAGCAGTTACAGGACAGACAATTCTCAGTCTAAATCTTACAAATCCATAGGATGACTAATAATTCCTGCAACATTTATTTATTCTTACAACACCATAATTTTCAGTCTGGTACCATAGCCAAATTCTAATTGGAGCAATTACAGTCTATTTAAATTCTTCATCTAAATCAGCAGGAAATGGCTTCCTTCCATTATGAACAAGTATCACTGGTACATCCTGTTAAACTTCTGTAAAAAAATTTACAAATATCTCCAAATAATTCTAAAACCTGAAATACAGCTATGCTATCATTTTGAAAACATGCCACATCAGAGTGCAGCCTTGAGCCTTGAAGAGGCCCAAGGCTGTACTTGTTTCAGGGACATAATTACAACATGATTAGTATTCCTTTGGTGCTGCAGGGAGAAACAGTTCTCTGTTCCAAAGGACAATGAACTGTAACTCAGCTCCAAACAGAAGGTAAATCCTTGTAAATTCACTTGGCAAATTTTTCAACAATCAACTTTACCTGTTGCCTCAAGCTAGGAAGAGTGTCACAAGATGCTAACACTGCATTAAGTTTTGTTAAAGATCTCAGCACATCTTCTAATGACATTTCTAATTTTCTACCACATAAAAGAGAGCATAAACCAATACATGCTCTCTTACTAAACTCTTTTAATAGGTGTCATCCATTCCCTTGAAAAATGTTTATGTCCTAGAGTTAAAGCTGTCAACCCACCAATCCTGACACAACTGCTCTTGCTAGTCTTTGTCCCTCTCCAGCCAGATTTTAAGTGCATAGATTTCAGACAGACTCCCAGTGCATTTTGCCAGGGAAAAAAAGCTGGCCAAGATTCTGCCATATTTTCTGATCCAAAATCTACCACATGCATACTGCTCTCATTATGCACTTGCCCTCTTGCAAAATAAGCTGTTTTCTCTTTTAAAGATTTTCCTGAAATTTTCTAGAAAGGTTTAGATCACAAGATAGATCAAGCCTGAAAAACTTCACACTACAGAAGATGCTCTGCTTCCTCCCTCCCCCTCTCAGCTTACAACCATGTGAAAAATGGACACCAGGTTTCTACACCAATAGAAGAGAAAGCACTACAGAAAAGCAAGTGCTGATCACAACCCAAATAGCCAGCTTCTTATTTTCCTCACTCCTCAAATTAATGCAAGCCTTTTATATAAAACAGGATACTAAACCAAGAAGAATGTATCAGAGGGAATTAATACCAAGTGTACCTGTTGTCCTCAAATGTACTTGAGTCCTTCCACTACTACAAAACAAGCACTGTAAAGCATTTGTATAAATACTCACAAGCATATTGTGGTTTGTTAAGAATCATCACTTTTGACACAAATGGAAGTGAATGATACTAAATTAGCAAGTCATTAAATCTAAATATTTATTTCTTAAATGTAACTAAGCATCAGTATCAAGACAGATTATTAATCAAACACAGAAAAAATATTTAAAACAGCACCACAAAGACTTGCACATATCAAATTAACTTACACAGCATTTGGGGGAAAAAGGACCTCAAGTCAGAATTCACACACTTAACATAATATCTAAGGCTCTGTTTAAAAAAAATAGTATGTTTGGTTTGTATAACATGTAATTTATGCAAATTACAAAAATGCAAAATCCTCAAAAAACACCAATGCCAATTCAAAACATTCAGCAATTAACTGCTGTTAGTCATTTTCCCATAAAAACAGCAAGGTATGAAAAATTCCCATCGAATAACCACCAGCTACTCCTTCTACCTTAACATTTATTCCGTAAAATAACCCCCGTGAGCTGAGTAGTCCTGGGCCAATCCTGGACTCAAAAATTGTCTGCCTCATAGCAAATCCAATTTGACAAATGTCTCTACTGAAAATCTTTTATAAGAAAGCAAAAAACAACTGAACAAGCAACAGTAAAAAACAATGTTCCTATAATAAAAACCACATCTAAAGTCAGGCTTGAGAGACAGTGGGAAAATGTCAGGGTGGAGCCAGTATTTTGGGGTATTTTTTCTGTCATAAAAAATTCACAAGACTTCAGATTACAAATTATATACTACAATGCCTAGAACTACCAAAGAAAAATTTCATTCCTTCAGGATCTAAACCACAGATACTTGTGTTTTCAAGAAAATAATTCAGTAGTAAAATATGATAATAAAAGAGAGACAGTCTCACACTACATCTGGGGAAAAAAAATCCATTCAGCTTTCAGTTTCTCCCATCTCAGCTCTGCACCCATGCATACCAACCACAAGCTATGTACAAGCAAGAGAAAGGAATCACAGAGTTCTTGTAACTGCAACACCTGCCTTCCTTGGGGCTTGCAAGATCATACTGTGATCACCAATCGATCAACAGGAAACCAGGAAAGCACAGCTGCTTCCTGATTCCCTTCACAGGAAAGAAAATAACTGAGTTCACGAGCAGCAGTAAGGGAAGGCTCTAGACCCCAAAGGCCTCCGGCACTCACACTGACACAAAATCTCCCCAGTTATAAATTAACTGTTTAGACTGAAAACCCACAAGTCTCATATTTCTGCTGCTCTGCTTATTCTCAACTAAATCTATTCTAGACTGTTTTGTAACTATTGTCTTAAATTCAGACAAACTTAAATCACACCAGACTACAAGTTACCTTTCTGTCTGAAACTTTTCATTAGTGTCTTTTAACTCTGGTCTCCAGTAACTTCACTTCATCAAGCCAGTTGTTGCATTACTCAAATACATATAAATAAATAAAAAAATCAGTGTCTTGTTGGAAATTAAAACAGCCAACCAGCAAAGTCACTTCTGAGAAAGACAGGCTAAAGTAAAATCAGCTGTTTCTGCATGTCGTTTTGCCTTTGGCATTCTGGAGAAGTTGGCAGAAAATAAATAGTGATTTTAATATAACATGACCCATAGCAACTGAAACCCACTCAGTTTATGATGCCCTCAGGAATACAGACTCACTTGACAGTGCCCTAACAGCTAAAAGTTAAGAGAATTCCTGGCACAGATCAATAGTGAGTAAATTTAAGGTTTACGTCATTCTCAAGGAAAATTCCAGTTTTATCTCTCCTTGGTTGCCTGAGACAGAACAAGTCATCTGTGGGGTACAGATATGATCACAGAAGATATGAGACTAAAATGTACAGTTTGATAATGAAAGAAATCCATAGGCAACAGGGAATCAAGAGAATCAGACTAATCATTAAGTGATTAAAATACCTAAGACATCAGAATTCCCCATCACTTATGCCCTGTGGGTAAACAAAAGAAAAATGAAAACTTCATGATCACGTAAGTTTAGGCTCACTCTAAAAATTAATTATATCATGACTCAAGCAGTTTCTCTCAAGCATTTAAAATGAATACTTTAAACTTCCAAACATCAGTACAAAATATGCAAGGTAAGAGTTGCTAGAGAAAAAGAACAAACAAACTGAATCTCTGGTAAAAACTAAAGAAAAATCAAACGGAAAGCCTTAGGACACCTGGAAATTCAGAAGTTTTTTAGAGATTGGTTTACATTTGTGTAACAGGACATATAGGTCTTTTTCTGTTACCAGATGGTTCAACCCAGCAATCAGCAAGGCTGCTTTCACAGGACTTCTGTCGTTGTTACACATGGAAACCATCACATAAAACCCAGTGCCACAAAATATTCAATACAGGCAATTCAGAAGAACAAACATCAAACCATTAATCTTTCCACAGAACCATCGAATCATCAGAGTTGGAAGAAACCTTTATGATTACTCGGTCCAACTCAGCACTACTATTGTAACCTATAAACCACTAAACCACATCACCCAGTGCCAGATCCAGATGCCTTTTAAAAGAAAGAAAGGTTGGTTAACTGAGTATCTGTGACATCAAAGTTAGACTGTTAGGGATTCTCTTGACTTCAACATAGGTAGAAAAATCTGTATTCTCAACAAAAAACAGGTCTGGCACTTATTTAGAAAAAAGCAAATTAAAATAAACACAAATAAACAAAAACAAGCAATCAAAAAGCCCTCAGTTACCACAGTTAGTTTTCTAAAAACAGTTCTCACACAGTTTTTCTCCCTAGATTCAAGCCCACCTCTGCTACCTCTTTCTTATAAAAAAATTCTACATTTGCTTTGGGAAATAAACCATTTAAAATACCTATATTAAATATTCATTTTTCTAGTTCTTTCATAACATGAAATCAAAAAAGTAAACAATATGTACTAATTGAAATTGCATTTCTCTTGAGATTCACATGCAAATTTTTGTTTTAAATCCCAGCATTTTTAAATGACAATAATTATTTGCATTTGATGAATAATCACTAGAAAAACAGAAAATCTGCATTTTGAACAAGACATATGTCACGTGGAAATTCCATCACAAAGGAATAGTGCACATACAAATCAGAGCCCACTGATTAAAGGATTAAAACACTAAACAGAAATAAACTACTTACATTATCTTCCTCCTCTGTATCATCATTGTCGTCATCACTGTCTTTGAACCCAGGGGGAAGTGGTGGCCCAATGAATTCTTCATCATCGTCATCGTCATCATCATCATCATCATCATCAGTTTCCTCAGCTGGACCTTTAGCAGAACTCTGGGACTGCATGGAAGGACCACTTAGCGCTTCATTTGACTTGTCCTCACTTTCACTATACACTACCTCTCTGTAAAGAAAATTTAAAGCATTAGGGCTTGAAGAATTTTCAGATAAAAGATGTTGAGCACTCCTGTAAATCAGTAGACACCAAAATTACCAGGAAAACACACAGTAACTTTCATTAACAGAGTGTAAGCCCACCATCATCTTTTAAAACACTCACAAGTCTAGACTATAAAAGTTACATTAAATTACTATTCTGCTGTTGCCCAAATCGGTTGGGCAAACCCATTATTTCAGGCACAGGGAAATTTCTGAAAAGTTATTGTGGCTACATTCGTGCAATTTATTCCAAATAGCCGCGCTCCCTCTGCTGGCAGCCCCCGAGCAGCGCCACTCAAACGGGCAGAAGGTCTACACAGAGAGAGAAGCTCAACCTTCCAGACTTCGTTTGGGAGCTTGTATTTTCAGAATTTTTATGTGAGCAGGCCGCAAAAAATTGTCTTCTTTTCCTCTTTTCTTTGTTAAAATATAGAGCTTGTTTGGGTTTTTTTAAAGTTTAGGGTATCACTTTGGAACTATAATAAAAACACAAAAGTTTAAGAACATAATAAAAGACTAAGAAAATCAGTTCTGACGTATGTAATTGTGACGGAGAATTCTGCCCTGCTTTGCCTCCAGAAGCAGCTGTACACTAAGCAGGTACTAAGTTGCACAGAAAAAAGTTGTGTTGGATAAGCAATTGAAACTGTTTCAGGAAGAGAATAAACTAAAAGCAACATGACTTAGGTTCTCAGATGTGACAGTGAAGAGCAGGGTTTGCATGCCTGAAAGCTTGTATAGCCTAAAGATCTAGGTCAGACTATAATTATGTAACAAAGCTAAACCAGATTAAAACAGCTGATCTTACTCTACAACAATATCCTTATACCAAAGAGAAGGTTTTCCAGCGTGTGAAGCACAGATGGGGATCTTCAGAGCTCTTTAAGTAAGGTACCCTCAAAACTAATGTCATAATACTATGTGCAAAAGAGCTGTGTTTTGAAAGTTGATATGCATTCCTACATTAGCAAACCACACATCTTTTCCTCAAAAGCCAAGGTATTTAATTAGTTTTGGAATGAAACCAAATATACACTGTGCCAGTGAGAAAGCTGTATATAACATCATGATTCAAGGCAGCCATTCCAATCCTCGAATCCCAAATTTTCAGACCTTTTTACAGACACCCAAGTATCTTCTACCCTTCTGCCTAATTACCTTTATCATTCTTTCATTTGCTAGAAAGGAAATTGACCAAATCAAACACTTCAGTATTTTGAGGGGCAGCACAGCCATTCTGTGTGTGACATGGCCAGAGATGAAGTGTGATTTTCCACCACACCTCAAGCAGGGCAGGGACAGCCAAATACTCCAGCAACAGCTACAGGTATCCTCTGTCCTGACTGGGATAAAGTCAAACATAAGAACACACCAATGCAGGTAGACCAAAAGCCCATCTACCTTTCTGGCAGCAGCTGGGAGTGGTGCTGGCAGAAAGGACAAAACAAGTGGTATTTCCCTCAGCTTCCAGTATTACAATCTTACTCTACCAGGAGCTGTAAAGAAAAAACAACCATTTTGAACCAGCTCCTTTCCCAGGATTCAGAAAAGTGTAAGGAATTTTTTTTTTTTTTTTCGCTTTCCCTCATAACCTCCTCGGTAAGTGAAACAAGCTGTTAAGAGGAGAAAAAAAGGAAAGCTGTAACAGAGCACGGATGGCATACTGAGAGGAGAAATAATAAAAAACATTCTGAGAGTTGTGCAAGTATGTGGGCATATCCCCCCATGTGTTCACTTGCTCCACATTGCTCACTCAATTTTCTCAGGTTTTTCCTTTTCATATACTAGCAGATGCTTTCATTTCACAAAGCATAATTATTATACATATGCATAAATTAAGTACCATAAGGATTGTAAATATTTCTCAATAGCAGAATAGCTCAGGAGCAAAAATAATCATTGGCTGTATTTCACATAATTTTGGAGTGGATTTTTAACAATTGAAAAAATAGCATAAGGGCTACTCTCATAACTTAAAAAGCTCTGATAATTTAAAAAAAAAAAAAAAATCAGTGAAGGGTTGCCATTTCCAGAGAATAAAAGATGCTCTGCATATTAGATCAGTTTATAGTAATGAAAATCATTGTTATAAAAAGAGCTACAAAATCCTGTATTTCAGACTCAAATAGCTGCAGGATTGTTTGTCTGAATTATGACTGAGTCACAATGGTATGTCTCTTTCCCCAGCTTCCTGTTTTTACCTATAAGTACTAAGATACATATCCTTTTTTACAAGGAAATATAAAACTTCCAGGAGAGCATTTTATGACAAGCCCTTCCTTCTCAACGCTTAGTAAAAACAAAAACAAAGAAAATTTACTATGAGCAGAATTCTGGGGAGTTATCAGAGCCTACCTAATAACTCAGCATACTGAAACGTATTTGCTATATTCCTCTATAATAAGTCCCTGGAGGTCTCTCCTGTCGAGTCAATTAGCAGAAAAAGATAATTATAGAAAGCCTTTGTATTGCTTGACTGCTCTCCACCCTACCATTTGTTTAAGTTGCTTATGTGTATTGGTGTCAACCAATTACAATATACAATCATGTTACATCTAAATTGTTGTCATCCTTCATTATGTTACCAAATTGATATATAGGAAAGAAGCAAATGGAAGCACAGAATATTTTTCCCTTGAGCACGAGACATAACAGAGGATCCAGAGTGTAGTACATAGTGCAAGCAATTATGTCACTGAGAGTGAACAGGTTTTCCACAGAGCAACGGGCAAAACCTAAATTTTCTAATAAAAATTTGTTCAGTCTGAAACTCTACAACTCCTCTACAACTCTACAAACTCTCTATTATATTGTCCATAATGACCTACCACATATAGGCTCTATCAGCCCACAA
>JACBWW010000008.1:25324941-25356538 GCA_020086605.1 Lanius collurio
TATATTATGCCATATATTTTATATCTTTTCTTGTATGAGGATAATTATTTTCATATTATTATTACTATTATTATTAATTTTACTATTATTATCATTATTATACTGCCTTTGCTGTACTCTCCCCAGTAGCTGCTTGTCTTTCTCAGATTTTCTTTCCAAATCTGCACATCTGCACCACTTTGACCTATAGTCATTCCACACTATCACATCAGGCTGGCAGCAAATAACCACTGAATTATTTAGGTTGGAAAAGATCTCCGAGATCTTTGGCTGATCCAATATACGTAGGATGTATGTGTGATCCTAGATGCTGTCTTTGAGTGGGCTGTCACCGGGGCCCAACCAGAGCTACTGTGCCTGCAGAGAGGGCAGGCAGGCAGCGGGCTGCCCAGCGCCACACAGGACAGGAGCCGCTTCCCACTGCTCCCCTTGGGGCCACCTTTTGAGGGCACGCCTGCCCCTCAGGTGGCCCTGAGGACGCCTCGGTGATGCACCGCAGGCCCAGCCAGCCTGTTAGAGCTGTTAGGATGCGCCAAGTTGGAAGGACCACAGTGGGTCACCTGGTCCAGCCTCCCTGCTCAAGCAGGGCTATCCCAGAGCACATGGCATAGGGTTGTGTCCAAACGAATGGGATAGCTCCAGAGAAGGAGACTCCACAGCCTATCTAGGCAATCTGTTCCACTGCTCGGTCACCTGCACGTTCTTCCTCACGTTCACATGGGACTTCTTGTGCATTCGTTTCTGCCCACTGCCTCTTCCCCTCTTGCTCAACATCACCGAGGAGAGCCTGGTACATCCTTTTGGCACTCGCTCCTCCCCCCTCCCTTAGATATTTAAGCATATCGATGAGGCCCGCTCTCAGTCGGCTCTTCCGCTCATCCCCTCCGGCAGCGATCACGCCCCGCCTTCCCACAAACGCTGCTCCCGCCCTCGCCGCCTCTCCCCGGCCCCCTCCCTTCCGCTGCCCCGTTTCCCGCCGCCGGAAGCGGCCTGGCGCGCGGGGCCCGCCGGGATTGGGCGGGCGGTGGAGCGGCGCGGGAGCGGGGCCCCGCCATCGCCGTGTCGCCGCTGTCGTTCTGTCGCCGCTCTCACCGCCGTCACCGCCATCGCGATGCCCGCAGCCATGAGCCCCGCCGCGCCGACCGTGCAAGAGGCGCTAGAGAACGCCGGCCGCATCATTGACCGGCAGATCCAGGACGACCGCTGCTACCCGGACCTGTCGGAGCTGCTGGCGGTGCCGGCCCCCGGTGAGTGATCCTGTGGCTCGGAGTCCCTGTGGCCCCAGGCCCCGCCGCGGGGCGGCCTCGGCCGGCACAGCCCGGCCGGCCACACTTGCGGGCTGTGGGCCCTGCTGGGGGACTGGGGCCGGGTGTGAGGAGGCGTCTCGGTCGGGGAGTGGGGCGGGGGCCGTGCAGTGTCCGCTTCGGTGCGCGGATGAGAGTTGTGGATGTGAGCAGTGCAGGAGGGCTGGGCTAAAAGTGTCTCATGTCCCTTTAAAAGGTGAAGAAAACGATCCTAGTTTTCGGTTCTTCCTGGTGGGAAATTCCATGCAGAATGCTCTTACATGCTATCCAAGTGACCACCACCACGCCTAACTTATAAGCAGCCTTGAAAGCCCTCTTAAGCTTCTTTGACTTTTTGTCTGCAGCTTTGTGTCACGCTTACGATATAAGGTGTACTTTCTCACCATCAGCCATTTGTCTTGTTCTTAACACGTGGAGGCAGCATTTCTTTGTCCATTAGTGCCGACTGCCTGGCAGGGGACTCTGAAGAGACATTCTAGTCATATATATGCAGAGGTGGCTGGATGCAGACAAAGAGTAACTGTGTTCTGTTGTGCAGTGATGTGCATGACCACAGTGTAACTGCTTTGGCAGCGTCGTGGATACACAGCACATAAAACAGTGGATGTATGCAGGTGTTTTAAGTTGGTACTGGAAGTACAGTCAGCCTTTTTAGGTGAAGGATTATGTTCCTGGCTTGTTCATGTGAATGTCTGGCCATGCAATGAGAAAAGCACTGCAGGACGTAACAGAAAAAAGTGGGTAAAGAGTAGGTTGGGGTGCAGGTGAGTTATAGTAAGACTTTGTTTGCAAATCTGTTTGCTCTTATCTGACTTGAGTCTTAGATGTGTTGTTTGTGGCTTTGCTTCTACAGAAACATTTGTCTACGCATATGTTTTAAGTAGTGATACTTCTATGTTTAAAGTCTCTGCGGCATCAAGGCTTTTTTTGTTGTTGTTCTTTCCTGCAGGTAGCCCTACTGTATCTGGTATGTCAGATATGGATTATCCTTTACAAGGACCAGGTATGCTGTCAATACCCAATCTTCCAGAAATCAGCTCAGTCCGCCGAGTCCCACTTCCTCCAGAGCTAGTGGAGCAGTTTGGACGTATCCTTATGAATACATGTGTCTTATATTGTGTAAGCAATAATACTAGAAAGAAACTTCTTGCCTCCATATTTTTCTTTCCCAATGTTCTTGTCAGACTCCCAGTAAAAAACTTCAATGTTATTCAGGTTCTCTTAATAACACTCTTAAGCAGTAACAAGGTATTTGTGTAGAGTTGTTGGTGGAATTGGTTTCTATATGAAGAATTTTCAGGTATACAGTTTGTTTAGCATACTAATGATTTTTTTTAATGCTCTGAACAGGGTTTTGCTTTTGTTACCCAAAATGCATTTAATCCTTACATCAGCAGTGCTTCAGATATGCAGTGCAATTGTATGATGGGAGTATTCCCAGAGATCAGCAGAGCTTGGCTGACCATTGACAGTGACATCTTTTTGTGGAACTATGAAGATGGGTATGTAGAGAATGCATTGTTGTTGTTGGTTACGTTTTATTGTACAGAATTAAGCAACTGCAGCAGTGGAAGATTGTTTACTGGCAGCATGGAAGTGTGCTGTTCAGTTTCATTGATCTTAATTTCTTTTGGGTTTCACTAAAACTTTTGAATACTAAGTATTAAAGGATCTGTAAGAGTTAGTAATATTCCTGCCAAATCATCTGCGGGTGAGAGAAGGGAAAATGTATTTGCTTCAGGTTAGACTTTTCTAATAACCTGAAGTTACTGCTGTACTTACGCAAAGGTTTTGTGCTGAAAAAGTAAATACAAATTACTCTAAATGCCTAACTTGTACAGATTTAGTAAATACTGAGACACATGTAGAGTGGCCAATCATTCCCACAATGGTGGGTAATAGGGCATTAGTATTTTGAAGTATTGTAATTGAAGATCTCTATCCTTGCTTATTTTATGGATGTGTAAAACTGAAAATAAGTTCATTAGATTCTAAAATGGCTTTGGTAAGTTTATAGTTTGCATGTTTGCTTCTTTATTTGCCCCCATAGTAAGCATTCGTGTGGTAAGCATTGCATAATTGTTGCATTTCCTTAAATACATAAAATTCAGATTAGCTACTATCTATACATTTACATTGTGTCAGAGTGTATTAAATACATTCCCCAAAGAAAACAGTGCTTCATGGTGTTAGTGATAGGTAGTGGGGAGGATGTTGGGAATTTTTGCTTCACATAATTTTCATCTGAGGAAAAAACTCTGTGATTTCCTTCTTTTGATATTAATCAGTATTGCAGATGCTGCATTTTGTAATTCAGAGTAGACTGTATGAATTAACAAAATAGAAAAATATAAAATACTGCAGTTGGATTTCAAGTTTGAAGCTCAACTATAGAAGCTGCAAGCAACTTGAATGACCTGCTTTCATTGAAAGTGAAAGATGTAGATGGCTTCAGAGTGTTAAAAAAGTATTAATGATTTTTAAATATACATTTATGATTTTATTTACTATGTTATTATGTGATGCTATATGAAAAATTTCATGCAGTTTTCTGTTTATTTATTTACAGAGGAGATCTGGCTTATTTTGATGGCCTCAGTGAAACTATTCTTGCAGTGGGCCTTGTAAAGCCAAAGGCAGGTAAGGAATGTTATGACAGAGATTGGAAGTGGGCAGTACTGAACATTCTGTGTGGTTTTTTTAGTCTTTGTATATATATCTTCATTCATACTTTATATTTTAATTGTAATATTTATATAAAATAATACAAAACCAAAGTACATTTTGGTTTTTATATGTGGGTAGATATAAACATGCATATGTGTTTAATGTGTGTATGTGTCACTTGGTGCTATGATTTAGTTGACATGGTAGCATTCAGTCTCAAGGTTGGATTCTGTAGTCCTGGAGGTCTTTTCCAGCCTCAGAAATTCTGTGATATGTGATAGTCTGTAGTTTGTGTATGTGTATATACGTACACACAGGACTTGTGAGTTTGTTTTAGAAACATTATGAAATTAATTACAAGACAAAAATAATGTATAGTTTAACAATTATTTATACTGATAAGCTTGCCTTTTTTTGCTACATTATGCTTTAACATTTTTATGTTTATAAATTTACATATTCAAGTGATAATTTCCATGAGATTCTGGTTTATAGCCCTCGCAGTTATTTCAGTATCTACTGCTTAGGTAACATTAAAGTCAAAGATGAATTGGCAAGTGAGTTGAGTTTAAAAGAGGAATGTTGGTTAAAAAAAAGGTAATTTTAAATATCCTGTATTTAGTTAAATGGGAGTCAAGCTGCTGGCTGATACTCTTTCTGTAATTCTAGAATTTCACAGATCATTAGGCTTTACAAATGACTGCTCTGTCTAATCAGTTGATGTTGGTTTGCAATGGATTTATTTGCTTACATCATTCTGATCCGAGAAGCAGGGTACAAAGTAAAATATCTTTTTTATTTAGGTATCTTCCAGCCTCATGTACGACACTTACTTGTTCTGGCTACTCCTGTGGATATTGTGATTTTAGGGCTTCATTGTTCTAATATACAGTCAGGTAATTCTCTCTTCTTTTCTTATTCCCAGTTGTGTATTAACAAACACACATCAGTTTTATTAGTAGGCTCTCAAAATATTAAAAAAAAATCCGCATGTGCCAAGTGCCTTTCTAGTTTTTAGATCTTTAAACCATGTTACAAGCAGGGAATATAATTTCTATGGTGTGCGCATGGACTCCATGAGAAGCATTGAGTTTTATTACTTGCTGATTTAATGTAAGAAGAGCTTTCGAAACCAGTGCTCCTGTTAATTAAACAGCATGTTGGTGAGGGAGAGAAGACAGGAGCATGAATCTTGAAGTTGATGAATAGAGTTCATTAACTTAAATGGCATTTGTATTACAACCACAAAAGTTGAGAACCTGGTAACATGTTTTTATGCTATATATTCTAACAGAAAAAAATGTTTGGTGAAAGTAAGAGAATTGTACTACTTTGCTTTTTTTAATAATATGTCGATGTGGAAGAGAAAACAAGTAGAAACCTGTTTTGGACTTGCTGTGATTTGGAGGACAGAACAACCTATAGAAATTAAAACCAATGCATTTCCTTCCTTGGAAACCTACGTAGAATGGATCTGTTACTCTGCAGTTCACACTGGACAAAAGCTGTTCCACAATGTATTCAGTAACTGTGAAATTTGCTGTAATTTTTTCTGGTTTCTGAAATGTTTATTATCACAGACCTGTAATATTTATTAAAATAGCTTAAAAACTGAAGAGGATTTATGTTTGTTTGTTGATTGAAGGTACTGGATCACTCAATGACAGCATGTCTGGAGGAATGCAGCTGCTACCAGATCCTCTGTATTCGCTCCCTACAGACAACACCTACATCCTGGCAATCACATCTAGTGATAATGGGCGGATCTTTTTGGCAGGAAAAGATGGCTGCTTATATGAAGTAGCATACCAGGTGACTGTTTTACACACAGGCTTTTTTCATTGTTTCACTGTCATGGGATCTCAGCAATAATAGTTCTAAATCATGTCAAGTGTGCAATCTTTTTTCTTTTGTAACTGTGTTGAATGGCTTGGTTACACAACAGCTTAGGGTAGATGCATTTGCTTTGAAGAAGTAGTAATTATGTGAGGAATAGCAGTGCAGTTTTGGTCAACTTAAAAAATTCAAATTGTCACATCTGCACACTTTAATGCAATTTTTTCCTTTTAATTATCACTGTTTTCTTTCGATTGAATAATGCATACTTGTTCAGTTAAATCAATAGTTTATGGTTAGATCTTTACTTGTTTTCATGCTCATCCGGTTAATGACTTTATTAATATAGCTTCTAGTTTGGATTTTTTTGTGATTTTTTTTATTCAATGCTGTATTTCTTTTAAATTGTAGGCTGAAGCAGGCTGGTTTAGCCAGCGCTGTAGAAAAATTAATCATTCAAAGAGTGCGCTGTCTTTTCTTATTCCTTCATTGCTACAGTTTACATTTTCAGAAGATGGTAAGTACTGATGTTAAAGCATTAGTCAATAACTTAATATAAACTTCTAAAATAATACCACCAAGAAGTCAGTCTGAATATTTTGCTTACTCAGAGCATTTAGTTATTGTCAGTGATACTTAGAGTAGTTGATTATTATGTCAGAATGGTGCAAATTGTGTGTCTAATTCAGGATATAGATAGCAAAGCCTGAAAAAATTGGAATGTCTGACTGAAGTTAGTTATCTGTAGCGAAAAATTAATATGTGCTTAGTGAGGTCACCATGAACATGGAAAATCTGTAGGTGGGTAATCTTCCCCTCTTCCACTGCTTAGTGAAAAACTATTTTGAAATTGTAGTTTTTTGCTCTGGGGTTTTGTTGTTTGTTTACTAGCAGTTGTGCTAGTTGATTGCTTTTTTTATATCACTTACAGCAGTCTTGTTTGAACAAAACTGCAGGTTTTGTTAAAGTACAGTTCATTATTTTATAGGTAGTCTGTCCTGAACTTGCCTTGTCAAGTGCTGTGTTGATATAATTTGCTGGTTCTCCTTTTTTTCCCCCCCCTTTCCAGATCCTGTAGTTCAAATCGCCATTGACAACTCTCGAAATATCTTGTACACCCGCTCAGAAAAAGGAGTCCTGCAGGTATGTGACTTCTTATGTTTCTTTGGTCTGTTACTGATGTGTGTAATAATGTACAGATATGTTTGTAAGTTTATCTCAGTACCTGAGAATTCTATGTAGCTATGTCAGGCCCTTATTCCTGTTTTTCTTCTTGTAGCAATGTGTGTGCTGAAGACCTGAAATACTTTTTTTCTGAGGAAAGAGTAGCCTCAATTCTGTGGAAATATGAATATGAAATAAAAATACACCTTAAGTTGCTTCTTGATAAGTGTGGCTGCATTTATTAATTCATTCATAAATTATTAAGCTGTGTTATTGAATTGCAGGTTTATGATTTGGGGCAAGATGGTCAAGGAATGACCAGGGTTACTTCTCTTTCACAAAATGCTATAGTTTCTGCTGCAGGGAGCATTGCCAGGTATGTTCATGACAATTACAATGTTAGAGGCTTCAAGGCCAATAGCTTCACAATACGGTTTTGAAGAATGTTTATCTATTTCTTTGAATTAAAAGTGTTGGGGTTTTTTTGTTTTATTTTTCAGAACAATCGATCGTTCTGTATTTAAGCCTATTGTTCAAATAGCAGTGATTGAAAATTCTGAATCCATAGACTGTCAACTACTAGCAATCACACATGCAGGTAAAAAAGCAGTGGTAACACCCCTCTATTTAAACTGATAAATGGTATCTTTACAGTTTGTGACTTTTTCCATCTTTTTTTCAGGTGTCCGACTATATTTTAGTACTTCACAATTTAAACATCCAACAGCTCGTCCTTCCATGTTAACCTTGGTTCATGTCCGTTTGCCACCTGGATTTTCAGCTTCTTCAAATGTAGAGAAGCCTGCAAAGGTTCACAGAGCTCTTTATAGCAAAGGTAAGCAGTGGAACATGGCTGAGATGAAATTATTTTTTGTGTGTAACAGTTACTATTACATTGATCTGCATAAACATCAGTTTTACCTTTTAGATGGCAAATGGTGTTAAAAGTGACCTTTTGAAGAACCATATGACATACAGACCCTGGAAATACTATTTGCTGTTCAGATCTTATGATAATGACTGAAAGACTGAGTATTGCTAATTTAGGAATGAATTAATAAGTTTGCATTTAACGCATGATGATTGCTTCTAATAAGGACTTACTATTTTCTTTCTTGCTAGGGGTTCTGCTGATGGCAGCTTCAGAAAATGAAGATAATGACATCCTGTGGTGTGTCAATCATGATTCTTTCCCTTTTCAAAAGCCAATGGTGGAAACACAGGTATAAAGCAAACTTCTATATGATTTTAATGAAATTTAGCTATTATGTTTTCTTTCCCAATATCAGATGCCTGGATAATACTGTCTGCAAGAAATAAGTAGGTCTCAGAAAACCTGATGAAGAGTTTGGAAACACTCACAAAGCTGAATGAGTCTCTCTTAGTAGTGATCCCTTGTTTAAACATACTTTTCTAGCTTGATGCAAGATACATGTCAAAAACAATTGCCTTAATTTCTAAGACTTGACTTCTAATTAATATATTTGAGAATACTGTTGTCTGTAGCAATGCTGCATATTGTGCACAAGCACAGAAAATCATGGTCTTTAGTCCATAATGGTGTTTGTTGATCAGGATAAAATCTGATAAAAATTGTTTAAAGTGTAGATGCTAGAAACTTGGGGATTCCTTATTTAAACTTATATGCCATGTCTTCATTAAAGTCCACACATGATTAATCTCTTTATTATTTCGTGAGAAGGAGTTTTGGCTTTCATTTTCCTGATTGTTACTTAAGTGAGTTTGTAATAGAGGTTTGGACGGGTTTAGTTGCCTTCTGTGTCAGTTCAGAGAAAACATATATTTCATCTCTGAAAGAAGTTTCAAGTCATCTGCTGAAGTAGGGGAGTGACATGTCAAAAATAGTGTCACTGAAGGAATAGCAGAGTTGGAGTGAATGGAGGGACTGTATAAGTTAAAGGCTTCAAGGTCTGGTTTTGATTTATCTGCTGTTTTAATTAATAATTTACAAAGGAACTTTATAGTTGCTTCAGATCTCTTCCCTGCAAAAACTTACATATAAATGTCCCAAGTGCCGACCTCTTTTCTCTCAAGGCATCTGCCAGTAACAGCTGGGTTTCCCAAACAAAATTGCAGCCTGTTCTTGAGCAGCAGGCTCTTCCTTGTTAGCATACACAGTTTTATGGAATGTGTTCACAAGTAAATGTCTCTTCCTGAGTTATATTTGAAGTACAACTGCCAGCTGTGAAGGTTTTGTAAACTTTAGTGATTCAGTTGCAACTTTTCTTGATTGTTTTAGAAATCATTTAAATTCAGGATGTCTATGGTACTTAACTCTGATATGGTTAGTAGATGGCTGCTGTTTCTATTGCAGCAGCCTTACTTTCAGGTTGTTTTATATTTAAATATAAAACAACTATTACATGATACTACTAAACATTTTACTATGCCTGTCACCCAAAAGAAGCAATATATTGTTCCCTTTCTTCTAAAAGCAGCAGTGTATATATAGCTGCAAATTTGGTGGTAGCTTTCTTTTGGAAAGTACAAAAACTTGCTTATTTTCTTTGAGTTTTCTTATGTGAAGGACAGATTCTATTCTGTGTAATTTTAAATGGTAAATTGTAAAATATTATCATGGATATGCAAAGCCCATGTCTGTGACCAAGCTTTGGATAATATCTATCTGTTCTTCAGATGACGACCCGTGTTGATGGACATTCCTGGGCTCTTTCTGCTATCGATGAATTTAAAGTTCAGAAGATTGTAACACCACTAAATAAAGACGTTATTCCTATAACTGATTCACCTGTTGTTGTGCAGCAACACATGCTGCCACCTAAGAAGTTTGTTCTACTTTCAGCCCAGGTGAGTATTACTTTTCTTGGTACAGGTAATCTGAAGAACAAGTATAAAATTGGACAACTCATCTAAACCTGTACACGATTCATTTTAGATCTGTTTTAAGGATTATATTGTGAACATGAATCAGAATAAGGAAGAAGATTTCTGAATGTATCTGTACCTATTTTAAATTTAGTCAAAGTTTTTAGATCAACTTCTCCTACACGGCATATCCATAGTGTTTGTTGCTCTCCAGAAACACTTGCAGATACAAATCATCTGGAAAGTGTTTTCTGCTTCAGTTATGCTCTTGATTATATGAAATTGAAACAGTCACTATCTGCCCAGAAAATACAGTTCAGGTAAATATTGTTGGCAATTGAAATTGGAATTAATAATTTCTTATTTGTCAAAGTCCCAAAAGCATTTTTTTGAGTTGATTTTAAAAAACAAACCTACAAAGAGAAAAAATGAACTTTCCTACTTTTCTGATTACATTCAGCAATATTTTAGGCACTCAATATCTTGACCAATAGGCTATTAAAAAAAAAAAATTTAAATATTAATGTCTTGTAAACTCTAGACCTGCAAGCTGCATTTGTTTAATAGCTGTTTTGTTGAGGACATTGTGTCCTTTCCAGTAGTTAGTTTGAATGCAGGGAAAGTGATTATTGTGAACTGTTCCCATGCCTTGAATTTTTTGAGCATTTTTCTTCCAAGCAGTTTTCAGGATTTGCAAGATACACAGAGCCTTTCTTTCCTGCATATACTAGTATATGCTTGTATTCTATGCTTTGTGTTAGGCTAAGAACAGTAAAATTAACTCAGTTTATGAAGAGTTTATAGCCATTGCAATACTTTGTCTTTCATAGACTCACTAGTGAATGGGAACTGGGCTTTGGGCAGTTTTGACCCAGGAGTGGAAAACTCAAAATGCTAAAGATAAACGTCATGGGGATGAATGTGTTGGAATGAAACACAGTAAAGACAACTTTATTCTCACTTGCTTTGCCTTATTTTTAGGGAAGCTTTATGTTTCATAAACTCAGACCTGTTGATCAGCTGCGTCATCTGCTTGTGAGCAATACAGGTGGAGATGGAGAAGAGATTGAGAGATTTTTTAAGTTGCATCAGGTAAGAGCTTTTGATGCCTTATGAAAAATGGAAAACATGTAGTCTTTTCCTTGCTGCTGCAGTCTTCTGGTCAATGTTTCATTTACCAATTAAAGTGCTAACTTTTTCTATTGTCTACATATGGCTAAATTGTATAGAGAAATATTTTCTCATTTTATGGTATCTAAAAACAAACAGGTAATGCACTTTCTCTGAAATTCCTGTACATCTGCTATGCAGAAGTCTAATGCAGTTCTTAGTTTAGAAAGACGTTTAAGAAGAGCAGGAGAGGAAGAGTTTCTCAAAAAGCTGGATTCCAACTACTGCAAGGGTTTTTTTTATTTTGAAGGCTGGGAGAAATGTGTGTAATGGGTCTGCGTATTTTTTTTTTTTTTTTTTTATTAGCAGCTGTTTTTCTTTAAGGTAAACAACAAACGAGTAGCAATTTGGTTATTGTGGATTACAATTTCAATATGAATAGTATTTTGCAGTATCTCTAATGAATGTTCATGGTAATAATCCGTTTTCTTGTGCATGGATAGGACATAATTGATACATTATTAGAATATGCAAACACTGATTTGTGCAAGTGTTTTTTTCTTGAAACACAATGGTAATTTATATTCTTATAGAAATTTCATGAGTCTTACTCAAGTGTCAGGCATAGTGATTGTTCCATATAAGGAATAGCACTGAGTTTGCAAAAACAATATAGCTAAAATTTACCTGACACAGAGGAACAGCTTGCTAGGATTCACTTCTTGTCTGTAATGGGGAAGAGCTGATTTCCCTGGCTTCTAAATAAAATTATGCAGGAAGTATTTATTGTCTTAGTTACTGAGGAATATAACTTCTATGCTTTTTTCACCTACTTGAGATAAGACAACACACTAACAGTTTAATATGCTCTAGGAGGCTCAGGCCTGTGCCACTTGCCTTATTTTGGCTTGTTCCAATGCTGCCTGTGATAGGGAAGTATCCGCATGGGCTACTCGAGCATTCTTCAGGTAGGTTTCAATTCTGTATGTCGTTCTGAATATTATGCTCAGGATCACTGCAGCACTAAACACTTCTACAGGCTTTTTAACCTGCTGCCAGTTCAGGGCCTGGTGACTTTTGGTTATAGGTGTTGATATTTTGGTGGTGGTGGTGGGTTTGGGTTTTGTGAGGTGGTTTTTCTGGTTGGTTTGTTGTTTTGGCTGTGGTTGTTGTTTAGTTTTGTTTGTTTTTTCCAGTACAATTTGAGTGACAAAGTATGAGCTTCCACTCTGGAGGATTAAATTGCAATCTGTGTTTCATATCCTTGGTGTGGTGTATTTTCATTGGCTGCCTTAAAGAAGTTAGTATATACATGGAGTTACAAAATGGCTTGGGTTAGAAGGGACCTTAAAGATCTTCTAGTTTCAACCATCCTGCTGTGGGGAGGGATGCCACCCACTAGATCATGTTGCTTAAGGTCCCATCCATCCTGACATTGAATACTTTAATGAATGCAATATCCTCAACTTCTTTGGCCAGCCTCTTCCAATGCCTCACCTACCTCACAGTAAAGAAATTTTTTCTAATACCTGACCTAAATCTCTTTGATCTTTTAATTTAAAACCATTCCTCCTTGTCCTGTCACTGTCTGCTCTTGTGAAAAATTGCTCTTCATTGATTTTTAAAAGGCACCCTTTAAGTCATGGAACATGCTATGAGTTCTCACCAGTCTTCTCCCAGCTGAACTACCCCAGCTCTCAATGGGTCTTCATAGCAGAGCTGCTCCAACACCCTGATGGGTCTTCATGGCCTCTTCTGGACCAGTTACAGCAGGTCCAAACTCTTTCTTGTAGTGAGAACCCCAGAGCTGGATGCAGTGAGTGTGTGCAGGTGGAGTATCACAAGGATGGAGTCTAAGGGGAGAATCACCTTCCTCAACCTGCTGACCATTCCTCTTTTGATGCAGCCAGGATAGTGTTGGCTTTTTTGGCAGACTGTTGGTTTATTTCCAGCTCTTTATCCATGAGAACCCCAAAGTGTTTCTCCACAGGACTGCCCTCAATGAGTTCTTTCCCCAATCTGTGCTATGTCTGAGATTGCCCCAGTTCAGGTGCAGCACCTTGCACTTGGCCTTGTTGAACCTCACAAGGTTCTTGTGACCCTATATTGTGCGTCTCTTTGCTGTTTTCACAGGAAGAGAGAACAGATTTTGGTAAGATTTGGCTGTTGAGAGTGATGATAAAATGTGCAGCTTGTAGTGTTATCTTCCCAAAAACCTACTTGTTCCTTGTCAAAATTTGTGCAAGTATTAAAGTCAGTCAGTGGGTTGTGAACAGTTGCTCTTTATTAAGCTCAATTTCATCACAAAATCTGAGACAAAATGTGGATGATAACTGGAGTTAGCAAGGGAACATGTAGCAAAGTGCTCATTTAACACTATAGAACAGACATGAATAGAAATTACTTGTGAAAGGTGGAAGGACAGCCATGGGTCACCTCGACTGTGCCCTTTTTTCTACTTCCCTATAGTAGCAAACCCTGAAAAGATACTAAAGCGTGAGCCTGATTTTGAAATTGGTAAATTTCTCTTTAAAACTACCCTGGGATTTTATTCCCCATTTTAGAGGAACCCCAAAACTTCTGTTAATTCTCAAAGGCATGAAAATTTAATGGGCTGTGTATGACATGTTGTGAATTTTTGGTTTTGCAAACTTTAGGTATGGGGGAGAAGCACAGATGAGATTTCCATCAGCCCTGCCTCCTCCCAGCAACGTTGGACCTATTTTGGGTTCTCCTGTTTCTGCAGGTATGTAGCAAGCATTTTCATAGTTTTGGACAGGTTTTTTCCCTTGAGTATGTTGTGTTTTGTCTTCTCAGAAGTACTTGTGTTCTTTTTGTCTGAAATACACTTTTTTTCACTTCCTGGCTAGTTAATGAATGACAAGAGCTTTTTCCATTTCTTTAGTGATTTTTGGATTTAGTGAGGAGGTCTTGTTATCTCAAATTATGTGTCCGTATTGCATATAGTCTGTTAAGATACTGTGAAGAAGGTATGCATTTGTTATTTTCAGAGTAATTTCAGCAGCCAGAGGACAACTTAGCAATAATATATTTTAGACTTCACAAAGCTTAGTTGGTTGCTGTGTAGCTATAACAGTATCTTCCTGCAGCATCATTGTCATACCTCTACAGATACTGCTTATGAGAAGGAAGAAGAAATTTGATCAAAAAATGAGCTAGTCATTTGGAATGATTTCTCCCTTTAAAAGCTCTGTCTTCTGCTTCCGTGTTCAGCGCCACCTACAAAGAACAAAAGTGCTTATTGTTTCTCCTCAGAATTTGATCCTTGGAGTGGAGGCCTTTTTGTATTCTCAGATTGACTTAAATTTCTGCAATTGCTGTCCCTTAATATGCATTACTCAATTCCATATTTGAAGGGTTTCTGAAAAAGAAATTCATAATGATGCATTTGAAACTCTGATTGAAATACTGAATTAAATTGATTACTATTTTTTGTCAAGGACTCATTTATCTGTAAGATCCTCTACCTATGTCTGACATGTGGCATTCAATTTTACACAACAGACTTGGGAAACAAACTTGTTTGCCTGGAATTCAAAGAAATACCATTTCATTACCATATTTTGACACATATCCAAATTTCTAAGTATTGGAGAAAAATGTGCTGAACTAGGATGAAGTTTAGGAAAAACAGTTGACCCTGTTTTTCAGAATTCTTAACTACAATTGAAACACTAAGAGCAGTGGTTAGTTTTAATGAATCAGTGGCATCACTTTCCAGGCCTTATGGTGTGGAACAGTAACAGTATGGGCAAGAGGTGAGGAAAGGCATAAGTATGTAACATTAAATCTGAGTTGGAGAGAACAGCAGCTGCAGGAAGAACAGGTGCTAGTAGCCAACTAAGATTGAAATTAAGTTGTGGGGGAAATAACTGGAAGCTCTATAGTCAACAAGGGGACTCATTTTAGGAGTAAATGTACTTTTCCCAAGTTGAAATGTTTGCATATTTTTGTTATTCTGTCATAAATGCCTCTTTCAAACCTGGTATCAAAGCAGATGTTTCCATTTTGCTTCAGTAACAGGTCCAGGTGGAAGATGGCACCATTCTTCTCCTTCTACTTTCTCGGTTTGCTCAAAGGGTAGAGAACTGTCATGTGAAATTGGGATTCTGATATTGTAGATGTCCCATGTGATGGGTCAGACACCACTAACAGAAATTCATTAAACCACCTCATAATTTTGCATGTGAAACTACATTACAATAATGTTAGCATTAAAAGGCCAGGTGCCTTTAACCTATTTCCATCTTTTCCCCACTGTTCAAAGTCTAGTCATGCATTTGCATGCTGCTTTTCTGCAAGTTTGTGCTTTGCTGAGCACACAAGACAGTGTGCTCTGAGAATACATTGGCACTGTGTTATCCTATGTGCTGTTGTGTGTTGCCAAGTTGAGAGAACTGTAGCAAATTTAGCAAGAACTTGATTCTTTAATAGAAGCCAGATTTTCAGAGTGACAATTTTCTTGCCTTTTCTGTGGTACATCATCTTGCTTCCTAATGGTATGTGGACATTTTTGTAGATGACTACAAATGTTCCTGATATTTTGAGGTCTTAAGTTAGATATTCAGACTTATTTTTCAGGAGGAGATTGAGTATTCATGGCTCAGCTTGAGGCTGTGGACAGTCTCAGACTTAGTGTTTAAGTTAGCAGTGTTGCTGTAGAGTTTGTCCCTCTGTCCTGTGTAAAAATAAAAAGTAATATTTACCAGTGTTCACCTTCAGAAGGTGAAGAACAACAAAAAGTATGTAGACAATATATCCAATGCAGACAGCAGATAGTGTGCAATAAATAACTCAAGAATGCTGGGAAAAAAGTGCCGCTTCAACTGCGCTTGAAGGAAGTGTATTCATTTTGTTCACTTGTTGGTTCATAAGAGATGAGTGCAATTTGATACTTAACTGTAGATAAATTAAAAACAAAACATTTAAAATACTTGATTTAACAACTTTGCTGCTTTTGCACAGATACTTTATCTTAGATTTGAGCTGGGGATGTTTAACAACTTTACCTTTATTTCTTTTCCCTCTTTAGGTTCCCCTTTGACTGTTGATAGTCCATATTCTAATCCTAGCATTTTGACATCTGGACAAGGTAACACCTTTTTCTTTTTTCTTTTTTCTTTTTTTTTTTCAACCTGGCTTTTTACTGGCATTCAAATGAGTAATATTTTTACCCTAGGTTTACAACCTACTGCTATGTCAACTCCCATGTTTCCTTCTGGAAATTCCATGTCTCACCCTGGTACATCCATTAGCGGAATGATGGGTCCAGAGATAGTATTTTCTGGAAGACACAATGGAATCTGCATATACTTTGCTCGGATTATAGGGTGAGGTCCTGTCACTCAATTTGTTTTGTAGTTTTTCTTTGCCTGAATGCTTGGGTGCATTCTATATTAATAGCATTTAAATTGGAAAATAGTAAATTTTAATGTTGTATTTATGAAATACTTGTCTGTATTATACATTATCTTTGCAGCTCTCTTAATAACAATACATTCACTGAATGCTTAGGGCAGGAAAGTTGCTTAGATACTGAGCCTGCAATCAAGTGCATAAGCACAACTCTGAAAATTACAGTTTTATTTTTCAAACCCATCTGTGTTTTAAACTCCTACAGAAGGACAAAACAAAACTGCAGAAAGACTTAAAAGATCAAAGTCTTGGTTTTAAATAACTTCTGTTAAGAATATTTAATCAGAATGCTCAAGTCAGAGCAGTGAAGCAGGACTAAAGATTCTGTTACCTTGGATGCTGAGCCCTAAACAACCCAAGCGAAAACAGAGTTCTGCAGGTGTTGGTGATCTCTCTGTATGCTGACTGGGAAAAGAAATTTTTAATATTACACTTGTTTGTTCACACTCTATTTCCAGAGAACCATATTCATCTATAGTATTTGAAAGTGTCAAATTTAATTTAATCAAAGTTTTAAAATCTGGAATTTCGTTAATTATTTATATCTGTATCATTCATAATTATATTACAGCTACTTTTTTGAATATTAAGTTTTCATCCAAAGTTAATCCTTATTTTAGACTTCTAACTTCAAAGTTTTACTAATTCTTTTTTAAGAAATTATACATAGAAAACTTGCAAAAATACTTGCTTAAATGACTTGGCTTTTAACACAAACTGTTTTGTTTTGCAGAAATATTTGGGATGGCAGTATAGTCGTGGAGCGAGTTTTCAAAAGTGGCAATCGAGAAGTTGTTGCAGTATGTAAAAGATTATTCTGTGTTCTTAGAAGTTTCTTTCAGTATTTTAAGTCCTTTTAAACTTCTGAAGTTCTTTTAAATTTCCATTCCCAGTTATAAACTGTTAGGTACAAAACCCATTGTTTGTCATGTCATTGTTTTCTTAAGTGCTGAGCTCTTAACTGAGAATTAGTTGTCTTATTAAGGTATTATTTTTAATGTTAATTTCTAAGAAACCAAACTAATTTAATCTCTGCTCTTAATCTGCAATGGGCAGTCTTCTCCATGTTTACTGATAGCACTTCCTTATAACACACTTAGGGTTTCTGCATACACCCTCCCGACAAACCCCAAAAATAAAATGTTAGTGGTTTGGGATAGCAGTTATGGAAAGGCATAAAAAAAAATTCCATCATTTTCCTAACTAACATCTTGCTGTTTTACTTTTTGCCCATGATCTAAATAAAATCTTTTCTGGCTGTGGCTGTTGATAGAATCCTGATCTGAGTAATATCAGCACTGCAAATTAACTGCTATATGAGCTTTTCTCCTCCTACCTCCTAAGGTAACTGGGAGACTCTAGAAGACTTTGGCAGTTATACTCTGTGTTTTAGCAGTTCTCAATCCTAGTTTAGAGTTGGAAGTAGTAAAGCATAGCTGCTTTAGCTATCAGAGGGGCATCTTGAATACCGTGTATCTTCAGAGGACTCCTGCCTCTTCACATGTGTGCCGCCTCAATGAATGTAGTATAATCATGTGCTCTAGTGATCTGTTACTAATACACAATTTATTTGATGTACTCTCTTATTTGTCTTTTCAGTTACATTAGCTTTAAATAGAAATTTTTTGGAAAAAGAAATGGGAAAACCTAGCTTTCTGTAAAGAAGTTTGCTTTCTTTTGCAGATAGAAAGCAGTGTTCCATCCCGTATGCTGGAATGTGTGCTACAAGAACTGAAAGGTTTACAAGAATTTCTGGATAGAAATTCACAGTTTGCTACAGTAGGAGCACTTGGAAACCCAAGGTATTTTTGGCTGTGGTAAATTTACGTATGGTATTTAATGTCTAGCTTTTAAAAAACTACCATATATGTTTGTAGAGTTCAAGTGTTTATATGATCACCAGCTTCAACATTCAGATGCTAAAAAGGAGTTTGTTAGATTTGTCATTAAAAGATTCAGTTTTTGTAATCATATTAGTGTTTTTTTTTTTTAATTGCAGTTTCAGCACACCAGCCAATCTACAGCAGAGACTCCTGGGTTTTATGCGGCCTGATGGTGGAAGTTCTCAGCAAGTCCAGCAAGAACTCCAAAGGAAATATCATGGTATGCAATTATTTTTGAACAGAAAGTATCAGGGAATGGTGTATTTGGATGTTGCCTTTCTCTCTTCTCTTATGAAATCCTCTGAATAAAAAGGCCTTTTTTCTGCACAAATTTTACATTAAACATTATGCCATTTTTTTGCACACTTATCTCTGTTATTTCGTTCCTAATATTCTTCATTATGGATAAGATTGTTTAATCTCCTCACAGTATTTAGTAGCTGCACACCCATTTATAGTTACAGGATAGCATTTGTCGAGCAGTTGTTTTAAGAGACAAGTGAGCACTATGTCCTATTAAAAAAATTACTGTTGTGCAGTTTTTCAAAGGCACAGTCATTGAAATGATTACAAAACTTTGTTTAGAAATATGAGGTCTGTCACACAGCCCATTTGAATTCTTGTTCTTCTATAGTGCAGCTTTTGCCGAGCACTTGCAGGCAAGCTGGGAAGTGTTGCTGCTGCATATATGGAATTGAGGATGTTTGTGGTCCATGTGGGTATAATCCTGGGTTTTTAATAGTGCAAATGTAAAAGTTTTATGTAAGTTACTATGTAGGATTTGGTTGACCTTTGATAATTTTATTTGTTATTTTATTTGTTACTTAGTTCATAAATCCTTTTGCATTGCTAAGTGACACAATGTAATTATTGTTACCTCATTTGTAAAGTGTAAACACTCAAAAGTACACACAAATTGTTGCAGTTATGTTCCACCTATGTTACAAGTATGAACGCATTATCCTTTCAGCTAATATAATACTTCTTATCAGATTTAAATGTTCTAGTTTTTGGAGTAGTTGTTGCTTTAAAGATGGTGTAGACAGTATTGATCATAGTTGTTATTGTGATTGTTCTCTCTACAAGTAAATACAGATAATCAAACAAAAATGGAATATGTATGGGTTTATTTTTATTTCTTTTATGTTCATCAGAATACATTTCTGATAGCTGTTTTTGGAAAAAAAAATTAAGACTGATATGTAAATCTAGTGCATTCAAAGGAAACCATACTTCTTTTTCAGTGCATATGACTCCTTTGTTGCATAGTTTGAAATAAATGTTAACGGATTATATTTGTTTTGAGGCAATGTTAACATGGCAGTTATGTCCCAAGAGGGCTAGACAGCATTAATCAAGAATGAAAAAGAAAAAAAAAATAGAAATTTAAGGAGGCTGCTACTGAAAAACCTCAAAAACATACATGCTTGTTTGAAACATATAGAACAATTAAGTGCTGGCAATCTCTGCTTTTTCAGCTGAGGCACAGCTTACTGAGAAGAACTCCCTTCAAGGCATCCAGCAGCTTGTTCGCAAAACCTGCCAGGCACTGGCTTTATGGAAGTTGCTATGTGAGCACCAATTCAGTGTTGCTGTAGGTGAGCTTCAGAAGGTAAGGTCTGAATTGTACAATTTTGTTTGTACTTATCACTTGAATTTCTTTTGCTACCTAAGTATTCCCAAAGGATGATTATTTAAGTTAATTGAGAAACATATGAAATTTAGACCATGTATAAATTTTTATTCAAGTCACAGATGTTTAAGAGACTGATATGTAGTACTGATGTAATCAGTCAATTTTATGAAATTTGAAGTGTCACTAACAATAAATTGTTTTAGCTTTATTGATAGTTAATAGTGAGTCTAGTTTTATAAATTTTTTTTTACCTTAAGCACATTCTGCAAAATGTGTTGCAATGAATAGACCAATATTTTCCAGCCAAGTGGCATTCACTCTTTTACCTTAATGTTGATGAAAGATGGAGAACAATGTGGTAGTAGAGTCCTTCCTTTTCTGTGTAAGTGGAGTTCTAGAATTTACCACAGAATACCTGAGACTGGAAGGAACCATTGGAGATCATCTGTCCCCTTTGCAGTGGGGGGAATAATCTAATTGACTCTCAAAACAGGGTCAGCTAGAGCAGATTGCACACACTGTCCACTAAGGATTTTAATATCTCCAAAGATGAAAACTCCATGGTGTCTCTGAGCAACCTGTTCCAGTGTTGAACCACCTCTAGAGTAAAAAAGATTTCTATTCAGGTGTAATTTCCTTTGCTTCAGTTTTTGACCTTTGTGCAGTGTCCTGTTACGGGTTACACTGAGAAAACCTGACTCTACATTCATTGCACCTTCCCAAAAATATTAGTAAGATCCCACGTACTGCTCTCTAAGCCTCTAGGCTAAATGATCCCAGTTCTTTCAGACTCCTGGTTTGTGAAGAAGGCAGCTTGTAGAACTATGGGTGCTACTGATGTGCAGCCTTTGCTAATGTCAAATTTGTACCAAACCCTTGAAAAAAGCTATTAATTTGAATACTAGGTATTCTGCCCTAGAGCTCACTAGGATTATTTGAGAATTTGTATTCTTTGTTCACAAAAAGAACAATTTTAAAACCTTACAGAGGCACAGAAGCTGTCACTCTTCAGGCTCTTGCTTTGGGGAGACTTAGGCAACTATTGTTTTGTGTTGTACAAAGAGCTAACTAACTGTTTACCAAGTAAAATATTTTCCTTTGTTTTCAGTAGATTTAGAGGTTTTGTATTTGTATTATCATGCTGTTAGTATTATCTGTAGACACTACATAGGCATTACTGGCAACTGTGCTCAAATATTCATAATAAGTTTAAAAATCAAAAACTTTCAATGTAATTTAATTTTAAAAAGCATAAAGTGTGCAGACCTTGAACTTTTCAAAGTCCTGCTTTCATTGAATCTGTCTTTTTTGGCATCTATGACAGTAGTCAGATTGTTCCCATTATTAAAAGCTTGGGCGGACTCAGTGTGTGTGCGTTCTGACAGTGCCCTGTGAAGTAAAAGGAACTGCTAATTCCATTCTTACTATCAGAGATCTGAAACAGAGGTGATGCATAGTGAAGATGGCAGAGGAAGTCTGTTAAGAGGAGTTTTCACTTTCCTTAGGCACCCAGGGATCTAGTGCCTTCATCGGTAGCCCTTGCTTTATTAATTTTATTTTGCTATAAAATGTGTGTTTTAAATAGTGTATTTCTATGCTGTACATTGTAGTTATTGGAGTTTTGTATGTTTTTAATTATTAGAAACAGTTCACTTTGCTGCTGGAACATTCTGACATTTCTAAACAGGGTCAAGTAAAAGATTTGGTAAACAAATGAAATTCTGTCTCATCCTCAGGAACTTCAAGAACAACTAAAGATTACCGCTTTTAAAGACTTGGTGATTAGAGACAGAGAGCTGACTGGAGCACTCATTGCGTCTCTTATCAACTGTTACATCAGAGATAATGCTGCTGTGGATGGAATCATTGCCCATTTGCAAGATATCTGTCCTCTTCTTTATAGCACGGATGATGCTGTGTGTTCAAAGGTAAGTGCACTTCCAGATTGTACAGCAGCAAAACACAGCTTAAAAACATGCTCAGATGAGGTACGTTGGGCAGAGTGTAAGTCATTATTATGCTCAAGTAGTTTTAGAAGCAGAAGAAATTATGAAGCCAAATTGTGGGCATATTTTTGTCTTTTAGTTGATTAATGCTGAACATTACATGAAAATTATTTGAAGCATTTGCAGTTATTTTTAAAGTTCATAGTGTCCTAACTCTAATCTGATGTCTGTCTTCTTTATGTTGCTAAAATATTTTCTTATTCCAGTCTTTCCTCAGCATAGTATCTTGGTTTCTGTCTGTTGCACAGTTTACTGCAATTTGTGACAGGTAATTATGTTTAAGAACTTAGGTCTTTGAAGCTTTTCAAATAAATTTGAAAGAAGTAACTAGTAAGGAAGGAATGAGGAACCAGGTGGTTGAGTCTTCAGCTCTTCTCACTGATACTATTGTAGCCTTTCTGCTGGAAACTTAGTGACCAGAGACTGCTTTTGAGAGGGTGGTGTTTCATTTCCATTTTTCCCATCATTTGTCTTCAGGCAAATGAACTTCTCCAGAGGTCTCGACAAGCTCAAAGCAAAATGGAAAAAGAGAAGATGCTGAGGGAGTCACTGAAAGAGTACCAGAAGATCAGCAATCAAGTAGATCTTGCTAATGTTTGTGCACAGTACAGGCAGGGTAAGAGCCAGTCACTGATCATGTTAAATAATTTCTGTGGTATCCTTTCATGCCATGTTTTTTGTTTGTTTTGTTTACTGACTTTCAACTAGGTTTTTATGATTTTTTTACCATAAATGGTTGGTTAATAACTCTTAACAATTAAAATGTGCCAGTCTGTTCTTTTTTAAAGCCTTTCTAGATTTCACAAACCAACTAAGAAATCCATTTCTATATTAAAATATTCCCATGCACTTATTTCATATTGCAGAGTCCATTTGTTTCATGTATCTGGTTAATATATTTTTAGGAGAATTATTGGGTTCTATGTAAGCAGAGGGTTTCAGGTAACTTATACAAAATACACTGTTTGAAAGATGGTTCTGAATCCTGTTTAGTGCAGTAGAAGCTAGTGTATCAGTTACATCTACATTTAAATTATATAACTGTTAAGAAGTGGGCCTCTGTACAGTATTATACATTGTACAGGGCATTCTGATGTAACTTAATACCTAACTTAAAATTTGCATACAAGTCTCACAGGGCAGGAACAGGTGTAAACTTTATATGACACAGACCAGAGTGAATAGTGTTTATTTTCTCTTGCTTGCTAAAATGAGAACTGTTTGATGTCACTTACCATTTTGTTGTGGATTTAATACAACAGTGAACAGTAATATTTGTTTTGATTTTTCCTAGTGCGTTTCTATGAGGGAGTAGTAGAGCTCTCTCTTACAGCTGCTGAAAAGAAAGATCCCCAAGGTCTTGGCCTTCATTTCTATAAAAATGGAGAGCCAGAAGAAGATGTTGTTGGACTCCAAGCTTTTCAAGAAAGGCAAGTTTCCAGGATAATTTACAATCATTTTATCAGGTGCTTTATTTCAAGTGACTGGAAAGGTAGCTCTTTTAGGGAAGGTATGCAGGGTAATAGTAAACAAGCATTTTATGATAAGGGACACAATATAAATATTTTTGCCTAGCATGCTCCCCTTGATTATGATTACTGTGGCAGCAACTTAATCTGAAATAAAGAGTGATAAATGCAGAAAACACTGTGATCAAAACACTATAGAAATACTTCTTAAAAAGATGAATGAGAGCAAACTATGTGGTGGCAACTAGTTGACAATAATCTGACCTTTTTAAATTTTAGTAACTGTCCACAAAGTCATACAAAAACAACACTTGAGAAAACTAATTCATAGATAGTTGAATGAAAATTATGGGGCTTTTTTTTTTCTTTTGCTTTGTTTACAGATTGAACAGCTACAAGTGTATCACTGACACCCTTCAAGAGTTAGTGAATCAAAGTAAAGCTGCTCCTCAGTCTCCTAGTGTACCCAAAAAGCCAGGTCCTCCAGTGCTGTCCTCTGACCCCAACATGCTAAGCAATGAAGAAGCTGGACACCATGTAAGAAACTCACAGGAAAGTCATGACTGCACTCCAGAGAAGAGTGTGATTTGAAGGGCTCTAGAATTTATTATTTTAATAAAATTATGGATAGTTTAGTGAATTTTGTAATAAATTTGTCATGAAATTTGTCATGAATTGGCCTCCGTATCTAGAGCATCCATAGAAGTGATGACATGTGAATAACAAGAACCTAAGTATTATTGTCACATGGTAATTCACATCTTAAGGTAATGTAACCACTTCTGGAATAGCAACTCTGGCCTTTTCTTTCCTTAGTTTGAACAAATGCTAAAGCTGGCTCAGCGTTCCACAGATGAGCTCTTCAGTATTGCACTTTACAACTGGTTGATACAAGCTGACTTGGCGGACAAGCTGTTACAGGTGAGCTCATCTACTCGCAGTGAACTGGGAGAGGTAGTTGTAATAATGCTTCAAAAAAGAGGGCAGAGCAGGAGTATAACTGTTATCTTTCTCATGTCTGCAGGTTACTGCCCCCTTTTTGGAACCCTACCTGGTGCGGATGACAAAGATTGACCAAAACAAAGTCCGCTATATGGATTTACTCTGGAGATACTTTGAAAAGAACAGAAATTTTAGTAATGCTGCTAGAGTCTTGGCTAAATTGGCTGACCTCCATAGGTATGGATTATGTGTGATCTGTTGCATCTATATTGAGGTAATTAGTGAAAAATAAAAAAAAAATAAAAACCTTCCCTTTCCCTTTAGGAAAAGGTCAATGTTCAAGGAAGTTTTCTTAAAAAAAAAAATTGTAGAATGTGCTAGCTTTAAATCTAGGTAATTATTTGAAAAAAATAATAGTGTTTACCTATGTATTATATATTACATTGCAAAGTATTTCTTGTAATTGCCATATATTAAGTGGACAGTTCCTATTGAGAAGTACACCAGAACTGAATTTGCAGCAATGGTGGGGTTACACAGTTGGATCATGTCCTGAGAGAAAATCTGGAAAAAGCACATACTACTTCCCAGAGTCTAGCTAGAATATAACTAACCCTCAAATAATTATATTAAGTATTCATTTTATCTTGAATATTTGTTTTGTAGCACAGAAATTTCTCTTCAGCAACGTCTTGAATACATTGCACGTGCCATTCTGAGTGCCAAAAGTTCCACTGCCATATCCTCTATAGCTGCAGATGGTGAATTCCTACATGAACTAGAAGAGAAAATGGAAGTAAGAAAAGATATTAATCTAAGCTATGCTCTAAATGCATCGTTTCACTTTGTCTCATTGGCACATAATGGTTTTATTACCAGTTCTGTATAAATGGATTTCTGTGCTTTCTTCGTGACATGGCAAAGTTAGCTGGTTGAAAATAGACCTAATGGTGTAAGGCAACAAGATATCTACATTTAAGTAGGCTAAAGTTAATTTTGAGTGTGTTCTTAAACTTTGATTAAATTAATTTAATCTTGAAATACTGTATTTTCCTCTTAAACAAGGTTGCCAGGATCCAGCTTCAAATACAAGAGACATTACAGCGGCAGTATTCGCATCATTCTTCAGTACAAGATGCAATCTCCCAGCTTGATGCTGAGTTGATGGACATAACCAAGGTGATTGAAATTTCCTTGTGTTAAAGTCGTTTGTCAAATTTTGGGAGGAAGAAGTGTTTTGCAAAGAATGATCCTATCCTTGCTAGGAGGAGTAATAGGCACTTTATCATCCCTGATCTCAGAATGTTTGTTACCGTGGACTGTCATTTTCTGTACTTTAATAGTCTTTCATTTACTTTCATTTCTTTCATTCATTAATTTCTTTCACATGTCTTCATTATTAAGTCTCTTAGCTTTCTTCATTTGTTGAAAAAATTGTTGGAAAATTAAGTTTCAATTTTAAATAATTATAAAATGTGGGGTTATATCTAAGAAGTGAAACTAAATGTAGCAACAAAAAATTAGTAATTGACAACAGTTACTTAAGTTGCATCTTTACTAGTCTGTCTATCACACAAGTAAGAACTGATTTTTAAAATTTAATTTGATCCTACATGAGAGGTAAAGCTTGGTAATTTTTCTTTCAGCTGTATGGAGAATTTGCTGACCCTTTTAAGCTCTCGGAGTGTAAGCTTGCAATTATACATTGTGCAGGTCATTCTGATCCTATCTTGGTGCAAACTCTCTGGCAAGAAATCATTGAAAAAGGTAGGTCTTAATGGACTAGCAGTTGTGATGATCTCTCTTATCCCTTATCCTTTACCATGAGTTAGTAATTCATTCTCTGTTCCTGTTGTTTTGGATTGTTGGGTTTTTTTTTTTTTCCCCTTAGTTTTTGGGCTTAAATTTGCCATTGGGCAAACAACCTTGATAGAGATCTAAGGGAAAAAATGTGTGATAGTGGGTTTGTTGAGGGGTTCTGGAATGTGGTGGGTGTTTGGTTGTGGCTTTTTAAGTAGATTTGCATGGAACTTCATGGAAGCATAAAAACTTACAAACGGACGTGCAAACACACCAGAAATGGTTGTCTTTTCATTTCCACGTGTTGACTTTTTGTTGACAACAGTGCAAGATTTTCATGTATTACTTATAAATTTAGGTACCTTATTGTCATTCTGTATAAATGTGGAACTTTTCCTGAAGTTTTGTGTTTTCTTTTCACTTGCAGAGTTGAGCGATAGTGTATCTCTGAGCCCCGCTGACAGAATGCAAGCGCTTTGTCTAAAGCTGGCATTGCTCGGAAAGATCTATGCTGGCACACCTCGCTACTTTCCTTTAGGCAAGTTGTTTGCCTGCATACTAAATAAGCATGTGTGTTTGATGGATAGGTTTCAGCTTTTTTTTAGCATCTTTAAAAAGTTTTAAACTAAGAAGCATTTTTCATTTTTTAATCTCAAAAGAAATGGAAAATAAATGAAGTTTAGATGGCAGCAGCAGTTACTTTTGGATGGCTGTGCAGATCCCATTTTAGAGAGTAGTAAAGTGAATTCAAAGCACAAAGTACGAAATGAGTATTTATACATTTAAGATTTTAATGAATCACATTTATTTGCTATCTCTTGGTATTCTGTGTAAACCATCTACCATCTGGAAGGTAGATTCTGAAAACAATTCAAGAGAGTTCTGGATCATTTTAGGGTTCTTTTTTTGATGCTCATATGTTTTGACAACATGGTGTTATATAAAAACCTGGAATATTTATTGTTCAGCAGTAAATCTCCTTTTATAACACTAAAATATTGTACCAATGGCATTAAATATGAACATTTAGGGCTGAACAATACATTGTTGATTGTCACAGGCACTTAAACAAGCTCCAGTTGTTTTGCTGGCCATTCTAGCAAATGTAGTGATGGTATGTGTTTTGTGTAGAAACAAAAGTTAATGAATTTTTCTCAACAGCATAGTTCCATGGCAAAACCTTAACAAAGTACTAAGTATGACTAATCCCTGCCATGCACTGCTGATAGTAAACAACTTTTGAATGCCTTTGTTTCCTAGACTCCCAGTAACAAGTTGGAATATGAATATTCCCTCATTTTTGTCCTCCAGATTTTCTGGTTCAGTTTCTAGAGCAACAGGTCTGCACTTTGAACTGGGATGTAGGTTTTGTGACGTACACCATGCAAGAAATTGGAGTGCCATTGCCAAGGCTGCTTGAAGTATATGACCAGCTGTTTAAAGCACGGGTAAGGAAAATAGCACAAAATAAAAATTATGCTTTCAACTGTTATCAAGGTTGCTCTTTAGTGGGAAACATGAAATAATATAAGGACGGATATAGCAAAATATGTATTCAGAGCTTTACTTTCTTTATTCAAATACTTTTTAAAAGCTGCATTTTCCCACTATGAATAAAATCTATTGATTTAGTTCATTTCAGTTCTAGGGCATGATAAGGAAATTGTTAATTCTTTTAGCTCACCTGAGCTAGTTTAGTATGAAATAGTATTAGAATTCTTATGTTGCAGAAATATTGAATATATTAATATTATGTTTCCTAATAATTATTAAAATTTCTTGTATTACTGCATCTTTTCTGATCCATTGATGCAATAAACAAAGATTTGACTTGTGTGGTAATGGAAAACTGAGTTAAATTTATGTATGTTTTTGTATGTAATTTAAAATAATATTTAAATGTAGATTAAGGTAGAATTCCCATTTATCTTACATTTTTTATACAATGAGTAAATAAATAATTGTTACAGCTGGCAATTCATGCACACACCACACCCTTTTTTTTGTTTTGTCTCCTTAATATTTGTGTCGTTAATATTTTGGGTTGTTTTGGTTTGGTTTTTTTAGGATCCATATTGGAATAGAATGAAAAAGCCTTTACACCTCTTAGAGTGCATTCATGTATTACTATCAGGATACGTACAGGATCCAAGCAGAGTACCTATGAGGTAAAAGAATAGCTACATCGTAATGAATAGTGAAACAAAATATTCTAAAATGCATCACTCCAGCAATTCCCAAAGCTTTTCTTCTTTTCTTTTGAGTGAACTTAATATTTTATTCCTAGCAGTGGTTACTAACACTTGTCATTCAAAACCAGTGGATATAAACTTGTAGAATTCTCCCTTATAAATCACTTCCACAAAGGTAACTTTCTTCACATCACTGAAAATATATGAGGAACTGAGAGGATTATTTTGTAAATTTTGGCAACGTACTTTAAGGACTAGTTCAGACAAATCTGAGGCAATGTGTAAAAGAGGGGGGAAATGACAATTGGGCATTTTGTAATTGAAACAGTGAACTGTTTTATGTACAAATTCTAGAAGCTCTGAGTTACTCTGGAAAAGAGAAGACTAAACATTGGGATGGATTTTCCCTGTTTTTTTTATAAGAGGCTGATGATGAATCAGTCTCCAAGACTAAAATTCAGCTTAGTTCACATCAGGAAGAAATTTAGTTGTAACAAAAAAAGTTCACAGCGAAAAAAGATAGCTAAGTACTTGAAAAAGTTGCCTGCATAGCATCTCTAGTTTTGATAATTTTTTGTTTGAATAGACTATATGAACTTCAGTCAGAGCTGGCTTGTCTCAAAAGTAATAAGCAGAACTAGGCAAAGTCTTGGTAACTCTTTTAAACACAGATGTTTCTGATTCTTCTGAAAAATATATGAATATCTCCTGTTCACATACAGTTTATTTCTATCTTTTATCACTTTATAGGTCTTCTATGGTTGGCTGATTTAAGTTCTATTAGAACTTAAGTGAATGTTGTCTGATTTCAATACATACTTAGATGTTACATAAATTTAAATTTTATTACAATTTAAGACATTAAAATTCTTATCTAAATTAGTAACTTATACATGACTCTAATATCTACAGTAGTATCTAAATATTTCACATTGCTATAAACTATATCATGTTTTATAGTTTATATTTAATATCAGATAAATAGTAATGGGCCATTATTTTTCCCATTATGCCTTAGTCACAGGCATTAGATTTCAAAAATAAATTTCTGTAATAAATAGTTAGATACTTAGTAAAGTATTTTAAGTAATAGTTAAGTACCTGACAGATGTCTTACTGATATGCTATTCCATTACAACTCAAAGAATGCTCACATTCTGGTTCAGATGAAGTCTAAGATATGGGATTAAAAAGGAACTTGTTGTTATTCTGTGTTTTCTTTGCAGGCGACGATTCACAAATGTTTGCTTGGATGCTGTTAGCTGCTACCTGGTTGAACTTCAGTCTATGAGCCCCACGCTAATGGTGCAGACTACTATTGGGAATTTTAAATCTCTGCAGGCCAAGTTAGAACGGCTTCACTGATTGACTAATACAAGAACAGAATCATTAGAGCAGGTAATATAAACTGAAATAAAGGTTCAGACATCAGCACTGAAATACGAACAAATCTTGAGAAAGTTTTCTCCTGCCACGATTATTGAATATGTGGCCTGTATTCATGCTATTCTAAAAGTATCTACAAATTGTAGAATGTAAATGTGACAAATGCAGTTTCTTTTACTACTACTAGGTTTTTTAACAATAGAAAGCTTTTTTTTATACTGTTGAAACAAAGTACATTGTGTGATCTTTGCCTTGGGGATAAAGAATATTTTAAAAATATTTTCTTTTTCTTTGCTTTAAATAAGGGGGAAAAGCAAATTATTTTCCCTATTATGTCTTAATATGTTGTATCTGTTAAAATCAAATAAAGAAGTCAAGAAGTGACTTCTGTTTACTCTTATTACATGCACACAAACACTAATTTGTATACACACCTAGAATCCCCTCCCTCCCCTGCTGCCCACGGGGCTCTGGGTGCAGCCGAGGACACGTTTGGCTCTCTGGGCTGTGAGTGCCATGGCCGGGGCATGTCCAGCTTCTCACCCACAGCACCCCCAAGTCCTTCTGGGCAGGGCTGCTCTGATGTCTTCATCCCTAGCCTGGGTTGATTCCAGAGGTTGCCTCAACCCAGGAGCAGCATCAGCACTTGGTCTTGTTAAACTTCATGAGATTCCCATGGGCCCACTTTTCATCTGCAAGACTTGGTAATGATGCATTTGATTCCCTTGTCATTAATGAAGATATTAAATAACAGTGGTCCCAATACCTGGGAACCCTGAGGGGGACCACTTGTCACTGATGTCCATCAGTTGATCACTATCGTCTGGATGTGACTGTCAAACCAATTCCTTACCTAATAAACACATCACGCATCAAACCGATGTCTCTCAAATTTAGAGAGAAAGATGTGTGGGGGACCATTTGAAAGGCTTTACAGAAGCTCAGGCAGATTACAGCTGGAGCCCTTTGTCCACTGTTGGAGTCACTCCATCATGAGAGTTACGGGGTTGGTCAGGTAGGACTAACCCTTGGTGAAGTTGTGCAAATTGTCCCATATCACCTGTTCTCCAAGTGCCTCAGCACAGTTTCTAAGAGAATCTGTTCAATCATCTTCCCAGGCACAGAGGGGCAGCTGATACATTTGTCGTTCCCGGGGTCATTCTTTCTTCCCTTTTTACAGATGGATACATTTTCTTCAGTCACCTGGTACTTCACTTGACCACCATGACTTTTCAAATATAGTGGAGAGTGGCTTGGGAACTACATCAGATAGTTCCCTCAGGACTCTAGGATGCATCTCACCAGGTCCTGTAGATTCAAATAAATTCATGTTACTCAGGTGGTCATGAACCTGATCTCTTGCAGTGGGGAGCACTTTGCTCCCCCAGTCCCCATCCTGCTGTCCATCGACTCAAGAGGTGTGGGTAGTTAGGTTTCCATTTAATACTGAGGCAAAAAAGTTGTTAATACCTCAGCTTTCTCCTCCTCTGTTAACAGTTTTCTTTCATTGTTTATTGAGATGTTATATCTTTGACCATCATTTTCTAGTTCACATAACTGTAGAAGCCCTTCCTGTTATTCCTTATGTCCCTTGCCAGGTTCAGTTCCAGCTTCTTGGCCTTCATCACCTCCTCCCTACATAACTAACCTTTCTCTATACTCTTCCCAGGTTCCATTATCTGTGCTATACTTCTTTCCCTTTAGTCTGACTAGCAGTTCCCTATTCTGCTGTGCTGGTCCCCTGCCTCCTTGCCCAGTGTTGTGGTTTGACACAGAAGGGGTTTTCTTGCAAAAGGTCCTTCTGGTTCTGATCAGAACCAATCAATTGTCTGGCTTGATTATTGGCAAGTTTTAAGCCACTTAGGAGTTTGACACGCCTCTGCGAATCACATTTTAAGATAGAGCCTGGGAAAGCTCTC